>JAQLOL010000026.1:4592506-4608616 GCA_029783665.1 Naso thynnoides | reverse complement strand
ATTTTAACTATTTGCTTGGAAATATTACAAATGCACTGATTGATTTATCTCACCGATACCATGAATTCTGTATTTATCAACCTATGAAAGAAAGAAATATTCTTTTCTCTTCCTGTTTTCTGTCACATATTGTTGTAAGTTGTTGAATGTCAGTCACACAGACATCAAATAAATTGCATTTAGGCTCCTACATCCTGATCACATTCACACCTGGAAGCTGCCCAGGGCAACAACAGTCTTGTGTGGAGCCACCGAGCAGCTCCACTGGCGCAGGTGGGGTCAGGGGCCTTGCTCAAGGGCCCTCAGTGGCAGAATGCAGGTGGGACAAGCAGTTTCCCCCACTTCACCCACATTAATCCTGCTGGTTGAAGGTTTGAACCAGCAACCCTTCTGGTCATAAGCCTGATCTTCTAACCATCGTACCACCTCTGCCCAATATTTGCACGTACGTCTTAATGAGTGTATGCCAGCCCCGACCCTAAGCGTAGCTCTCTTTTCATAAACTTCAAATGAGCCTCTCGTATCTGCACGGGGAGCAGGTCCTCCTCCTCAGAGCTGCCCGTATCTCACCACCATGTTTTCCACAGAAGCCCGGGACGGCAAAACCACACTCTGACTCTTAAGAGGGCCTCTTGTGTCTCTCACGAGTTTCGCAGCCACCATGGGCTCTCCAACGTGTCTGGAGAGGCAGAGTGAGCGAAGGGATGTTCAGACTTTTTGGCTTCATCTAAATCCTACACACCGACCCGTTAAGTGTGAATTTATTTTTTAGACTTTTAGCCGGATTCACTATAATAGGCCTAGTTTTTAAAAATAGTCATGACTGGGAAATGTGTATTCTTTTTAGCAGTGCTAACACAGCGTTTGACATTTATGTGCTTATTTATTTGATACAATCTCACGTTAACGTAGTTTTTGACGCTTTTCTTGAGACATAGATGTCACCCAGCATGACTCAAACTTCTGGTGAGTGACTTGTGTCACATAAC
Organism: Naso thynnoides; assembly: GCA_029783665.1. Classification (NCBI taxonomy): domain Eukaryota; kingdom Metazoa; phylum Chordata; class Actinopteri; order Acanthuriformes; family Acanthuridae; genus Naso; species Naso thynnoides. The sequence goes on along the minus strand of JAQLOL010000026.1, from coordinate 4,607,627 downwards.
AGTAAACCCTGAGCTCTGTGTCAGTGTCACAGTTTTGTAAGTCCTGTCTGTATGTTACATGATTCCTCTTCAGACATTACATGACAGACTGCGTAAGAGCTGATGCAGCCTCTGGTAGTCAAATAAGTGTTTGGTAAGATGTTGGAGTATTTATCAGGACAGTGAGGTATATTATAACTCTGTGTCAGCAGTCTGTTGAAAATTTGAGTGGTTTGTAAGGATTCTTTACAGTGCCCATGAGCAAGGCATTCACAGTCCTGCATTTTTTTGAGAGTTTTGCAATGGGGCGACACATAAGCCGTCCTTCAAGCTGACATTTCTCCGACTGCTGCCTGCTACAGCCTTTCCAAAGTGCATTAAAATTCTCCTTTAACTTGGGAACAATTACCAAATGATTTGAGCACATTACTGAATACATTTTAAATCACCTTAATTTTGAAATTAGTGTGAGATTTTTGTGCAACTTCCTGGCATTTTAAGGAGCTGCAGGATCAACAGATGCCGTTTGTCCCAGTTTAAGAATATCAGGTCATAGCAGTGGATCCATGAGTGTGGGTTTTTACAGGTCTTCCATTTCGATTTCTGTTCATATAATTAGACAAAGACAAAAGCAAACACGTCACCTGCTAGAGTTGCCTGTTGTTACAAGTGAAGGAACAATGTGTCACATCACTAAACCAGAAAACATTTAAATTTTTACTTTCTTGAATGGTTAAAGGGACTGTCTTAAATCATTTATCCACTCAAACTGGTCAAATTATTTGCAGAAATGCAGATTTCAGTGCGTGGAAAGATTCTCCTTTCCTTTACTGCTTGGATATGCACACTACTCACCTTTTTAACTGCTTATAATAAACTTTAAACATTCTCAGCTATGCCTGTCTGATGTATGGTCTGATATTAATGATGCTGATGGTTTCATAAATGTGTCTAAAGTATTTTCAAAAATCAGAATCATAAAACAGATTGCTGAGAGGATTGCAAAGTTTAAAAAAAAAAAAACACAATCATTATATAAATTAAACCATACTGTTCAGAGCTGTCTCCTCTGTAAATGTGGGGTATTCATGTACTGTTAATGCAGCAAAATTCGCAAAAAAAAAAAAAGAATAAACATAAATTATTTGAAAGAAATTGTGGAAATGTGACACCATTAATAAGCATTATTTTGTCAGTGACCCCGGCACAGGCGCCCTGGGTCAGACGGCCTCCTGCCCCCTGCCCCGACCCCGAAATCGTTACATGACAGAATGTTTTGTAACAGTTTTTCTAAACTCCTCCAATGAGAACAACTGGTCGGAATCACGTGACTCGTTTTTTTACATAACCGTTTTTTTCCCCCCCTCAGCCGCTCCATTGAGAATAACATCGGCACTCCCTGGGCCGGAGCATGACCATGCAGTGCAGTCACAGCTCCCCAGCAGCAGACGCAGGCATGAGAGGCAGCGGGAGCGCTGACCGCGTATGCAGCACACAGGTCCGCGGATAGACTGCAGACAGCCTGCGAGCGATGGGGACGGAGAGTGAGAGCATGCTGCAGCTTGCAGCGGAGGCTTTCCTGTCTAAAAACTTCGACCTGGCGGCGGACATCTACGAATGCCAGCTGGCGGGTGTCGGAGATGAAGGCAGCCGGCAGGAGCTGATAGTCAAGCTGGCCGACGCGCTCGCCTTTGGGGGCAAATTCACCAAAGCGTTTGACATGTACCGACGAGCCTCGGAGATAGAGAGGCTGAGACCCGCTCACCTGGCCAACCTCGTAGAGTACCTGTCGGACAGCATCCGGAGGCAGGACGGGGGTGACGCTCAACACGGGAGAGGAGAGGAGGCAGGGGCGGCGGTGGTCGCTGGGTGCCCGGGAGCTGGTGCCACAGGTTGCGGCTACAATGACCTCCTCTGCCGGATATGTCTGAGCTTTCTGTTCGAGCCCGTGACTCTGCCGTGCGGACACTGCTTCTGTAAGAAGTGTCTGGAGAGGGAGAGGAAGGAGAAGGAGAAGGAGAGAGCGGTGATGTGCAAGGAGTGCCGGGACAGCTTCAAGGTGGCCGACGTGCAGAGCTACAGGGTCAACGTGGTCCTCAACAACCTGCTGGCCAAGTGGTTCCCCAGCCCGCACCACGCCGGCCGGCTGAGGCGGGAGGGCAACGGACTGTACGCCGAGAAGAGGATGGAGGCAGCGCTGGGGAAATATAACCAAGCCATACTGATAGGTAGGACACTGAGTGACATATTAACATTTCTTGCTAAACTTTTTCACTTGTGCAGTGCTTGTACATCCCACTGCAGTTCACATTTCTCCGGCCTTTTGCTGCTGTTAATATTTAGGTTTGTGTCTCAGATAAATGTTGCTGCTTTAAATTCATGTTTTCTGTCACTGCTGTCAGTAAAACAAGTTGTTGTTTTTGTTTGTTTTTTTTTTGCTACGTAACAGTTGACCAGGAGACTTGTCACGAGGCCATGACTAATTGATCAAACAGTAATAATTTTGAAACTTTGTTTCATAAGTGTGCTAAATACTGGGACGGTGGCACACTTCGCGGCCGCTCGCTGCCTCCGCTGGCATCCCGGACTCGCACCACCATGTGTTGGATAACAGCGTTATGTAGGCTGGGCTAGTGGACCAAACATTGCGTAAGCACGTAACCTGCCTCCCTCAGCTCCATCATTGTGTAACGTCAGCCAACGAATCGAGCAAATGTGGGTCAAGGGTATTATTGCAGGTCACCACTAGGGTACCAGAGGGTTTTTGTGCAGGCAGAGGTGTTGTGCTGAAGAAAATAGGTTAACTGAGCCTGCAGATAAGGATTATCAGCGAAATGGTGTATTTAATCAGGGAGTTATTAATAAGGAGCTGTCTGGAAGTTTGCCTATAGAGCTCTGCGTAATGTATATGCAGTCATCGCACTGCTTCTGTCATTGGTGTAGCAATTAAAATGCAAACCAACTTCATACAGAGGACTGCTGAAAGTTGAGAGATCTCTTCTTGCACAGTAACAACTCTTTCTAGCTGAAATATGCGACATCAGTTCAGTTAGTCTGCAGGCTGCGTGCTTCACTCACAATCCTGAATCCTGTGAGAAGTGTGCCACAGTTTCCTGGCTAATCAGCAGACTGTTCGAACCACCAGTCTGAGTTGCGTAAGGGTTTTTCTGGTACACCAACTTCTCTGTACATCGGGTTCCCACCGGTTGAACATTTATCCGCCGGCTGCCTCCGTTTAAGATGCTCAGACACCAGAAAGGTGGAAGTCTCCGCTGTGATAGAGTGGAGTTGTCCCGAGCTGTTTGCAGATGGTAGTCGGTGCATCAGGATGTTATTCAAATCGATTCTGCATGGTCAGTCTTGACAAATGATGATTAACAAAGAATGATATAACCGTCTTATTTTTGATGGACCAGCTTCAAACTGCAGGGACTCGCATGGCTGGCCCGGAGCGAATGTTGGTCCTTGACCCCGGTGGAGGAGTTTCAGGCTGCGTCACTGCGAACTGTTTCGTTCTGACTCATTTTGGTCATCAAACAAAGACCAAAGAATTCATAAAAGAAAAACGGACCCAAGGAATTCATACAAGCTAGTTTGTTAGCTGAATCCCAACAAAGTCGTACTTAATCACTGGTAGAATCTGTTGTGTTAAATCTGTGTTCATCACTTCTATGTAAATCTCTTTTCTACATTTCCACTGGATTGTTTTTTGCTGGGCCGCTTGCTTCTTGTCTTTCTGTGTTTGTGGGGTCCTGAAACCAGGAGCCCAATGTAAGTGTGGGGTCCGACCACTTCGTGGGGGCGAAAATGATGGACCCAATATGAATCCTTACGTTTTAGGGTAAAGACCAAGGTTAGGACGAGGGTAAGGTAAGGGATAGACAAGTAGTGGTCAGGGTTATGGTTCGGGTAGGTCTTTAGAAAATTAATATAAATTAATGTAATGCTCTTACAAGGGATGGAAACGTGTGTATGTGCATGTGGAGAATTCAGCCTCCAACTGGTGACAAATGACTTATTTAGAGCCTGATTGATGTGGGATTTTTAGGGCCGATGCCGATACCGATATAAGGGGGTAAGAAAATTCCATTACATGATATATCGGCCGATATTATAAACATATGATATGTTGAACGTGGTTATCAAATATGTGTGACAAAGATATGTAATGAAGGCCGGATATCTATGAAACGTCAGCGCACTGAACAGTAAACACCTCACTTATCATCAGTTAAATAATGGACGAAATACATGATTACAGCATTTTAAATTACTGGCCCAAGCATTTTTTCCAGCCTTAAAAAAACAGTTGTAATATCGGCACTTACGGGAGAACATAGACACCCATACTGATATATCTGCAACAGGCCAATATCGGTCAGTGATATCGGCGAAACGATATATCGGTCTTATGGTTTGGATTTAGTCGGTTTTGGGGGTAAAACCAGAGTTGGATTGAGGTTAAGATTAGACAAAGGGTTGTGTTTAGGCATGCTGCAGTTATAAATAAGTAAGATCAGGGGAAGCATCCAGAGAATTAATGCAAGTTAATACAATGTCCTCATAGTTATAATTAGCCCAAGTGTGTGTATGTGTTTCTATGTGTCACAAAAGCAGCTTTGTTGAAAATAAGGACTGTGCAGTAGCTCCTGTGCTAAACAATATATAATGATATCTTTGGCTCAGGGTGTCTCCTGTGCCTCCTTAGTTGTTTTATTGATTTGTTGACCTACTGCCGTAGAGCAGCCAATCAGATACTCCCTTCTGATTCCCACAGGGCTAACTGCGGCATTTGCATAAGTTTTGTGGTTATGAAAACTGGAATGTGGGTGACCTTGATAGTGCTGCATGGTTTTGTAAGGCGGCCCTATTTTTCATAACGTGTTTTGTAATATTCCTTCTTTCAAATGTTTGAAACACTGCATCAGCCATGAATACATCTTTGAAGACTTAAGAAAATAAACAAGTGGTTGTTTTGCATTTTTTGAATGCTGCAGTTTGTTGGGAAGCAGCTGTCTCAGTTGAAGAGTCTTACAGACTGTGTGAAGCAAAGAGGGACAGTCTCCCTAATTTACTGCCTGACTGACAGAGTTTTTATTCACATTTACAGTATTTAGGTGGAAGACTGTTTGCTGAAATCATTGATTAAACAACAATTAGTTGGTTCCAGCTGCTTAAAGTTGAGCGTCTGCTGCTTTTTTCTGTTTTATATTGTTGTAACTTTTAATGTTTTTGTTTTAGACCTTCAGACGAAGCAAACAATTTGAAGATGCCTCCTCTGTTTTTTGGGAAATTCTGACAGACACCAGATGTCACTGTTTTCTAATATTTTAAAGTCTAATCACTGATCAGAAAGGATATTAATAAATTGACAAGCAATGAAAGTAATAATTAGTTGCAGCCTTTCCTTTCCTGTTTCATTCAAGATGCTTGTTATTGCGTTGTTGGTGCAACATTATTTTCCCTATTGATTAATGTACGGATTATTCTCTTGATTTATTGTTGAGGTTAGATTTTAAATCGAAAACAGCAAAAATAAAATGAAATAAAATAAAAATTTTAAAAAATTGCCTGTCACCAGTTGCTAGAGTCAAAAGTCCAAATCCCAAATCTAAAGACATTCAGTTTACTAAGACTGGAAACGAAGAAAAGCACAAAGTCTAAACATTTGAGAAGTGAATTTATCACATTTGGCAGTAGGCTGCTGCTGAAAAATTATTGAAAGGATTTGTAGATCATCAAAAATAGTTACTCATTAATTTTACATTAAATAACTGTTCAGTTAATCATTAAATCATCTTTGCTGCATCCTGTTTTTAGATCGTTTATAATTGAATACCTTTGGGTTAAAGATTGTTAATCAGACAAAACCAAATAAATTTATTAAATAAATAAATAAATAAATTTTAAGACATCTAACTTCGCTTCATCCTGATCTTCCAACTAACTCGACTGACTGCCTCGTCTGTCCTCCTCAGCACCCATGGACCACATACTGTTCAGCAATCGCTCCCAGATCCACTCCAGTCTCAAGAACTACGACAAGGCTCTGAGAGACGCTGAGGTGGCCTGCAGACTCATGCCTCACTGGTCCAAGGTATGGCAGACAAGCGTGACCTTGTTCAGCACCGTAAAAGTAGATGTTTTGTTTGTAAAAATGCAAAAAGCCTCCACGAGGATGTTGGATAAACTATATATTTTCTGCTGCATGCAGGGTCATGTTCGTAAAGCTCAGGCTCTGGTGTCGCTGGGCAGGATGGAGGAAGCTCTGAGAGAGTACCTGGTCTGTCTGTCGTTAGAGCCCGACTGTAGACTGGCCAAGACTGAAGCCTACAAGGTAAATCCAACATTAGCACTCGTGCTGTGGAGGACACCTACAGATTGGTACAATTTTAAAATATGTGTGTTCAGAGACAGCTTTTATAATAAACATGGTGTCAAGTAGGGGTGTGAATCTTTCAGTATCTCATGATTTGCTTTGATTTGATTTCAATTCTTGGGGTCACGGTCCAATTCCAAATCGATTCTCGATTCAAAACAGTTCCTGAGTCAGTATGCAGAGGGTTTGATTTCAGAATCTGCTTCAGCTTGTTTTGCAAGACAGAGTGGCAGTTTATGGCCTGACAGCAGAGTGAATTGTGTATAAAGTTATGGAGTTTTTATTTTAACGTACAAAACAGTAAACTGCTAAATTTTTAACACGCAAAGACAGACAAAAAGGAAGGAAAAGTTTATTTATGCTAAACTTGCACAAATGAAAACTTTTTGACAAGAAAATTTTAACAGTTTTTAAATTCTCTGTAAATTCAATAACGAGTTCAAGTTGTAACAAGTTGATCAACCAATTGTCTAAGATATTCAGCATTTATATCATATGTTTATGGGTTGGCCAATTTAAAAGTAACTATTAAAAATTGATTTTTAGAATGTGTGGATCGATTTTAAATCTTAGAAAATGAGAATCTAGATGTGAGTCGATTTTTTTTTAGTCACTCTTAGTGTCAGGTGTTCAGCTGTGTTAAACCCATTGTAAAGAAAACGTCACACACTGTGGTGGCATTATTTTTTATTCTATAAGTTTATTTGTCAGGGACAATACATGTAAGCGTTGTTACATCTAATTAAACGCAAGCGATGCAGTGTGTAAAGGACTTCTAGCCATGGCTAATTGGCAGTCCTTGTCCCTGGTTGGTTTTAGGCAATGACGCACACGGTGCAGAAATACATGCATAATTGTCAAAGTACAGAAAAATCACGTGATTATTTTTTGTTTCCTTTCAGCTCCTCAGTGACCTTCTAGCTCCAGTTACAGATCAGGTCCCTGAACACATCTCAGACTACTCCAACATACTGTCCTCCAGAGCACACATCAAAAACAGCATGAACACTCCCTCCGAGGTGCGACCTGCTCCGCCCCCGAATGTCAGCAGTTCAAATAGAGAAGTATTATACTGAGGGGACATGAGGTTTCATTATCTCTCTTTCTCTTTCTCTCTTAGACCTTTAGTCCCAGCGGCTCGTTAGAGTACAGCCTCCCCCTCCAGCTTCCTGCACCCGAGAGGCTGGAGGGATGTGAGGTCAAAGGTCAGGGAGAGCCTGAAGTCACGAAGCTGGACCACTGTTTGATCCTCAAACGCAAGCGGAGGAGTTCAGAGGAGGAGGCGGAGAGGGGAGAGCGGGAGAGGAGCGACGATCACAAGAGATCCAAGTCCGGTGAGCTTGAGGTTTAATGTGCACAAGCATGCAAGTAGCCTCAGTTAGCAGCCTTTGTGTCTTATTTTGTGTTTGATAAACTCTCCATTCAGAGCCGGCAGAGGCCACTGATGCTTTGAGCTCTGCGGCCGGTGACGTCTTCGACCCGACAGATCTGGAGTGTTCACTTTGTATGAGGTAAGATCAGTTTTACGACCCAAGCTTTTCAGACCCAAAGCTTTATAGCACCATAAACCACACAACAAATCAATTAGCAGTTGTGTAATATGTGCTAAACTGCTGCTGACGGTTATAAAGCCTGTAATAAAGTGATACAACATCTAGTAGCAGCTTAGAACACTGACGTACAGAAATAAAGAGGATTTTCATAATCAAATTTAAAAATCTGTGAATCTTTTCTGTTTTATATCTGCTGTGTTGGGGAGTAACTAGTTACATCCAATGGAATTTACATAATTTAATAACAAAATAAATGTAACTGTAATTAATACATTATATATCCATACATATATGGAGGTAACAAAGTTTGAAGTTACTCAGAGATCAAAGGTCAGTATTTTATTGACATATATCTCTGTACTTGATTTTCTTTTGTGTTCATTATTATGTTAAATGAGACTTATGTACATGAATACGAGTTGGTCAGATAAAAACGTCTCTTTGCTTTCCTTGCAGGCTTTTCTATGAGCCGGTGACGACGCCGTGCGGTCACTCGTTCTGTCTTCAGTGTCTTGAGAGATGTCTGGACCACAACCCAAAGTGTCCGCTCTGCAAGGAGGAGCTGTCTGAGGTACGTGGTGCGCGTCTCTCCCACAAAGATCCGACACGCTCGGCCTCCTGAGGCCACATTCAGCATCACCTAAACTGAATCCAGTCGAGATGCCCTGGTGAAACTTTAGAACAGCTGCGGGTTCGTCCTATTCCAGTACTTGAAATCTGTTTACCTCACTGTGAAAGTCAACAAGGTCATCTTTATGTAAGGTGACATGATCCCAGGGATTGCTATGGATCTAAAATAAGAGCTGGTGACCTGCCATGGCTGTAATGAATGTAACTGATAGTGGAAATGCTGAATTTTGTAATGGCTTTGACACAGTTGAATTTGGATCCGTTATGTCAGGGCCAGTACTCAATCACTCATTAAGGTCAATATTGAGGCTAGTAGGGATGCGGGGTTTTGGACTAGTGCATCTCTACAATGAGGAAAGATAAGATGATTTAATGAGACAAATATAGAACAGGCTCTAATGTGGATGTTGTTGAGCCAAACTTTGTGAAACTTTAAACATATTTCTCCGTGTCTCTCTCCAGTACCTGGTCCAGAGGCAGTACTGTAAGACCGTATTGATGGAAAACCTGATATTGAAGTATCTTCCCTCTGAGCTCATGGAAAGGCAGAAAGTCCACCAGGAAGAGATGGCTGAGCTTTCCAAGTAAGTGTTTGTCCTCTGCTCTCTGCCTGAGTGTATCAGGAGGTATTTGATCTTTATGCCAGATCTAAGTCTGTTTTCCTCTCTTGTGAAATCTAAATTTTCTCACAGGTTATGTGTTGTGTTGGAGAATGTGTGACTCTCTTTGTAAATACCCTCCTCTGCTGTTTGACCCACTGACCTACTGTAGATTAAACACACGTCTGACACACTGACCTCTTTGCATACGTCTCGCCGGCATCAAGTATCACTTACTGTAGTGGAGACTTCAACATACTAAAGCAACGAACCTCACTTTTAAACTGAAGCAGAACTGATTCACTCCCTTTTTTTGGCTTTTCGACCAAAGATTGTCTGTAATTAATGTCTCAGATGGATTTTTAATGTATTCATTAATTATTTTTTGGACCTTTGAGATTAGAATTTCATCCTAGACATTGAAAACACACGCTGTATTTCTCTGTACCTGTTTTCTCGACATTAAACACACTCTCCTTTATTCTTGTCTTTCCTCAGCCTTAACAAGAATGTGCCTATATTCGTGTGCACCATGGCCTTCCCCACTGTGCCGTGTCCCCTTCATATCTTCGAGCCCTGCTACAGACTGATGATTCGCCGATGCATGGAGACGGGAACCAACTGCTTTGGCATGTGTCTGGGAGACAACCTCAAGGGGTCAGTGCCAGAATGTTACGTACCTGCGCGCTTTTAATACAGGAATGTCGGAGTATTTATCCATGAAGCGTAACCACGCGCCCTCTTCCTCTTCCTGTGTCTAGGTTTGCAGACTATGGGTGCCTGTTAGAGATCCGAAATGTGAAGTTCTTCTCCGACGGTCGTTCAGTTGTGGACACCATCGGCAGACGGAGGTTTAAAGTCATCCGGCACAGAGAGAGGGATGGATACAACACAGCTGACATAGAGTACATCGAGGATGTCAAGGTATGAGGGAGTGGAGGGAGGAGATGAATGCGACTGATGAGGAGAAGATGTAGTTAAGTTAGCAAGAGAGGGATGATCGATGACGGCTTGACTGAGAATTACCAGAAGATGTTATTGCTCAAATGTGCGTGTTTTTGTGTGTGCAGGTGGAGGGCGTGGATGAGAAGGAGCTACAGTCTCTGCACGACACTGTGTACGAACAGGCCCTGGGGTGGGTCAACTCCCTGAAGGCCGAGCAGAAGGAACGCATCGAAGGACACTTTGGACCCATTCCCAGGAAAGACTCCGTGCTGCAGGTACACAGATGCACCCAAAATGTTAATGATTACTCACAGTGTTAACCGTTAGTGTCCACTTGCCACTGGGGCTGGCCAGCAAATCGATTTTATTGATTAATTCGAATTTGTGGTTTAGGAAGATTTCTTTAAATGAAGATGGATTTTATTTCTCGAGGCTTTTGTTTGGTTCCAGGAGCCTCAAAATTTTATTGTTCTTCTTTGTGATAGAAAAATTACATGTAAACATGCTTTGTCAAATTACAGCAGGCTTCAGTGCACATGTAAAAAACTTCCTCTCCCCCGAAACTACACAGTGCATCATTTAAAAGACCAGTTTGCAGCTTGCACCTAAACCCCCAAAAGTGAAATTCAGTTCGCTTTTTTAGTTTTTATTGTTAAAATAAAAGAATTTTTTTTCGGAGTATCTGAGATTTTATGTTTAGGTCATAATGCCCAGCCCTTCTCACCATAGCATCCACTCAGAGCATGTGTTTGACGTGTTGTCATGGATGTGTGTATGAGATAGTGTTGTAGTACTCGGTATTGGTCTTGGTCTGGAGGCCTGTCTCAAGACCACTTTTTGAAGGTCTCGGTCTCGTCTCACAATCAAACGCGATCCTCTTGGTCTCAGACATAGTGGACCAGGGATTTTTAATCAGGACCAGTCAAGACCACAATAGATTTATTTGTTAATGTAATGACTGTGATTTGATGTAAAACCTCCTTCTTCAAAAGCAGCCACTAACATCTGCCATTTGTAGTTAGATTTTTTTGAATCGTCTAAGTTTGGCTCACGTAATCACAGAGAACTCAAATGCAGAACAGCATACAAGAGAAAACACTCGGCTTAATGCAGGTTCTGCAAGGCAGTGTGTATTAAGACGGCGGTAAAAATATTAAACTTCTGTCGTCACCCTGAAATCGAGGGAAAATTTTTAACGGTCTTGGTCCTGACTCGGCACACTCTGGTTTCAGTCAAGTCTCGGTTCGAGTGATCTCGACTACGACACTAGTATGAGATGAAGGGATTGAGGCAGAACAGGTCCAAGTAAAAAGACTTTGGTTGTTTGGATTTGTGTCTGACCTGGAATTTGAACATTTATTTGTCAAACACTCCAGAGCGTCAAAGCAGGCAGGAATGTCTCAAACAGACAGCAGGTCAAACACAGCTCCCAGATATGAAGCAGAAAACCTCAACAGGTGGAGTTAACCAAAATGCATGTGTGTGGTTTGATAAACTGGCTAAGAGAAAGGGCTGGTTAGCTAATTACGCACACCGACAGGCTGAAGAGATAATGGAAGGCAGGTGCGTCTGCAGGTTGGGATGATTTGGGAATGTGAGCAGGTTAGGACGTGGATGTGGGACACAGTTGAGGGTTGGTTGGATGTCTGAAGTTTATTTGAGGAGGGTGGAAAATGGCAGGTCTGGAAAGCTCCTCCGAAACATCTGGGCCAAAGAAAGAAGCTGACAGAGGCAGGAACAGACAGACTGAGCATCAGGACAGCGAAAACATATAATAATATATAATTAAATAAATATATTTTCAACCTGGGTTTCTTTATTATGGCCATTGTAAATGCACTGGGCGCATCCATTTTAGAGCTTCAGAGGGAATTTTTTTTAAATATATGTCAGTTTTACAAAATTACTCCAAACATTTGCTCCTAAATCTGACCAAATTTAAGCACAGAAAACTAAGGGTGGGACGAGAGAAACTTTCATGTCACGATTATTGTGGCCAAAATAATTGCGCTGCACAGTATTATTGTAATAATTTTAAAAAATCTAAAAACATTTTTTAAAAACTATTTTTAAAAAAGTGAAAAAATGTGCAGAAATAATAAGAAAACATTAAGAAGATTGAAGAAAGAGAATGGCAAAACACAGTGTAATCGCTTTACCTCGACCTGTCCGGTCTTCCATTGATTCATCTTTAAAACCCTCTCACTGTGTTTCCTCTTCTCTCTCTCTGTCTCCCTCTACAGAGCAGTCCCAACGGTCCCTCGTGGTGTTGGTGGTTACTCGCCGTTCTTCCGTTAGAGGGCCGAGCCCAGCTGCCGTTCCTGGCCCTCACCTCTCTGAAGGATCGTCTCAGCGGCATCCGCAAGGTGCTGCTCTTCATGGCCTGCAGCAGGCACCGGTGACATGCTCTCCCCCAGCGTGTGACCACCTGAAAAATGCAGTAAACCGTTTGTCCCGCGCACAGCCTCCTTCAAAGCAGCAGCTGAGCTGTTGCTCTTCCGTTTGATGCACAGAGAACTGATGCTAACGTCATCCTGCCTTCCCTGTTGTAGCAACATCCAGAAAGCAGCTCTGGACTCCATCTGTACATCAACAGCAGACTTTGACTGAAAAAAAAAAACAGCAACAAGGACAATATAGATCCAAGCAAATAGACATCTTCCATGCCTAATATTCTACAAGACAGGTGATAAAATGCAAGGCTGCAGACTTGTGCTACGTTCGACAGAGGGGACTCCTGTCTTTTTCTGAAGATTACTGACTTTATTTTAGGCAGGATTCGATTTGGGTTAAACAGAATTGTCACTTCCGATCAACTTTGGATGTCACTTTATCAATGCTAATACGCACATTAGAACATGTTTTCGTCTAAAGGCTCCATGTGTAGAGCAGCAAGCCGTTATTTCATTGTTCAGGTTGTACTCTTGCCTTTCTGGCCTTCCTCCGTTTTTGTAGTTCTGTGTTCTTCCTCCTGCGTACATGCTGCGTGTGGACTGATCCACTGAAAAAACAAACAAGCTTTGGGGAGTCTGATGAGAGGGACTGATCTGAGCTGCCTGTCTAAACTCAGCTTTAAAGAAAAGGCAAAGCAAAGCCCCCAGGTCAGAATCATGCAGATCGATGGGGTGCAAGTTGCACCTGCCATTTATTCAACAGTCAGTGTCCCCGAACTGTATGTCTGTAAATGTGCTCATAAATTCTACTAGAGACCAAATAATGAATTTTTCTTTTGTGCAGATGTGCTCACTGCAGCCGAGTGAATAATCATAACGGCATTGATTAGCTGTGATGAATTATAGTGATTGAAACATTCATCTGGGAAATTTTCCCATCCACTGATTGACATGTAAGTTAACTGACAAACAGATGGATGTTCAGTAGTTTTCCAGCCTCATCATAACTTCAGCAATAGTGACTTTAACAGCTGTTCTTGTCTTCCTTCCTTCCTCGCTTCCTTTCCTTCCTGTCCCCGTCCGACTAAACATTCTGCAGCTGCAACTATGGACTGAACCTTTACATTGACGTGCTTTAAGGCTCCTGTTTTGTGTTTTGTCTTTTTTTTTTAATTTTTATTTGTTGGATTCTTTTTTTCCATTATTTATTTTGTCATTATTTATGCATGCAGTGATATTGTTTACATTACACAGGAAGAGACGCGGAGCTGCTCACTTTCCAAAGGCTGTTTTTTTCGCTTAACACCTGACCCCAAACTTCAGCGATGACATTCTGCTTACGCTCGTTAATAAGCTCGGAAGTTTAAAGAACGCACTCAGAAACACTTTATACACAGTTAAGAGGGGGTAACGAGTCAGAGCCAACATGGCTGCTGCTGAACGCTGCACAGGGCAAACTCTGGAAACTGGAGTCGAGGGAAGATTCTCCCCCAAACCACCTATTGTCAGACCACCAGTGACCCAAATCTCTGTTTTTTTTTTTTAACTGGCCTGGCACAATCTGAGCGATGTTGACTTCAACATATTTGGATTCCCTCACTGTCAGCAGCCTTTTTAAAGCTGAAATAGATGTAACGCTTACAGGCATAAAGAGAGCCTGGTACCATTATGTCCTAAGTGTATTTATTCAGTATTTATTTAGACTTATTTTGCACTTCCACTAAAAGTAAGGGAAAAAAAACAGGCCTCAGGATTTATACGTCCACCACGGCTACAGTTAGGATACTCAAGTATTTGGATTACCGCAGAATTAAGTTCAATCTTCTGGTGGATAAATTGGTAAATAGTCACAAAATATCCAGCAGGCCAACACTACTGCAAAAGAGTTTAATAGATATAAGCTATGACGAGTAAAGGCCAGTGCCTTCAGTCCACTGAATGACCTGACGTGGAACCAAATTGACATTTTTCCCTTTATGAAGAATGTTCATCCATCAAACGATATTTTCACAGACAGGAAATTTGTATAAATAGGAACGAAAAAAAAAACACATTTTGAGAAGACCTGCAATCAAATTTCTGAGAACAACATGTTTGAAAAATACAGAGGCCTTGCTGATGTCTGTAAACGTGACTGTTTTTACGCAGCAAACGCTCATCTCTGGAAAAATGCGAGAGATTGTCGAGCTTTGCCTTCAAAATCTTTATTTTGTATACTTTATATGCTTGATTTCACATGTCGGGTTCTTTGTGTTTTATAATTTTCTTCATTTGATGGTGTGTTTGTCTTGTTATTTCGTTTGTAATAGTACAGAGAGTGTCATGTCAAATCATCCCCATTTGTTCTTTTGTACTGAAAGGGCCAAAGCCGTGTATGCTGTAAAATGGTGAAACTGAAGAAGTATTTTATCCCAATCTTTTAATATTTTTCCATAAATGATACATTTTTTTTTCTTTTTCACTACAATTGTTCAATTCTGTTGGAAGATGTATGTCTGAAGAGGCATTGCTACTAACAAACAACAAGTATTGACAAAAGAAAAAGTTTTTTTGCTAATGTTGTAACTGATAACTCAGAGGCTGTGA
The DNA here is from genome assembly GCA_029783665.1 of Naso thynnoides. Lineage (NCBI taxonomy): Eukaryota > Metazoa > Chordata > Actinopteri > Acanthuriformes > Acanthuridae > Naso > Naso thynnoides. Next base: position 4,592,563 of record JAQLOL010000026.1, on the reverse strand, counting down.
TGAGTGGGTTAGCGTAAATTGGGCAGGAAACATTTAAGTTATCGGTCAAATAAAATC
>JAQLOL010000026.1:4549187-4569430 GCA_029783665.1 Naso thynnoides | reverse complement strand
CACACACACACACACACACACACACACACACACACACCCAGAGTGGGTCAGTGGAATAACATGTACAGAGTTCTGGTCAGAGAAGAGAGAAAGAGGGTCAGAAAAACAGAGACAACGAAGAGAGAACGACTCGTACTGAGGAAGAAGAGGTCATGTAGCAAACTTCCATTTAAGGTTTGAAGAGCAGCATGAGGACTGATCGTTACCACACCCACCAACACACACGCACACACAGTTCCTCTTTAAGCATCACACACACAGCACATGACTTCTATTTACTGTGCCAAAGATACAGACAACTTTTGTGTTTTTAAATTTACTGTATGAATCAGAGCTGCAGGAAGCTGATATGGCTAATGTGTTAGCAAACAGTTGCCCGTTTACTCATTCATTAGACACAGATCAACATTAGCCAAAAATATTTGGCTTCATCGAGCTAAGAGGAAGACTTGGGCCATATTTTTTGGAGATGAATCACTACAAGTAACATTGCACATAATCATTTGATTTATTGTAAATGCAAAAATTCAGATGAGTGCAGCTTTACACCTAAAGTATGTAACAATTTCACATTAAAATGTCAAAAAACAATTTTGTCTTTGTTATATATTTTGTTGAGATGTGCACTTAAGTTATCACAATTTTTTCCAACAATGTTCAAATTTAAATTTAGTATATATAATACTATCCTAATATATAAATTATAAGGTGCATTTCACTTGGTTGCCTGTTATTAACTTCTGGGCTAGCACTAGTAAGACAGTGAGACAAAAATGCTTAAGTGTTACCTCAAATCTAATGATCCCATACCGTTTAAGGATGTCGTTAAACAACAGTTATTCCTTTTAATGTCTGAAGGACAAACTTGAGAATTATGGAAGCCGAAAGTATGATCATCTGTAAAGCTTCAGCTGGGCTCATCTTCTCCTTAAATGATGAGTGCTGATCTAAATGTTCTCTAACAGAAAGACACAGTGCAATTTCTGCTAGTACAGTTGGATTCGTTGATCAATAGTCCGCTATGTGACATTTAAACTAGCCTACTTTCATGTGTCAAGAGCCAGCTACGGGCTGGCGCTGATGGCACTCCTGACCCCTGATAAAAATCATTAGAGAAGAAGAAACAACAGGATTTTTAAAATTCCGTTATCACAGGAAACGAGTCTTGTTATCCCGTGATAATTCACTAATTTATCCCATTATCACAGGAAAATGAGCCGTTATCTCACGTCAACGGAATGATTTTTTCCTGTGATCTCGAGATAACAGAATGAAAAAAGATAGTATCGACCATGCTCACTCTTTGCTTCTGTACAGAATGGCTTAAAATGACTAATAAAAAGCGTGCACTCATTTTCACTGGAGTAAATTTGCAGACAGACTGACCTGAGCTTGGTCTGTGTCCATGGTGATTTTAGGTTCGTATGGACAAGCAGTCTAGCTAAAAACTGTTAGCGCTGCGGCAAAGTTCGTTTTGAGAAAAAAATTTCAAAACACCAACTCATCATCTGAAGTCTGTCATAACTTCTCAGTGAATGGAAAAGCTTCAGAAAGTGCCACTGCGCCTGCAATTCATAAGTCACTGCAGTCCTCCTTGACCGCATTCCTGCGTGTGGAATGCTCTTTAAACGGGATATTTTCAGGTTTTTGTATGTCTGCATGTCTTTGTAGCTGGCCATTTGTGGTTCCTGTCAGTGGGAAAACGACTGGCCAAAATCCTTCTGAAATTGTTATAACAGCACTATTATTAAATGTTCATTTGTCATACTTTGCTGACTGTGCTTTTAAGCCAACATTACAGCAAGCGGGACTAAATGGACAGTTGAGGTTTTTAGGACATCTGTCTTATCACGAACTGGCACTCCTCTCTGTCCGTCGGAAAAGTACTTATGACAGTGAATTGTTCAAACTGACAGTGTCGTTAGGGAGAATATGGAACATTTCAAGTGGCATGGGCTGAACCACAAACACTCATATGTACAGTATTAGATCAGGAGAGCTACAGTCAGAGGATACAGAGGGAGAGAAACAGAGATAAAAATGGGGAGAATACTGGCATGGAAGGGGCTTTTATTTAGGAACAAGTGGCATTTTGGTGATTAAATTAAATTATGAAATGACTTTGGCATCATTGTCACATGAGGAAAATTGTCAAAATCACATAAGCTCATGCAAGCTCCACACTCACGCAGCCTGAATGTTCCTCCTGGCCTTAATTAATCACGTATCATAGCATATCATACCAATGACTTGAATGGCTGTTTGGCTCAGGACAGGGAATTTCACTCACCATGCTACATGGATGCTATTTGTCAGGACAGTGATTGTGCAAGTGTAATCATCAGTTGTAGCACCCACAGAGAATTCTCTCCAAACTTTGTGGATAAATGAAGCTTTTTAGCATCTTTTAGCCCATTATTTTAATTTCAGAATAGGACAGACAATGTTGCGAGACACAAAGAGGGGAGTTGTGAGATGCCTTCCCAAAAACATACATTTTTAAAATGAATTAAATATTGTATAATTAACCAATTTATTACCTAAATTCTAATTTTATCCCTTCTTAAATTACTTCAAAATAAGTTTATGGCTGTTAAGCTGTTGTTCTTTTGTGTTATACTGATGCCCACACAGACCAAATAGTGCGTGTACGTGGCTGTGCACAACACTTTATGTCACCTCAAGGATTGATTGGGGTCTCTGGCACTGTTATTTTGAGAGGTCATGGGCTGAAAAGCTGGGAACCCCTGCTGCAAAGCTATGCTCTGTGGAACACTGTTTGGTCGTCCTCATTCCTCGTTGAGCCCCTCACAATTTGAACAAGTAAGCTAATGTTACATCTGTTTTGGTAACCCTTTGATAAATGAGTTAGACTGGTATTTCTCCAGAGAGTAGAGTCCATGACACTGTGAGCCCCATGCTAGCTCCAAAAGCATGTTGGATGTAGCAACAGTAACTACGGGAGCCTGGCTTAGCAAAGGGTATATTAAGCTTAAAAGGGACACTTCCACCAATTTAAGACGTCAAATTTTGTTTAAAGTCATTGGGGAGTACTTAAGCAAATGTGGAAACAAGTAGGCTTATTTTGTTGGGGCTCCTAAAGGGAGTTACATGAGTGAGTTACCTTGCCAAACTCTCTCCTCTGTTCCTGTCTCGGCTTGATGCTAACTAGCATAACACACCTCAACCTCTGTCTGAACTGCTGAGTTGCACTGTGGGGCAATGTAGGCTCCAGGTTTTGACAACAAAAGATTGTGTTGAATAAAGGGACAATGTCTCTGGTTCTGTGGCAGTGACTTAAAGACCGTCTTCGACTGTGGCTCTTATCAAGACAGTTTTGTTGGAGTGTGATGCTAAACGGGTGGAGTACCCCATTACATGATTGTTTACCTGGTCATCATCACTTTCTATTCCTTCCAGGCTGATGGCGCTGTTCCTCTGAGCCTGGCTCTGAGAGGTGCAGTGATGCAGAGAGAAGGGAAAGATTAACAGTGTTAGCAGAGCAAAAAGCATTTCGGTAGACTGGAGAGTGGGACATCATTCAATTATAAGTGGTACCATGGCGGTGTGAGGTGTTGTGTATTCTGGTGGACTGCAGGGCAGGCCGTCATCCTCTGACATGGCTCCAGCATCCTCTGTTCTCTTCACGCACATGAGAGATGGAGGAGAGCCCAGCTTGATGGCTTGCTTCAGCTGGAGCTGCAGAAAAAAAGACATTTTCATAACCTTTCTTTACATGCTGGTGTCGTCTACATTGGATTTAAAACATCCGAAGAAGAAGCAAAACCTGGGATCATGGCCACACGTCTAGATACCACAGCAGGAAGTGAAAGTGTTTTCCAAGTTTTGTGTGTTTAGTTACTCAGAGGTGGAGGGAGGCCAAGACTGTGAGCTTGTTTAAACTACAGCTTTATAAAAGGTAACAAAGGTGTGTTCAAGTACGCATTTGTGTTTACAGAATTTAACTGCTTTTGCAGCCTGAAAACTGTGTGTAGAGTATGATTAACAGACTTGTGAGGAGAGGCAGCTGGCATTCAAGAAAATGTTTATCTAGACCAGTTCGTGTGTGCGTGTGTGTGTGTGTGTGTGTGTGAGAGGTATCACAGAAACTCAGACAGATTTGTTATCTACCAGAAATGTGTCACCCTCTATCCGTCACTCAAGGACGCATTACTCAGGTGCAAAGTAAACACTGGACAATGCAGCTCTGTAACCAGGCTGGATGCTGATGCACAGGACTGAATTTGTGTCAGAGCTTACAGGAGCAGCGCCTACCAGACTGGGAGCTGCACCTGTTTTATTGGATCTGGGCCCTCACTATGTTATCTGTTCTGTCAATTTTATTTTTTCTCATTTAAGTTGGTAATAAATCACTTGTTTTTTTGAATGTAATTTAAATCTGATCTGTTACAGGACATGCTTGCAAAGCGGTTAACACATCAAATCCAATGAGCTACCACCAGGGCCGGCCCATGTCTTTATGGGCCCCTAAACAAAATTTTACTTGGGGGCCACCCCATCTCTGCTGATACTATTGACTATTGTTTATTTGTCATCTGCACACTAACAATAAATTAATTAATCTATTTCATTAGCTGTTATCACAAATATACTTGTTAAACTAGCAGTTAGCACGCAGTATTGTAGATAGATTTTCATCCACAGAGGGACTCTGATTGAGGAGCGGACATGGAAGCAGATAATAGTTTTGCAAATTCGGAGAGCAGGCAATCTCTCAATTACTGTTTGGCAAAGTCAGCAGCTTCCTCTAATTCTGCACTTGTAGCTGTGTTGCTTAATCAAACCAATGCTTTGTTTTATCCTTCCTGTGGTTTTCAATCTTAAATGGCAGCAAATTCAGTTGAAGTGCTCTAGTGTTGATTTTCACTTTAATATTTAAAGTGATACAGTACAAAGTGGCATACTGGATGTGGTGTAGGTCTTTTGCATGATGACATATCGTTAACAAAATGAAATTACTATATCATTAAACAAAAAATAAAAAGTTCAATAAAAACAAGACACTCTTGGGGGGCCTCTGTTGGTCACGGGGCCCTAAATGGGCACTTATGTTGTGCAGCTACCACAGGGGACTGTGGATGTTTTAAGAAAAACTGGATCAGTGTTGGATGTGGGGCTACATTCATTTTTAAGGAAGCTGCTTTGTGGTGCATGAAGCCCGAAGTTCACCTCCTGTGTGATAAAAGTACCTGGATCTTCCTCTTAGCTCCCAGCCGGCTATCTGCTGCTTAAGTCCTCTGCTTACTTGAATGGGGATTAAAATACTGCGACTCCTCTAGATTTCCAAATGTAGTCAGAACAAATTAATCAAGCTATGATGAGAAGAAGAGCCATTTTGTGGCGGTTGTGACGCTCACTTAAGTGTATGTGTCTTCCAGCCACTGTTTTAAGCAGCAGTGCATCATGGGATGTGTGAGAGTACAGTTTCACCACTATGCGAATTTGTTTTATTAATTTATTTTTAGAGTCAACATTTCTAAAAGTGACTTTTTGTTATCACTGACAATAATAAAAGGATTTAGCATTTCTCTATTAGAACTACATCCTCAAACTTTGGAAACAGCTAATTGGTCACATTTAAACCAATTATATAGTAAAGAATATGGAAATATGATTTAACGTTAAAAGTAGAAAATAATTTGGATAAATTATGTAGGTAAATGTTTCTCAAAGGGGTTGAGCTTGTTTTGGAGGTTTTGACTCATTATTGCCATTATAATGTCTTGTTTGGTATATTTACAAGCTAAAGCAAGCATCATCTTTAGAGAGTGACCATCATGTTATATAACATTTACAGTTTTATAGTGCGTGCATTATGTTATAATAACGCTTCTCCCACTAACACATTAATGCTTATGTTTTTATTTGGCTCTGGAACAATCCAAAGTTACTGGGTAGGAAATGATTAAGAGTGAGAATTACAGGATATCTCCAGCAGTCTATTTTAGAGTAAATTCAGTTTATGCAAATGAATGTATTTACTCCAAACTGTGTGGCTGCTTATCTGCAAACATTCTCCAGCTAAACATTTTCTCCGTATTTTAGTTACAGGAGAAGGTTTTCCTTTTCAGCAAATCCCCTTAAGACGTTCTTTAACTCTCGCTCCCTGTAGGTAGCTTAGCGGAGCAGTTTATCTGGAGGTCAGTCAGCCTGTCTGGGTCTCGCATGTCTTCCCATTTTAGCCCACTGTTGTGACAGATATTTGTTCTGTCTGAAAGCTTTTCTTTTCATCATTCAGTCCTTCATTTTGCTTTGTCAGACTCTTCAGTTTTTTAATCTTTGTTTGTGAGGAACACCAGCCCTGCTGGTCGGACTAAATATACAGTCGATCAGCTGGTACTGCTCTGTCTCTGCCTATCAATTCCTCTTCAGATAACTGATCACGCTCATTCATGTCAGCTGAGACCAGCAAACGGTCACAGACCTTCTCTCTCCCAAACACACAGACAGTGATTCTTCTCCGTTTTTCCCTGATCATCAAATCCTCTTTCTCTTGTCTTCACACACAGGTAAGAGGTCTGGATTCAAAGGCATCCTCCATATATTTAATGTATATTTACCTGAAGGGATTTCACTTTCCCATGAATACTGTCCTGAGATGCCCCCAAAGCCTCGTTGGCCTCAGATGAGTCAGACACGAAGACGGAGTCATGTGACAGGGCCTTGCTGCCCAGGCTGATCTTTGACCTTTGGGAAACAGGAAGAGGGAGAAATAAACAACGCAGAAAGTGACGGTTAACAGATTCTAAAACACAACAAACATATTAAAGAAAAGCCCCAGTGGATCGGTGATTTTAAAACAAATACCAGTTACCAACAAAGATCTCTCTTTTTTTCTCCTTTTTATCAAATAAACACATTCAAAATAAAACAATGTTTTGTTTTTGTTGCTACACTGCGCATTAAAATTGGAGTAGAAATATCCCGTAACACAAAGGAAAAGTCAAGAGTAGACAAGGCAGGAAGTGGCACAGCTTAGCAAAACAAAGGAAATTAAGATTGTCCACAGGAAGACACGTTTTTGTTACGAAAACAGGAAACCATGAGCCCCGACTGAGGAAGAACAGGAGATGGATGTTAAAACATGATCTGCTGTTCTTAAATTGTCTCTGTCCTTTTCACACCCGAGGAGGTATTTATCTGACCAGACAGGGGAACGCCAGCAAATCGGGAAGAAACACATTACAGGACTGAAGGAAAATAACAATTGTATTGGCATCTGCTGCAAGCTAGACCACTTGAAAGGTCTCATGGCGTACAATAAGTGGTGGCTGAGTCAAATACTGGATGATTCAGGAATGTCTTTGCAAATATATTACTGGACTCAGTTGTTATTGGGGTGGGCCAGCTGACCTTAAGGATCTGCCAACCCACCAAAAATTTGATCAGCTTAGGTTTCAGTGTCCAACAGTGAACTAACTGCCCATTTAAAAGCTTTTCTATGCTGACATGAATACAGTTATCGGTAAAAGATTTTAAATTGTCCTTGTGTTGTACATGTGGGTTGTTTCTATGTGTTTATGCTACTTCACCCGCCTTTTAATTGCACTTCGGGGACAAATTAAGTGATTTGAATTGAAAGATAAAGGAATTTGCAAGAAAAACAAACTTTACAGAAAACTTGCACTTTGTATTTTGCTCCGAAAAAGATGAAAATTTTATTATTTCATTGTGTGGTAACTTGTAAATTCACCAGGCTACAGAATAATATTCTTTTCATCATTTTTGGGGCATAGTCGTGTTGTGCCACTCCACGTAAACAACTTATTCCTCGATACTTTCACTCACAATGACAATGTCTCCATAGCGTGGTGAATAGGCACAGTCATGACACGTAGATGTAGCGTGTTGGAGATTTTTTTTTCTTTAGAAAGTACAAGGCTTCATTATCATTATTTGTCTCTACAGTAGCATCAGTGCAAACCAGTTTACTGGATGCTTCACCTCACTAGTGTTGCTGCCAGTCTCACTTAAAAGAAGTCAGGATTTCACATTGCTAACCACCTTATTTTCTTTTCTCCCAATATTTTGTTTTCATCAGTCCCAAAGAAAGTGACAATTACTCAGAGGACCATACCAGTGTTTCTACATGTCATTGTCCTTTGTTAACGTTGGTCCCAAGCATTTTCCAAAAGCTTTATCTATGAGATATCATGTTTGTTTAATTTTTTTTCCATATTAGATAAATGTAACATAAAGTACCTGAAAATATTTGACAATGTTATTTAAAAAGAACATCTGTGTTAAATCCTTTTTCATGCTAGTATTCGAGTTATGAAGGCAGCACTTGTAAGGAACTATTTTTCCAGGCGTAGTAACTTTCATTTAAACTGGTGGAGATTTTTGGATGTGTTTTAGAGGTCTTTAGATGGTGATAAAGGCGTCTCCCCATCACTTCCATTGAAATGTGCAAAACCTACTGGACAGTCAAAGAAGGAAAATACATCTTTGTTTCTGTCTTATATCAGAATTTTGGATAAATTGGCTAAATTCCCCAAAAAGTGCAGCTTTTCCTTTGAACACTTTGGAACATTTTGGGTTAAAATGTGTCGTACGTGCAGCAAAACTATTGTCATAGAAGGATACATGTTCCCTAAAAATGTATTGTTTAAAAAATGTAATGATGTCAGTTCATAACACTCAACATAAATGTTTAGAAGAGACATACACTGTCTCATCTAAACATTTAGATGACTCTACATGTGGAGAGGTTGCTAAAAATCCTCCATATGGATCATAAAATCAATTTTTCAGGTCCCAAAAAGTGCTGTTTTTTGAGACACAAAATGTAGCAAATATCAGACCAAACATTTACCCACTAAAGCTTTAAGAAGCATTTAAATCTTACGTCAATGTCTCAGTGAAAGTGTTGCACTCACAGTAAACTGCATTTCTGTATATGTGTGTGATCTTACCCAGAGCCTTTATCCTTCTCTGATCGAGTGAGTGTGTTATTTTCGGATGCTTTGCTGACATTGTCGCTTGATTGGCTGGCTTTGAGCCCGGCGTCTGCTCCTGCCGCTGTCGGCTCCTTTCTCTTCTTCCTGGCAAAGAATTTTTTGAACGTCTTGAATTTGGACTTCTTCTTTCCTGTGACGACAAACGAGAGAAAGGAAGACAGTTGTGGAAACAGGTTTAATCCCACTCACAGCTACCATTTACTGACAACACCACAGTGAATCATTACAACTAACTGCAGGGGGATATAATAATGAGAAAATTACACACACAGCATCTTTACACAAGCCCTCACATGAACTCTATTTAAGCAATTAGCCCTGTGTTGGCTGTAAAGGCTCAGGTGGGCACCGCAGCAGAAACTACACACCAAGGCCGGCGTGTATTTACACAGAGACGTACATCAAAACAGATGCACACACACAAACACACACACTCTTGTGCTAGTAAACCCTCCCCCCAAGTGAGTCCACCTCCATTACCACCGCGGTGGAAAAACTCAACAACTCTTTTATAAGTCCTTAAACAGCTACAAACTGCTTTCAGTCAGCAGGGCGCTCATCCAGGACTTTAAACGCTGCTGGTCCTCTCTCCGTCCCACATGCAGCAGGGCAGCCGTCTATCTGAACATTACTTCTCTATTTGAGTAATATAGTCTGTATTAAGACAGACGCATGTCCTCTTGTGCTACAGTAAAAAGACAAAGACCACATTTAGCCTCTTCATTTATTTGGTGGCACAGCAGCGCTTTGTCAAAAAAAGCAAGAACGCACATGTACATCTTCTGGAAAAAACATGTGAGCCCACATTCCTGGTAGATTACTTTGGGCAGAAAATGCAGTGTTTACTAAACCACTGTACAGTGTTTTGCAACCTGATAAGCTTTTAAAATCATAGCTGTTTTACTCGAGCTGGCCTTCCACGATGTATTTCATGTCAGGTTGTGTTAACACTGAGCTGTTTCAGTCTGAATCCCAACTCGGAGTCTGCAGCCATGCTAGCGACACTGAGAGGCTGTAATTACTCACATTTCTTCCTTTGAGCCAAATGGTAACATCAGCATTTTAATGGAACATTTTTACTTCAGCAGGTGTGGTAGAGAAAGTGGACAAAAAGTACTGACACGCTGAAGGCACTAGCAGAAAAGTGATGGCGATGCCAGAGTCAGTATTCCTCTGGAGACCATGAATCTCTGCACAATCTCATGGCAATCCATCCCATAGATGTTGAGATATGTCAGTCTGCACCGATGAGGTGAACCGACAAACACTGCCATCCAAGAAGAGGTTAGACAAAGTCCTTTGTGGCTCCAGAGGCAGCTGCGTGAAGCCTGATAAATGTCCTGTGATGTCACCTGGATCAGCATCGGTTTGAGGACGACAAATTTTAAAATCTGGGGATGTAAAGTTAGAATGACCTGCAGGACCTCTGTAGCCCCCTGTTCATCTTTACTTGAAGCTAGCTGCTCAAAGGTGACATTAGCCATTACTAGCACAAATGAATCTCTGACTAGACTGTTACTGGTAATGTACTGTGGTTAACATATAGGAATTAATTAGATTCTTTTTTGTTAGTCCTACAATGAGGTCCAGTGCTAAAGAGGAGTAATAAAAGATGGTCATCGTCTAATCTTTATCAGTCTGCAAGCAGTTTGTAGCTTCCTGCCTTACAATATGGTAAATGTTAACAAAAACAGTGTGCGGCGGTAAATCCATACTTCTTTCCATACATGTCTGCAGCCTCATACTTGCCAGGAATTCTTTGGATTTTTGCAGCTGAGATTTTGTGTGCTGGGCTGTTGGTCTGCTCATCTGGACCTTTTCTCTCCAAAAATGTGTCTGTTTTTGGGACTTAGCACACGGTAGCCAGATGCTAGCAACCAAGCTAGCTAGCTAAATATCAGGAGCAGAGTAGCTCCGTGGCAGGCGCAGACCAAACCAGGGGCCCGTTTCACAACGGAGGTTCAACAAATTCTGAGTGTAACCCTGAACTCTGAGTTGATTTACTTTCAGTTTTGAAACTCTGAGTTTCCGGCTTCAGAAAAGCTGATTTGGGTTAGCTCAGCTAACTCTGAGTGAGTTCACTCTGAGTTATGCATGTGCACCATGACTATGAAAAGCTGACAATAATGGAGCCCAGATATACAATTCACCATGGCAACGGTTCACAAAACGGTTAACGGTTCGCCTATCTGTCCTCATGCACACGTATGGAAAGTATGAACGTATTCATATAAAAAAAATAATAAACCACTGCTGCAGTGGCAAAGGTCAGAGAATTAGTGTGGAAAAAAACTGCTGCTTGAGTAAATGCGCAAGTTTGAATGTTGTCTCCTTATTTAACATTTAGTCACACTCATAACCAGGTGAAAACTGGTGCAATCATATTGAACCTTGGACTAATTTTCATGTAGGATCTTGAGCAGGTGAAAAGCGGACATGGAAGCAGTTCAAATGAATATAAGAACAGAGTTTCAACAGGTAAGGCTCAGGTGTGACAGGCTCATGGTGGTACCTCACTTTAATCAGATTTATTAACAAAATAAAAAATCAATCAGTGGCTATTTTCATGTGCAGCTTTATCCCCAACATGTTTTGTCTACGCACATCCTCTCATTTTTATCCTCTTTAATTAATTCGGCCTGATTAAATTAACATTTGAGCGATGCTGCTGATAAGAGGACGGATAAGATTATGCAGATATATAACAGACTGTAAAGAAAAATGGTACGGCAAGAGGTCGTGATCTGGAAATGTAATGCAGCCTCTTCATCTATAAAATCCTTGACAAAGGGACACAGCATGTTCAACCCAAAAGCACATTTTCTACAGTATGCCTAAGACTTTTTAAAACCATTGAGATTTTTTGTCAAACAGTCGGTAAAGCTCTGCTAAAATGTGCATATGAGGAAATGAAACAGCTTTTCTCAGGCTGAAAGAGGGAGGAGACAGAGAGAAACTCGAGGTTTGTTGAAGAAAACCTGCCGACGACCAGGTTAGCTTCACGGAATCAGTTGCCATAGTAACTGACTCAGAGCTTAAGTCACCTCTCTTTCTGAAACAGGCTGGCGTTACTCCTCTTTCTCAGGTTCGACTTACCTCCCTTTCTGAAACGGAAAATCCAAACTTTGCCTCATTTCAGCGTTAAGAGACTCAGAGTTTTCACTAAACTTGCTTTGTGAAACAGATCCCTGGTCAGCACTGACAGTCAATGATGTGATTGATGATGTTTTCATTGGCAGACTTTTAAAAGGTTTAGATTTCATTATGTTATTATTGTAAATTACATCTCATGATAGCACGGATTTCTTACAAAAACAAATCTGGAGCATCTCCAGAGTAGAAATTATTAGACATATCATCTCAATGATCTCCAGAAACTGGAGAGTGTAGAGACATAAAACACACGGAGGGAGACATCAGGGGAAAAGAAGCTGTGAACAAACACAGCCAGAAGAAAAACAGACTGCTTAGATCTGAGTATTTGAGAATTCACATGTGCCACGGATATACTTCAGAACGAATATAAAAAAGACACGTTCCTTTTATACCAGCTAAGTCATTTCTGTCCCTCACCCTGTGGGGAATCCTTGAGCATTCCTTTATATCTCTGAAATTATGCTGTCTGGAAGTCGAATCACAGCTGAAAAATGTTTGGAATCTAAACCTGGTACCGGAGCCAAGATGGGTCAAACTTCTGTGTATTTGCTAAAGAACATGTAACAATTGACAATGATAGAGCTTCTTCATTGTTATATCATATATACTAGATAAAACGCTGTTAATACAATATATCCTGTTAAAACTATATCAAACATCACACATCCTTTAATTTTTTTGAGATTGCGTGTACTTTATTTTATTCATTTTTTGACGCATAAAAAAACAGCAACACCAATCTAACTACTAGTCAAATCAAATTACACTAACAGTGTTTTCTGCATGGACAGCCAAACATAACACTGCAACAATATTAGCAAGAGAATAATGTCATTTTTCATCCAACTTCTGTGAAACTTCTCTGCAAATTCTCCTCTCCGTCTTTTAAGACCTCGAGGTGAAGTGAAGTGCTATATTTACAAGAGGAGCCTACAACCTGCTTTCGATGACGCTTTAAAGGCCTTGTGCAGCGCTTCGATGGAAAATCGGGGGAAACACCGGCCCTCTGTGCCATTTATTGTGCTGCTTTAGGCACAATGCATTATTACGTTAAAGGTCTGCAATCAGAGAACTGAGAAAGGCCACTGCTTCAATGGAAGGTCACAGGAGCTTTATGGTCATTGTAGGTCTGAGATACTGTAATTTATATCCCAAAATAAATTCTTTCAGATACAAACACAACTACACGCACTCACTCAAATTGGTATCATGGGAATTTCAAGGCAGTCTAAGGTTTATATTAGGGGGGACTGACTTCAGATTATGTTGATCTTTTGTGGAAGGGAGGAGAGGAAAACTATGAGAATTTTTTACGTTGTTTTTTATTCAGGACGTGGTGATTGTCAAGAACAGCTGGAGAGAAATGTTAGTTATTTTGTTTCTGAAAATGACGCTTCTTTTTCAATTTATGGCAAGGTGTTAAGGGTCAGAGAGCAGAGGAATAGGACAATAAAGAAGCAGGGGGAAAGTAAAAAGAGTACAATACAGTTACTGTTAAAGCTCCTAAATAGCTAAAAAGCATCAAGATTCAAAGAATCCTGAATGGAAACTGTTCAAACCCTAAAGTCACCTTGGTGTATAACTAAAGAGAACAGGCTGATGTCCCTAATATAATTTTGCTCTCAGTTATTGATGGAATATGTAGTGAACATGGATAAATAATGCTTTAGATTACATTTTTATTTAGTTTAGTTTTAACAGTGAACATGTAGCCCAGGCACTTTGGATTTTTTGATGCGTTTAGTGACTTTTTCTCCCCCCTGACATGCTGGAACAGCACCCACCATGTGATCTGGGATCTCATGATTTACAAATCAAGCAACAGAGTTTTTGGATGTGGAAAAGCGCATTAGCTTGGCGTGTGTGAGTGGGTGTGTCCCATGAAACTGGCTGACTCAAATCTAGTAGCCCGTTTAGTGTTTGTGTCAACTTCTGCACACAAACAAACAAACACACTTAAGTCTTTTAACAGGTCCAAACAGCATCCACAAGCTGATTTGAGGGATTAAAGTTTCTATTTACAAAATTAAACTATTGGAGAGGTTTCATTGTGCTGTAAAGTTCTCATTCAGTCAGAAAGTGTAAGACAGTTAGCCTAGCATGCTAACATCGGCAGTGATTCTTACTTATTGTAAGTTCTCAGGTATTTTATTTATTTATTTATTTATATTATTTCAGCGTGTACTGAGCCCCGATGGCAACCTCCAGCGCACTCTTTGATGTACGTTGTGCTAATATTAGCTTAGCTTCCGTTAGTAATTAAAATGACCTGCCCTTGATTATGTTATTTTTGAGCAAACAAGCAAGCTAAAACAACATAAAGCTTAAAAAATACATATTTCTTTGCAATTTTTTAAAAATGTGTTTTTCAAACTTTTGCTTAAATTGTGGCTTGTTTACAGCTGCCTTGCATGTCATCAATATTTAACACTGTAGAATTTAAAACCAGGCATTAGGTGCTTTAAAGTGCCTAAGAACAGAGTTAAAAGACGTTAGGAATTTAAAACTGCAGATCCAATTTAAACACCACACGTTCTACTGGACTCCAATTAGAGATAAGCTGCCTGTCTGGCACCGTCACTGGGTTAACACCAACAGATTGACGTGAACATGACTGACTCCGTGACACTCTCCTACAGGAGCTGGATAAAAATCACCAAACTGAGAACAGATCATCTACATGTTCACTCAAATGTTGGAATTATAGGAGGATGTCGTTTGGTTTGAGTCTTCAGCTCAGGCAGGAAAGATTGTATCCACTTTGTCTGACAGCGGACATACACTCATGCTCTCTGACCTCCCAAAGCACTTCTTCCTTGTTCCCATTATATCAGCAGCATATGTGCGAGCCATCTGTATAGACAGTGTGCATCAGTGTTGTGTTTGTGTGTGAGCCTGTGTATGAGTTAGAGATGATAATAGCTTCTTCCTTTCCTTCATTTCCTGCCAACAGCAGCAGGGAGATCTAGATTGTTAGTTTCTCCTGATCGTCCCTGCTGTGTGTCTGTTTATAAAATCTCATTGCTGATAAGATGCAGACGTTCATATACTGCAGTCCTCCCTGTTCTGACACTAATATAGTTTGGAATTTTCATGCTAGGTAGAAACAGAAGTCACTTAGAAATCCATTTGACTTATTAACACAAGCGGAGCTTCAGATATTTATATTTTAAATTATTAAATAATTTAGGAAAAAAGGAAAAAGGCAAAAACCAAGTAAAAGGAAGACAATACTGGATTAGATGTCTTTACTCATTATTATAATTCAGAGCACCGCTCTTCACTGACATCACATCTGTTTTAACATTTAAACAAATTGTTACCTGAGCACTCTTCCGCAGCCTCAGCAGGCTCCTGATTGGCCATCACATCCGAAGGTCCTGATGCCATGGCAGCGCTGTCGCTGCTGTGAAACAGGGAGAGACACTGATGAGCATTTCTGCAGTAATTTTACGATAACATGACTTATTAACACAAGCAGCACACTGATAAATTCCCAAAAAGGTCAAGGCGAGATGAGGATAATCATGTTTCCCGAACAACGATGCATATAACCAAATTATTTCAGGGATCTGGGAAAATTTGCCAAATGTTTTGGTAAACTTCTCAGCCCAACAGTGTTGTTGGAATCAACCATTAATTTAAAATTTGGTAGAGCTGCAAGGTTCATCCTGATGACGGCTACTCCGTTCAAAAAGATTCGACTCTATAAACTTGAGACCTGTGTTTTCTGTCTGATTTGCAGAAAATCATTGGATGCAGAATGTCATTTACTATGAGATCCTGACCGACTGTGTCACAGTGATGCGATAATTCATAGTTACAAATAATTTGATGGCTTGTATGATATTGGTGGTAGATAATTCAATTTAAAACATGAGACCATAATAATCAAATTTATTCATCTAACTTGTGAAAGAGGCTTCACAACTTAAAAGACAAACATTAAGTGAATTAAGAGAGACCTGCTGATGCCACTTCCACCAATCATTCATTCAGTAGTCATTCATTATCTGTAACTGCTTATCCTTTGCAGGGTTGTTTGTGTGTGTGGGGGGGGGGCTGATGTGCACAAATTTTGCCTTTGGTGAGTGAGAGTAAGGCTATGTCCACACAAATGTAGATATATTTAACAACAGATTGTTTTTCTTTCAATTTGCCAAAGTTTGTTTGCTCACATAAGCATGCCAGGCCAGTAGGTGGCGATAACGTATCAGTCTGTCACATCAAACATGATAGAAGAACACTTTGCATCTTCTTGAGCAAGTGGCCACTGTAAACGGGATGAGTATACTTTGCATCATTTTATAAAGTCCATTGAGTTCTATAGACATCGCCTAGAGGTTTAGACATCCCTCCGCCCTCAAAAACGGACAATGGCTTGTTTTGGAAAGTTCGCAGTTTTCGTAGTGTTGTGCAAAAAATGTTAGCCTAACTTTACACTTTTAGCAAAATGGATATGAAAGAGATTGTTCTTCTATGGTAGCCTTCAACCTTCCGCTATGGAAAATCACGCAGAAGTTTTCAAATGGTTGTGAGGCAGCCGGCTGAAAACAGTTCCACAAGTAAAACATGATGCAAAGCGTACTATGTGACAGTTTTTGCATCAGAACATCAGTGGACACCACTGACCACTCAGTGAGTTTGTTGTCTTTGTCGTCCTTTAACCCTGACTGCACGGACAGATCAAGTTCATTTTGAAGGACTACATGGTCGACTGTAACACACCACTGCTGTCTACAATCATTTCAAAACCTGTTACATTAACTCCTAAGCGTGTTGGCTATTCGCTAACGGTGACCTATTTCTCCAACCTTTAAAAGTTGAACATGTGTCGCGCGTCTTAAACAGTTGAGACTAACTTCAATTTGCTGTTAAACTTGTGCCCTTGGCCGAGCTGTTTCTTTACACTCCAGACCCATCTGAATCCAATCTCCAGTTCAATCCTTCACTGCAATCCAAACAGTCTCAACAGAGGCATGTCAGCTATGTTTCCAGTGTTCTGCTCTGCCATCCACCTCTGTCAGCTGAACGTTCACGTCTGAGCACCAGCAGATGCCCAGCAACTCCCAACACAAACTCAAACAGACATGAAATCACATTACACACGGATATCTTGTTAGTGCTCTCATTGTGCGGCAGCATGGAGTTCATTAACTTCACTGCGTGAGTCAACAGCATCAGAGGCCAGCATCCGAAACATTTCACTATTATAATAACATTTAGAATTAGTTGTCATTGCAAATAAACAAAACCTTTTAGAGTTTTCTGTTTATCTGTTCATTCTATGTCACAGGACTGTTAAGGAGCCTTGACCAGCAGACAGGAAGTTGAAGGCCATGTGAGAGGTCAGCTCTGGCGTGTTAAACCAGTTTTATACAGAGGCACCATTAATTCACAGTTTTACATGATTTCCTATTCTAGTCTCAAATCTGATTATCTATGCACTTCATGTACAAGATTTCCTGTGTAGTTTGGCAGGAAACTGAGCAATTACTGATATGGTTTTCAATAAATTGATATCACAGAATAATTCTGGCCGTGTCTCCATGAATATAGCGCACATGTCATGAGAATAGGATTAGGTAGGGGGAAGATGGAAATGTTTTCTTAGGCCAGAGTTCATAAAAGCATCTGAGGAACTTTTAATTTCCAACAGATGACAGTGAGCTTGAACCCCTCCAGTCTCCCGAACAGCTGTGTTGGGACACAGACAACACAGATGTGCAATACCACATAAGCGTGGAAACAGTTCAAAAGAACACAAGAGCCACTAACTCATTTTTCACTGGTCCCAGTGACAGAATTTAATTTCTTGGTTTGGTCGGGCAATCTATCATCATTTTGGAATGATTTCAACAGCAACATGTACTGCCATGAAATTTTGTACAGGCATTCATACTTTTAAGATGATGTATTGTAGCATCTTTAATAATCCTCTGACATAAACTCCAGCTGTTTATGTCTAAATAAATACCCACAAAAACTAAAAACATAAGGAAAATTAGTAAAATGCAGTAAAATGATGGCACCCATTTAACAGGAAACCAGCTATGTTTTCCACAAAGATAGTCTATTATTAACACAAGATCACCCACTCTACGCTGGGCCTGTGGTGTGAAATGGTACATACACTTCCTGTCTCCTAAGTGGGTGGAGTTACATCTCCCATGGAGACAGTTAGGAAACGCCATCCCTCTGCCTCATATGGAAGTGTTATGATGTCTTGTGAACGGATTAAAGCGGGTGGATTTTGCACTGCATGATATTTGTTTGATGTAAGTTCTAACTTTTAATCAATAGTTTCACCTATAAGACCATTTAAATGTCTGTTTGTGTCCATTGTGAAGCAAGGCGGGAAGCACCAGTTCCAAAATCTTGCAAGAATGTGTTACTGAGACAGAGACAGGTCTTGAACAAAGTTAATTAACTCCTGATATGTGAAAGAATTGGTCAAAATCTGTGATCACGTTCATTTCTCCCATACAAATGAATTGACTAAAGACTGCTTCTAGTCTCCTAAGGGGGCGGGGCCGTGGTGAAAGACCATGTGACAATGATACAGGAAATGAATGGTCAGTGAGATGTCTCGCTTTCTATATTAACCGTCTCTGGTTTCCAATGTCATTAATCTCATTCCCATTTAGATTTCCACGGCAACAGTTATAAGTCCTGTTAGTAAGAAACAAACAAACATACTTTTTAGAACCGTGTAAACACACACACACACACACACGCGTGCACACAGACATATTTAAAAAAACATTTCCTTGACACCTAAATCAATAACATATTGACATAAGGGGAAAACAAAGTTTTAAAAAGGCCATTAAAAAGCTATAATACTTGCACAGAGACAAAACTACTGTATATCCCTCCAGTACATTTAGAACCTAATTATTTGCTCTTTAAATGCACCATCAGACCAACAAGAATAAAATGTAAAAGTATACAATAAAGTTAAGTGGTTCATATCTATCTGTGACACCTTTTCCTTCCATAACACGATGATACTAGATCCATAAAAGTACTAGTATCTGGTAATAAGGCATAAGATTTTTTAAAATGCATGCCTTATATATAACATTAACGACAATGCAGGGATACAGTCGAACAGCTAAAATAGTTTGTTTAACTTTAAGTCACGAGATGAGAAGTTCTTCACATACAATGAATAAAATCATAACTTCTACTAAAATTCCACGTTTGCTTGACATCTAAACACACTGCTGATGAAGACCATGTGACAGCTCCAGGGAAAGCTAAGTCAAGTGACGCTGGGTGGGACAATTTTACATGTAAATACGTAAATATGTTTTAATACGGTCGAGGAATTATTGCCATTCTTTTTTGGAAAGTTTCCAAGACACCATGTTTTCCACAATTGCTGCTGGCGTGAACAGGCTCTTGATCTCCTTTAAAGAAGCGGCTGGTGAGCTTCTTGTCAAGTGTGTTTACAGTGAGTTAGTATTATAGAAACAGATGGAAAATTCCAGAGGGTTTGTTGACGTGCTGAGGGGCTTTCGTCAGTATTGCCATTACATAAGCCTCCGCTGTTATCATCGTCATTATAACCCTTGCTAAAATCATGGGTATCATCATCGTCACCATCTTAACCTTCCTCATTATCGACGACAAAGAGAGAAACAAATGAACTAAACTGTAAGTCTGTGATATTTAATGAACTGTAAACTGTGTTGTTTACATTTCTTGATGTTCACATTACTGCATCACATAACTATAAATGAAGACACACACTCATGTTGTTGTTGTTGTTGTTGTTATGAGCTGATAGTGCAGGACTAAACCATTTCCTGTCTGATGTCTCGGGAGGACATTGCAGGCCCCATAAACACACAAACACACACAGGCAAGAAAACAGATACGGACACATATTATTAAAGCAGCGTGTTGCCTATGATATGAGTTCAGGAAACAATGACTTGTCAGGGAGAGGAGGGAAACCAGTCTAAACACCCATAAACACTATCTTGAGACTACATGGTCTATTAGAAAACGCCTGGCCTAAAGTAATGACAGCACTGAATTCTAAATGTATACAAATCCATAACATCTAGTAATCATGTAGGTTTGCAGGGACCATTC
>JAQLOL010000026.1:4528679-4545490 GCA_029783665.1 Naso thynnoides | reverse complement strand
CTTCAGATGAGCAGTAGGGAGGCACTTTATGGTTTTATTATGCAGCCAATTTTTTCTACATTTGAAACTTGGTCACCATTCACTTCGACTGTGTGGGAGATGACTGCAAAACTTTTGTCCTGTAAAACTCCAGCAGTGTTTTGTTGTCTGAAAAACTTCATTCAACCTTTCATGGGCATCAGGGTGAGAAGATACTGACTGAATTTTCATTTTGGGTGAACTATCCCTTTAAGAAACAGTCCAAGCCATGCAGTAAAACATCATCTTACAGTTTTAACAGGTTAGATAGGGCGTGGAAACCTTGTAAATCTGTGGAGAGCCTTTCCTTCACAGGCACAGAATCACACACTACAAGCTGGAGCTCCCACTTTACTTTATACAAGAGCAAGTAAGATCATCGTGTAGATCTCGTTATTTCACAAAATGCAAAACCACAACAGCAAACTTGGCGCCCTAATTACTTTTTGGCTATTTTAACAATGGTTTTCTCTCAGACCGTCGTCACCACATAATATACTTTTTCCAGTTGACATTGTTTCATTCCATGACATTTTTTTGGCAGCTGTTACGAAGTTGATTTCAGTTAAGATTGTGGTTCTTGTGCAGCATTGCATTTCATGCAGTGTAAACACAGTCGCAGGCACACTGTTAGCTTTATTTGGAGGCCTACAAGTGTGTCTGTGCATGAGATAGAGAGAGTGAGAGTGTATATCAGCCTTATTACATAACAGCGGATTAGCACGTAGAGCTATTCAGACCAGTAGGGGGTCTGCCTTTATTAGATAGATGAAATAACCTTATTAACACCCACATACAGTAGGCACGCACACTGACACACACACACAAAGTGAAGATAAACATGTCCATATTTGTCCATGGCCTTAAATCTGTGTTAAAATGAGGCTTATATACACACAAAGGAGTTCACACACACACACCTCACTGCAATGCCATCTGCTGTAAACTAAGTCTTGTCCAGCTGATGTAGTCTAAATCCAGACAACACAAATCCACGACTGGACTGAACATTGTCCAGGTCTACACAGTGAAAACAGCCGTCATCCAGGAACCCTACTGATCAACAGGGGACAAACAATCTAAATTCAACTTTAAGGGCCATGCCAGCGTTACCACTTGTTATTGTCCTTTGTCAGCAGTGGCCATGTAGGTAACATAAACCCCACGCATTTTCCCCCATTACACTTTTTTCTTTTCTATGAAATATGAAACATGTTTGTTTGCATTTTGTCCACATTTAATAAACATTACAGAAAGTAGCTGAAAATGTTTGACAATGTTAATCAAAACCAACTTCTGTGTCAAAATCCTTCTTAACGCTAATATTCCAGCTAGTTAGGCAGTGTTTGTAAGGAACTATTTTTCCAGGCGTATTAACTTTTATCTCAGAGGCTCCCCTCTCTCTCGCTCAGTGATTTTTGACCACATATACACAGAAGATCTATTTAGAAGGGTGAGTTACCAATACCTGGCAACTTTCATGTGTCTATAATGTTTCTATAACCTGTTTTAACATGAATGGCAGTGAATGGGGTTTAAAAATGCAGCCTGAGATCTACTAGAGTAAACACATAGTCTAAGTTTAACAGCGGTATTTGTAGAAGACAAGGGCGAACTCTGCTAACTGTGAAAAGTCAAGAATAGTCTGATATGATCCTTCAAGGGTAAATTCAGATACGCGTGGCGTTAAGTGATGCTGAGCTCCTTTGATCAGGGATGACAGTAACTTGACTTTGTCCACAGGGTCCTTGTCCTGATGACGTCAAGCAAAGCCAATCCATTTCAGCCTTAATCCCTCAATGGAACCACTGTTACCAGACTCATCACACCACAAGCTAATGGTGCTGACTAATTGGCTTTGTTCAGCACTGACATGTAGATGTCTGACATTATGCTTGAGGAGCAACGACTCTGAAGATCAACAATATCAACTGCACGGATTCTTGACTTAAAAAAGCTTTGAATGTTGTTAATAAATCCCTTTATGGTTCTTAAATGAACTCTCCCTACACAGACACATGGGTCTTCTTGTCTATCTGAAAGGGATAATCTAATCTAGTAAGGCTGCTATAGCAAGTCTCTTATTGGACTTTGAGCTTTTACAACACAAATCCATACCACTCCACTCCTAATCCTTTTGTACCACCAGCACTAAACTGGACTAATATGGGCCTGATTACATTACTACAGCAATTAGGGACCACAGAGTAAGAGCTTTACAATGAATCAGCGGCAGAGACAGGGGCTACAAGCTTAGAATGGCACAAATATCGAGATATTTTGACATTGTTTAGTAAAACACCATAAGCACTGAAATCTGATGTCCGTCGCCGCAGAGTTTCATTGCTAGTTAATAAAACCTTGTGTTGCTTTCTCCTTTATAACAAGATTAAATTACATTAACAATTTCCCATCAGGCTCTAACACAACAAACCCCTTAGCTGTATGGCTGCACACAGCATACGCAAAGCTAAACCCGTCATGTGAGAGCTGTTAGAGCAGAACGAGCAGTGTTTATGAATGAAATCCTGTTTTCTGTCGTACAAACCATCACCTGAAGCAGGGCTGCCCGTTTACACAATAACAGTGCTGGTTTTACAAGCTGTGCAAAGTCTAGTTTTATTTAGAAAGAATTTGATTTTTTTTTCATTTAGATAAAAAATGCCTTGACAACAAACACACACACACACAAAATCCACAACATTCAGTCTCTCATTTCAGTGGGAATCACCATCACTGTATCACTGTGTGGAATCCATGTGGGAAACCCAAAAAGACCAAAGATCTATTTCTATGTGCTTGGCCAGAGAACTCGAGAATCTTTCCCCCCGTGTTTAAGATACAAAGACAAGTCCTCAACTTGACTTGCAGCGTAGCGGGGGGAGATGAGAGGCTGAGCGAAGGGAGTGCGGATGAACTGGCCACAGTAATATGATGTTAGTGGATCTATGACAAGCCACAAGCCTTCAATTTCCCCAGAGAGAGAAAAAAAGATGCAACAGAGAGGTTGAACAGGGAGATGCAATAGAAGGATTTTCCAGTCAGCCAAGTACAGATATAGCTACAGACAGACATGTTGTATATACAGACATAAGCAGCATGCATGTCAACTTTAAAGTGTGTACACAACATAAAACGTACCATATGCAATTTGAGGAGGTGTAGATTTAAACATTTTTCCGGCACACCTCAACACAGCCTGAAAATCCTGCTGACATGCTGGTGAGAATTACAACACTTCAGGTTCAAATCAGGCTGAAGCTCATATTCAGTTTCTTGTCATCGCTCCCTGCTTTATCCTTCACCTTCCTCTGCTGTGCACATGCTACGTATCATACAAAATGAGCATACTGATGCCATCTACTCTGCCGAAGCAATATACCAAAGCTCAATTCAGAACTCCCTCATTAGTGAGACTCTTTGCTTTAAATGAAGCACAATTCTGTTGTGTTGACAACAGCTGGAAATAACCTCAGCAAAACAGTAACTGAATAATCAGGATGTATTTTGGGACTGAGGGCAAATGGGGCAAAACATATCAGTTCCACATAAAACTGTTACCTTGCATGGCAACTGGATTTGCAAGATCAAATGATCTTGCAAATCCATTTTATCGGGCTTCAAGCTGTGAACTTGTGTCTGCAGTGTTTCAGACCAATCAGCATCCAAAAAAAGAACTACTGGCAGCTAAAGGCCCGGTTTAAGTGTGATAACCAGTGAGAGAAAAAATGAAACTGAAGGCTTCTCTAAATGTAAAAGATGTTTTCATTCTTCTTCTGTCAACTGACTCTGCAGCTCGCACTCCCCTGCTATGCTATTAGGATCACTGTTTTAATTGGTTGTTGCTAGCCCATGACAGACTGCTAGTTTGTCAAGTCTCCTGCTCAATATTTTTTGGAAAGTTTCTGCCCTTTTCCAGTTACCAAGGACGACTTCCCCGATGGTTTCGTGTAACAAACTGAAATCTGGCGTCAGGTTTGATAAACCTGAGGGCTCATCAGCTGTGGCTGGTTTGTTATTTTGCTTTTTGTATGTATCTCAGTCTGAAATAAAGCAAGCAGCAACTCTAACTACTGACATTTGGAGGAACTGAAATTTAGCCAAGACAATGGGAAAAATAAAATGAATAACAGTCAAACTGCCTATTTCCCTTTTTAGCTGTGACCAGCAGCTCTACAGACCACTTGTGTGTGGTCACCTTTGTTGCAGAAAGCCAAGAAAGATGAGGACAGCTATTGAACTACTCCTACGTTATACTGTTAGATTTTAGTTTAAACTAAATCACCTGATATGAAATGAGCACAGAAAAGTTGGGATTTTTTAATTTGGTTATCATTCCAATCATCTCTTCTGAGAGCTTTCAACCAAAAATGTCTGCCATTAGTATGAAACGGAGTGTGATTTGATGGTATTGTGTGAAATTTAAGGTCTTTTTGATTCTGGCCTCTAACTGCACAACACCATGTTTACCACAAAGGGTTTTTCCTGTAACCGTCATGTGCGGTTGAAACCGCGTGACATTAGCGTGACATAGTCTGATAATTCACCTATAGGTCGCTCTGTCGGTCGGTCGGTTGCTCCCCAAAACTCCCCACTCTCTGATGGCCACAGTTTTAGCCCTAGGAGGCTGAATTTTGGCATGGAGGTCGATTGTGTGTATGTGAAGGTGTGTGTTTGTGTTCATGCCAGTTGACTTAAAGTGGGCGTGGCAGTGAGAGTGGTCTGTTAAAAAAAAAAGGCATGTAACTTCTAAATGGATTCATGTTACAATGCCAAATTTTATAGACACACACACACAGACACCCTTTTCTTCAAATCAAAGGCAACGTTGAATCAGCTCCAGCACATCTTGATAAAGTAACTTATTCATCTCAGGTGTTAGTTTGGTATCTCTTTCTCATGCGTCTGACATGAAGAATTTACTCAAGACATTTTGTGTAAGCTGCTTACTTGCTGTCTTGTTGAGAGCTAGATGTGAAGATTGATACCAGTCTTATGGCTGAACACTTAACATGAGGCTAAAGGGTGTCAGGCGGTTAGCTTAGCTTAGCAAAAATACTGGGGTGTGTTGTGAAACAGCTAACCCGGCATTGTCCAAAGCTCTTTCAACATTCAATTAATCAGTTAGGCTATATTTTGTTTTATTAATTTACAACTGAATGTAAAATTAATGATGTCATGGAGAGTAGTGTGCTTGAACTATTCCTCGGCCAGAGCAAACTTCCAAGACTGTCAGTTCAGTATTTACACTAAGCTAAGCTAAGCTAAAGTAAGCACTTGTTAGATTTAGCTCCATAATCATTGTAGAGACAGGACATTGAACTCCTTTTAAATTAAGTAGACTTGAGGGTTTATTTAATCAATTTACACTAGCTAAAAGACAATAGTTCCTTCATGTGGATAATACTGAGGTGGATTATTGACCACTGTACTAGGTCCAGCTTGGCTGTTTCCTTCTGCCATGTCATGTGTCTCCCTGCATGTTATCAAATAAAACATTAATGGGTAACTGCACATAAAAGAGGCAGCATCCTCCTATGATAAATGTCGTTCATTCTCACATTACTCTCTCTCCAGATGTTAGAAAGCTTTAACATGAGTTTTTGTTATTGTCTAACTCACTTTCACTACTTGAAGGGAGCTCATTTTAATCCAAAGGGCCATACAAGGACATACAAGGGGAAATATATAAAGAATGTGGGCAGATAACACAGCTCCACACCAACATTTCTTTATTTCCTCCGTCCCCTTTGTGTCTTCATTCTTTTTAACCTCCATTCTCATTATCTCACTGTCCTTCTCCTGTCTTTCTTTGTCCGTTCTTGCCTCCTGTCCAACCACACATACCTCACTGGGAACATGGCCTTTAAAACCGTGGTATTTCCTCTTGGCCCATTCAACTATTCAACGCCTGCATGGTCAGCAGGAGACGGTGAATACAAAGGAAATTATTCATTAAATTTCAGTCCTGAACTCAAAAAAAAAAGAAAGAAAAAAAAAACATCACTGGTACTTTGACTTTCCCATGCTTTAAAATTCAGAAAAAGGTTTTGAGGCAGTAATATATTTCCAGGCAGCGTCATCAGTGATGACTTTATTGACACTGAAATTTTCCCAATACCCAGAATTAGGGAAAAAAAAATTTTTGTTCATAACATTTGCAGCAGGCAAACAACAGGATTTTAATTGGGATTTCCATGTATAAAAATGCTAACACTGTCTTTTGTGATAGAGGGAGCTTTTGTATTTTTAACAAAGGTTGCCATTTGTTGTTTTCGGAAACTCACAGTTTATGTCTCAGTTCCTGTAGAGCTAGTTTGTCTATAGCAAGGTCTTAGGTAGCATTACTATTGCTTCTAGCAGCAATTTCTTACTGGAAATTAAGTCACGTTAGCTAGCCAGAGCTTACATTCAGTGGGCCTCTGTTGTTATGATTATAGCTTGATTAGGCTATTTAAGTGGACTACTGTCTTTGTCCCAGTATGCAAGTGCTGAGAGAAAAGTTTTGATTTGATTGATTTGTTGTCTGACTCTGCTACGGTAGGTGATATACCCCCTTCGGCTGGTTGCTATTGGACCCTCTTCTGGTTAGCCAAACAAGCTACAAACAAGTTAGCGAGACGCTAGAAGAATCCATGTCTAATGGTGAAAACATGGACAACTTTACAGCGCTGTACACTTCATATCTACACTTAACTAAAGGTACAAGTTCGATGCACGCTTCCCTCCATGCTTACAAAATTCTTTTTTTCTGGCTCTCTTCTACAAGTTTATGCTGTTCGAGTTTCAGGTCGAAGATTTCTGCGGGGACTATTGATTATGCACTGATTGCTTCGGCCAGTCTGGGTCCAGTTGTGGCGTATACATGCAGGAGTAATTTGACTTTAAATCGCATTATCTGGGTGTGTTAGCTTGAGATGTTTAATTTAGTACAATTTCATTCAGACTAACATGTTTACATGCATTTCAAAAATCCAGTTTTAGCCCGACTTACATAATAAATCGAATTTTAATGCCATGTAAACATACTAACTGACAGACGAAGACAGTGACATAGGCGTGGCTAACAAATTTACTTTTGAAGTTATTAGAATTTAAATACTGAAAATGTCCATAACCAAGCTATGAAGACATTGTGGTTACATGTTTTCTACATCCCTGTTGCACATGCATCCCGAATTGTTAATCGGAAATCCATCAAAATATGTAAGCTATCCAACTTATGTTCCAATGATACATGAACCTTGAAATTCCCATTACTGTATTTGGCATTCAAGCAGTCCTGATTTAATCCCCTCAAGCTTCATAATGTTCCAGTGAACTGCAATGACCTTTAACATACAGAATGATATAGCACATCTGTGACTGTTGGAATCGGCGCCAACAAAAACAGTTGCCTTGGTTAGCAGATGTGAGTACAGCCAGAGTCTTTGGTGACTGGAATATAAATTACTGGGATTTGAATACAAAACTTGCACGTTATTATTGGATACATCTCCTGTTATTATGCCGGTGAACTATACAGTTATCTGTTAAAATCACGGTTCTTAAATGTGTTTTGTTTTGATTCCAAGTGTGCTAATTCTGTGGATCATACCAAACCTGCAATTAAAAAAAAGAAAATGGTTAAAATAAAACAACCACACCATACCAGAGCCTGCTGCATGCAACAACAGTGACTGAAACAAACCAGAGACTAAATGGTCTCAGAAAAATAAGAAAAAGAGCTTAGCTTCTTAGTCCAACATGCTTCACTGTATTAATCTGGGCCAGTACTGTAGTAATCCAGCAGGAACTAGATGATATAGTGAGTGACCACAACCAGGGACTTTTCACTTTAAGAGTTGTGACACAGTCAGGGTAAAGTGGTCAAAACTTAGGTGGTTTCTGAGAGCTTGCTGTCACATGACCTCAAAACAATTTGTTGTCGTCAAACAAAAGTGATTTCGTTGCCCCAAATTCTCAAGAAGAGCTTCAACTGCTTGACTGGTAAACATTAGGCCAATATATCAATCTTTTGTTGGTATCGTGATATGATACTAAATATAATCGTATATTCAGGATCAGAATTTCATGAAAGCAACAGTTGCTATCCCTACAATATTGTTGCTTTATCAGTATAGAGGTATTTGGTCAAAAAAATTTGTGACTTTTATTTTAAAGATATTTTTTGGCCTTAAGCGCTTTTATTGGTAGGACAGCTAAAAATTGGAGAGAAAATGGGGAGACAGAGAGAGAATGATTTTGCAGCAAAGGGCCACAGGGTGGAATTGAACGTCAGTTCTGGCCATAGGCGCCCACTCTAACGACTGAGTTACCGGGGCGCTGAAAATTTGTGATACTTAAGTTTCCTTATATTGCTTTACCTTATTGTGACATCGCAGTGTGGCTTTGAATTACATTTAAACATTCGGACCATTTCATAGAAAATATATATCAAGTATCACCCTCATGCCTTAAAATACCACTAATCTGGTTTTTGGTCTATATTGCTTGGTCCTAGTAGACATGTACTCAGAGTACCTTCCAGAGTTTATTTTGTCAGTCTGTCTAATTCAAAAATGACATCCCTGGTTCTTTTTTTCTTTATTTCTTAACTGCACAGGATCTGAGTGAACTCAGTTTTAAAATTATTGTCCAAGTAGCTCCAAAAGGCTTTTAAAGAGGGGGTTGGCTATGATTTAGAAACCACTCTTTTGGCTTTGGGGTTTCTCTTGTCTTCCAGCTGTCCTTCCTTTTGCCTCTCCTCCATCTCCTTTCCCCTCCTGTTTGAAGTGGGGCTCAGCTCTCTTAGCAACAAGCCTTACATGGACTCGAGACAGAAACTGACCAAACACTCTCATCAGTCACTCTGCACAGTCTACATTCATTTACAGCTGCATCACCATTCCTGCTGAACAAACTCTACCTACCCTGGTTACATAATGACTGTCAGACACGGGGAGAGATGGGGCCTGGTGCGAAAGCAACAACACACACTTGTCAGCGGCTTTAGGACTCCCATCCTACTCGGTCCCATAGCAACACAGGGCTGAATCTGAACCTGCTGGATTTTTGTTAAAAAAAAATAAATGAGGACAACTGCAAAGTGGAAGGACTGCTCCAGCTTTAGTCACTGTAATGCCTTTCAAGTTTTCATGGTTTTGCAGAACGCAAGGAATGCAAATTACTCATGAGTAACACATGGCGTCCACCGTGGGATCGAATCATCTTCAAGCGCGCCATTTGCATGAGTGAAGCGAAAACACAACGTGTTAATTTTCATCTGTTCAGAAGAGTAATTTGTGTTAACTACGGCCAATATAATCACCAATATGGCACTGTATCTGTTGTGGAAATTCCAAAAAACTTAGAAAACTAAAAATAGTTCTGTATGGGTTCATGACATTATTCGGAGGTGTATAAAGTTGTGACTCACAGCTCCATGTATCCACACACAGCACTTGTTATTTTGACCACCATGTCTGATTCATTGTCTGGACGTTGGGACGATAGTGCCGTCAGGATGTTAGGACGCCTGTGACATCAGGAGAAACTCTACGGTGACACGCGCAACATTGTGTGATTCGTGTGGCGTGTCATTCGCGTCGCCTGCTGCGAATTTGCATCGATTCATGTCTTTGCATTGACTTTGTATGTAATCTTGATGCAAATAGACAGGAATTTATGTTCTGTCTGAACACACCTTTACAGTTTTTAGTGATTTAAACTTCTATTTTTTTTTTTTTGATGAGTTGCCAATAGTGTTCTTAGACCACTGAAAAGCAAAGCATAAGCTGACTCCTTTTGTTGATATTTACCCGACTGAACCAGTTCGTTTTGAAAGCACTATCAGCCCTGAGTTTGTCTGGCCCTGTCTGTGTATTGACAGCTACTAATACGAAGTGATTCAATTAATCTTGGCTTCAGTCTGAATCAGTCCCAGGAGAACACAATTGTGCCTCTTTAGTTGGATGTGTGTGTAGCTGTCTCGCAGCCCCTCTAACTCACTTTCCTTCTCTGTGTCACACACACAAACAAAATGTTTGTCTAAGTCAACTCTGCTGAGTAGGGCCATAAAAGCTTGTATTGTTGTCATGTCATGAGAGTGAATGGCCAAAGACAAAGAAAGTAGAGGGGGGTATCAGTGTCCCCAACACCACATCTCCACAGCTTGGGTACAAAAAAAGGATACTTTACTGTAGTCAAAAAGCTCAAGGCACTCATTATCCTAACCCTCTGTGGTCCAATCACACTGCCAAGCCCAGAGTCCTATATATAGCCAATTCAAAGCATTAAAATCACTGAGGACTTCCATCAGCTTCAACAGAAAACATGCAGAAAAAGTCAAATATATCCAGAGGAGTCAAGTATCAGTAACAACATGACTTGTCCTGCATCAGAGAGAATTTCTAGAAAATCATGTTCATCTTTGCACTTCTAACAAATCGAAACAAAAACAAAAGTTCTGGGATTTTCTGACTAATCATTTACTTCCAGCGTAAACTCAATCCCTTCCGTCAATCAGCTCTGAGTCATACAGCTGACTGTCAGCGCCAAATACAAGCCAACAATTGTCTCATTAAAACAACAAAAGACGGAGCTGACTCTTAACCCATCCAACTGCAATCAGGTCACTCAAAGAGGACATTTGTACTTTCTGTCAGCATTTGTGCTGTTGTCTACATATTTTGCTATTTCGTTTGAGATGTGGCCAACTGTAAAATATGTGCTTCCTATAAGAGAGTTAACACAGCATGTTGCTCAGAAGCTCCACAGCTTCTATTGTGAAATAATTACGTTAAAATTGACACACCTCTTTAAAGAGACAAATAACACCTCCGTTCAATGACACTAAGATTTGATGATCATGTTCATGCTGATGCTAACAGACTTGATGAAGGAATACAGATGAGTAATATTATTGTTGTCAGGTGTGATGAAAGACAAGATTTTGCAATCTACAGGAGAAATCCTGAGTTTGTCACACATTGTGGACACATTTGAAGTAGGTTATGGGTGGTACTACAGAGTTGGGTCTCTCTGTATCGTTCGTCATAATCATTGACCAGTAATAAATGCAATTAAAAACAAAATAGTATTACAAATAGAGACTTACGTCCTGCTTTTGAAGCATCCATACATTCCAGCCATGTTTTGAAAGCGAAGTGAAGCAAAAATTTAGAGATTCTGTTCCAAAATAAAATACAGTACTTTTTCCTCTCTCTTTGCAAAATCAATGTTTTTCCCTAGTTTGTCCAAAAATGAAATGCACCAAATGCAACACCTTGTGGTGTTGTCCCACGTCAGACTCCCTTTTCCCCCTTCAAACTGAAGACTCGTCTCTCTCTGCAAGGGGGGAAGATGCTACTCCACAAGAGAAGATCGTTTTCTCCTCCAAATCAAACCATCTTCTGAGGTTCCTCCCACTTTTAAGCTCCACTAAATTTAAGACTTCATACAGAGCTCCCTTCTCCAAAATTTGGCAGTAGAGGCACAACAGCAAGCCAATGTTTACCGCGCTAGTGCTCACATACAGCAGCAGCCAAAGTGGGATTAGACCAGGATCAGAATATCACTGAATTAAAGGGAAAAAAAAAGTTTGAAGAACA
Organism: Naso thynnoides; assembly: GCA_029783665.1. Taxonomy (NCBI): domain Eukaryota; kingdom Metazoa; phylum Chordata; class Actinopteri; order Acanthuriformes; family Acanthuridae; genus Naso; species Naso thynnoides. Next base: position 4,533,881 of record JAQLOL010000026.1, on the reverse strand, counting down.
GGATCTCCTTTTCAAATGATTCAGGATTTTGATTGTCCTGAAAACAGGAAAATTGTCTTTCTTGTGTAACTGCGTCTCACACAAGAAGTATAATGAAAAATCCTTGGAGTGGTAAAATATGGTGGTGAGCTAGGGCAAAACAATAGACTGAATGACTGACTAAGTGGCTGCTGCATGCCTCACTCCTCTCCTCCTGGTCACTATGACTGGTAATGCAGCAGAGGGAGGGCTGGAGGAGGGAAGAGGATAAAGAGGGAGGAGTGAGGGAGGAGGCAAGTGTGAACAACGGACTGCCCCCTTTGACCTTATTCTCTTTTTTTTCTCTTTACTGTTTACTGTTCTACAGAAATATTTTTTCATGTAAACAACATAGGCCAAAGTTTTTATTTCTCGGAAGTACACTTGATTTTTAATAGATGAAATTTGCAAAAGCTTTGAGGTTGTGTAACTTTGACAGCCACATTAGAGGACCTCTGCTCTTGGCAGAACTTGCTAGTATCTGAAAAAAAAAAGAAAACCTTCAGGACTAACAACAGAGAAAGCTGAACTTTACGCTGGTCTGACATGTCTATTTGAAATAAACAGTTGGCTGAAGTGATAATTTTTACTAAAAGACCAGCTCTTTAGGTTTATTTTAGTGTACAGCTAGCTCGTGGCTTGCTAGTCTCTATGAACAGACTCTAAATTCACTAAATTTAGAGTTTGTAGGCAAAGTAGGGCCATCTTGGTACCAGAAAAGCCCTGGTTTCCGGTTGTAGTCTTTTGTAGTCCGCATAATTAATGGAGGACTGTTAACTGTTAATGATGTGTAAACTGGCTACTTGTGAAAAGATCCGCTGGTAGATGTGGTCTCACGACTTCAGCTCAATTATCGCGTCGCGACCCAACAGCAAGTGGCACGCGGAGAAGGAAGTTGGAAATGTAAATTTGCCTCCTCCAATGGAAGTCCAAGCATAATGGGGTTTGCCCCCTGAGGCTGTGTCGCTGTGTACTGGAAGTCAGACGACGAATGGAGCCGATGGGCTCTGAGATTGGTAGCTTGCTAGTTCCAGTGTGCTAACACGCACTGTCTTGATAAGCAGCTAGCATAACGTGGCCAGTAGCTTAAATTTTCATATTAACTTTAACATTTAACTCTGTCAGTGCTATCATATAAAGGTGCTGATGCTGTAATAAATATTTTATATTCACAATGACTTAATATAATGAAGGTCAGATGTGCCCAAAGAGGAATTAGCCTTCCATACTACTCTCTAGAGCAGTTTAGCATCTTTCAGCTCTTTGTTGTGGCGCACAACTTCAATGTCCAATTTTGCTTCAAATCGCTCTCACTGCTTTCATCAGTGTTTTGATTCAGACTGATAATAAGGCAGTTGTTTCAATGAAAAAACTTTGATAAATGGACTGTATTCTTTAGGGATGCATGCTGATTATCCACCCTATACAGCATTGGCCCTATATTATAAAATATCGGGGTCAATCTGTACATTTTAATTGTACAGATAATAAATAATAATGTTCATCTGCAGAATGAGTAGCTCTAGGCTTTCATTTCTAAAAATGTCGATTTTTGTATTGAATAATGCATTTTACTCCATAAAAGCCAAAGTTTTGGATGTACTCTACGACAAATACTGTAAGTGACCATTTTAAAGACTCAGAAGTGTTGTTTATTGTTGTGTTAACAGCACAAATGTCAGTTATCAGTCATTACTGTGCTTCTCTAGTATGTGTCATGCCCAGCACCACAGCAGAATGACAAAATTAGCTGTCAACTACTGAAAATAGTCTTTATTGTAGGTATGTATCGATCAAGAGAGGAACATTACGTGCTATACATTGATGAACCTCGAGTTGACAGAAACATTTCTGAGAATTTAAGATCAGTTAGGCCATATAAGACAGCAAAACACAACTAACATTGTATCTGGTTTGCAGCACAGGGACATACTGCACTCTCAAGATCCATTCTGTATTAACTACCAGGGAACACTGTTGTTCTACTTTCATATAATGGAATAGCATTTTCCAAATTAATCAATAGACAGCACTTAGTGATGACAACATTGATTTTCTCATTTGACAGATGCTTGTCATGGGAGCTCCATAATGGAAGTGGTAGTCACCACTGTAGTGGGTCACCACCGTCAGCTAATATGAATGCTGACTAAAAATGCAAACAGCGTATTTAAAAAGTATCTCTTTGGTAACAGAATTAGCCATACTTTACTATTTATCTTGATACAAGCTAGTTTGAGTTCATTTAGTTGTCTAACTAGGGCACCTACCTGTCCACGAAATGCCTTCACAAAAGCAGAGTGTCATGTTAGTCATTGTACGTGTCTCAGTTTGGGGCTGAGCGGTCGCGCAACAGCCTGTCGCAGCTAATCACTGTAAGTAGGGAGCTTATCACTACAGTTCCCAGTGCTTATGTGAGTGTGGCTGCGAGGTGACATAAGGGTTGATCCTGAGATTCCCTGCTGCTAGATCTTCTCAGACACACACAATCAAGACGAGGAGTCAATTTTACTAACTGTCCAATTTACTTAAATGGGCACCGTAGGATCAGTAGAGTTAAAAACAACCAGATTTTTTTTTCATTATCATCTGTGATAGGGCAGGTCTTTTCATGTTTACATAGTGCAAGAATTAGTGGGATTTCAAGTGAAAGTTTCAATATTTGCGTCTTGGAAAACACTTTGTCACCCAATAGCACATTTGAACTGAATCCTAACAGAATGTATCCTCTTAGTGTTTAAGAAATGGTTTATAAATTGTGACAAAATATTCAAGTCTCATTAATCATCAGATGGTTCACGGAAGAGTGGTGACATGAAATGAATTTCTCAATCCAAACATGCCCAGACTAAGTGTTGTGAGTGTGTGATTCATTTTTTTTAATTCCAAACATGTTGAAATTGATTTAAGCCATCCAAGTCACTCAAGCGTTTGTGTGTGTGTGTGTGTGTAAACAAAGAGAGTCAGTCTGTATCGGTTCCAAAGCTCAGCAGCTCCATTTCAACAGAATAATAAAAACAAAGAGTCACCAAGATCAGTTTTGGCATGCTGGGATTGAGAAATTCATTTCTAAAACAACAGACACACACACACACACACACACACACACACACACACACACACAGAACATACAATAGAACCATATGACACTGCCAAAGAATTATCAGGAAGGACCCTCTCAGGGTGAAGTAGGGTTGACAGAGGATTTCCAGAATTTAATAGATGTGTTAATCAGTGTTTCCACCAATATGTTCAGTGTTGCCTCGGCTTTGCTTGAGATTAATTCCAGGAACCAGGATCCTGAGATTTCCCATCCTGAATCTCTCCGTCTTCGCTGCAGGAGGGATGTTACACACTCGAGAATTAGTAACGTAAATCTACATGGAGTTCATTTTCTTTCTTTTCCATTTTTGAAGTTTCTTTTTTTCCTGTTTTTGTCACTTGGTGCTGCAGCCGGGACGACTGTTTCGTGTTGTATCATGTTTTGATTTTACAACAGACAATAAAGCTGAAAGTGAAACTTATGATGAAGCAAGGGAAGCACATTTGGAGAACAAAAAGCTTCAAAATCAAACCAATGTGAAACACATCCAGTGTGGTTCCCCTCACATAAATCTGGGTCAAACCAATTACACAGGTTAAGTTTCGCTCGACTGCCAGACAGTGGAGGAGGCAGTGACGCACAGGTTTGATTGAGCAATACAGCACAGACTAATGTTCACTTGGATGCATTACTGAAAGGGGATCAGTTTTACTGTAATAATGACTTTTACATCCTAGATGTATAACTCCAGAGAATCACTCTAACGGCATGAGAGGTCTGTGATGCACTCAAAATTACAGCACATTCAAGAAAAAGTTAGTCGAAAACAACTATTATTTCCAGCTCTTTTATGTTAGGCAATAAAAAACAGTAGAATATATGACATTACAGAGACATCAGCTGAATCAGTGTTCTTTTATCAGATTATGTAGCTGAATAAACCCAAAGTATCTTGTCCAGTTTTTACTCTACAGATAGGGAGATATTGAAGATTCACTGGATTAAAAAGCAGCTAGAACAATGATGAACATGACCATCACTAACAAATGACACATACAACAATAACTTTGAAGGACAAGTTCGATTTTTGCACATTAAGCCCTGTCATAGAGTTCATTATGATCATATACAATGTGACATTATGACAAATGGCTCAGTCCTGAGAGCTCATTTCTGGTGTCACCGCTAGCTGACAACAACGGAGGTGCATGGGCACTCCGACAGTCCGTCAAAAAACAAAGTAAATCCTCGTTTTAAAAGACAAGAAAATCACTGAATGGTCAGTCACGTCCGTTGATGTTTCGACACTGAAGCACGAAATTTAACAACGACACGACCCAGAAACAGCTATTTTTTTTCCTGAAACAGGTGAAAGAGTCATTTCCAGATTATATGTTGCTCAATCTAGGAATCCATCGGCTGCATTCGCCGTCTGACTTCCGATACACAGCGATACAGCCTCTGGGGGCAAGCCCCAGTATTTCTGGGCTAACGTTGGAGGAGGCGAATTTCTGCTTACAGTCTGACGGGAGAACAGAGTTGGAGTTGAGAGACCACATCTACCAGCGGATCTTTTCGCAAGTAGCCAGTTTACACGCCCGTTAACAGTTAACAGTCCGCCGTTAATCATGGGGACTACAAATGACTACAACCGGAAACCAGGGCTTTTCCAGTACCAAGATTGCATTCATACATTCAGTGAATTTAGAGTATGTTTGGTGTGTTTCTTGTCTTTAAAAATGAGCATTTACTGTGTTTTTCGGGTGATTGTTGGAGTTACTGTGCCCCTCCATTATTTTCAGCTATAGCGGTGATGTCAGCAACGAGCTCCAGCTCATGTAACTGCACTGTTCATCATAATAATGTCATAGAATATTGTATATGATCGTAAATATCCTTAGTATAAAAGGCTTTATGGGCAAAAAACCAATCTTCTCCTTTCACAAGTGTTAGCTGATGAATGACAGAAAAGGTAATTAAAAAAATAATATGAAAAGGTAATCAAAATTTAAATGATCCTTTAATTGTAACATTCATTTATCAAGCAGAAAAGCCAAATGCCCATGGGTTCACATTTCTCAAATGTGAGCATTTTATGCTTTTCTCTCTATATGAATGTATATTTAATATCTTTGGGATTG
>JAQLOL010000026.1:4488889-4507060 GCA_029783665.1 Naso thynnoides | reverse complement strand
ACTGATAGAGGATTTGTAGCACAGTGACATTATTACCTATAGAAGGGAGCAAGAAAATTCAGATATTTGATATATTGGTTGATATTATATATATAACCCACCGAGTGAGTTTACGGTCGGCGCTGGAAGCACAAGACAGAGTTTTGGTTACCATTCTGAAGAGTACCGTACCAAACCGAACTGTACCGCTCAGTGGAAATGAGACTATATATGCAAATACGATGCATCTGCAATAAGCCAATATCAGCCAATAATATTGGCAAATCGATAAATCAGTTGGACCTTAACAATTAGTCATAAGGAAAAAATGTATCTGTTAGTATTTATTGTAAGCACACTTGTTTCTGATACTTGTCGCATGTATATTACAGGAGTACCTGAGCCTGTATCCCATAGAACAAATGACTCTGGCCCCTGACCCCACTGTTCCTAAACTCCTCCCACCTGTGGCCTACACCCCCTGGATGGACGTGAGGCTGAGAGAGGACGCCCATAAACTCAACATCAGTTTCCCTTACGGGCCGATTCCCAAAGACTTCCAGGTGCGAACAGGCCGCTCTCAACATGTTTGAGTCACGTCTAACCAAAACTAAGTGTTCTCCGTCATGTCTTCCAGCTGGGTATCCGTCAGCACTATTACGCTGCAGTGTCTTATATGGACAGTCAGGTTGGGCGGCTGCTCAGTGCTCTTGATGAGCTGGGGCTGGCCAACAGCACTATGGTGGTGTTCACCTCGGATCACGGTTAGTCGACACATGCTTGGAATGAACTGAATAAATGTTTGATTTTCAGGTGAACCGCTGACATGTCGGTTTAAAATAGAAACCACAAACCGGCTGTGAGTGCACATTATTGAGGATTGTGCGTCTAAGTGAAGACATGCTGCAGTGCTGCTGGTCTGTCACCACCAGATGGCAGTGTTGTAACAGAATAACGTGCTCTTACCTTTCAGCATAATTTTGCTGTACTTTTGCACTTTTCTCTTTTTTTTTTGGAAACTTTGCGACTTGGAAACCCAATTTCTTTTAATTTGTCCTTCAGTGAAGGATGCTGGAGTGAATCTTTTCCATGACTGTTTGATATATACCCAGTAAAGCTCAATCAATTGCCATAATTATGAAATATAAGATAAGTGGGAGAAACATCAGTAAAAGGGATTGCCTGAAACCTTTGTGTATCCAAACCCTCATTTGTTTGATAGATTTGCAGTTTTTGTGCTATTCATTTCTCCCACATGCCTCAGACTTTTTGAAGTACCATCTTTCATAATCTATCTTTGTCATTCCCGCCGCAGGCTGGTCGTTGGGGGAACACGGCGAATGGGCTAAATATTCTAATTTTGATGTGGCAACAGGCGTCCCTCTTATCTACTACGTTCCTGGCCTCACCGCCCACACCCACACTGATCGGTTGGGAAAGTCCACCTTTCCTTTTATTGATGTCCTCACCCAATCAAAGCGCAACTTCAAAAGTAAGACACTTTTACTGATCACAAATTACTGTTAACACAAAACACGTACATTCCTTTATCTCATTTAAAAGCGGCATGTACATCAAGTCATGAAAGGGAACTAATGGTCCTAATTACTCATGTAAATCTTGTTGAAACATGTACTCTTATGCAAACTTGACTTTAATGAAGTCTTTGAAATACATAGGAGAGTTCCCAAAGGTATTTAGACAGGGATACACTTTGATAATTCGCCTCGGACAGTTTCTACTTCAAGTGTACATGGTGCAATGATGATGAAATTTAAGAGCATGGCGTCTTGTAAATTTAAGTGGATATCTTTAGTATTTTGCTGTCAGCAGCTATGAAAGACTTTCTCTAATTGGCTGACCCCTCTCTCCTCCAGATCGCAAAGAAATAAGGAACGTTGTGGAGCTGGTGGATGTTTTTCCTACCGTCTCCTACCTGGCTGGTCTCAGAGCACCTGAACCTTGTCCTGATGTTTCTTTCCAGGTATGAATGGATGAAAATTAAATCTGGACGTTCTCTCTTAAAGAGAGAGGTGATCCAGAGATGAAAATTCAGTCATCATCTACGTGCCCTAATACCGATGGAAGGTCAGGTTACGTTTTTTAGTCCACAAAACGCTGCTGGAATTTCACAGGAAAAAGGCGTCACAGTAATCTCTCAAACAATTGTAGCAAATGGTGACTAAGTTTCAACATAAAAAAATAACATTATGCAACCATAAAATGCCTCCATCCTGCTCGTTTGAGGTAATCCGAGTATCCTGAAGCCTGGACATGGCAGTTTGTTTTGAGAAATGTCACTGACGCCGTGTTTTTAGCCTCACTGTAACTGCAGCCTGTAGCTCCTGAGATGGGAGCTGTGTTTACAGGCACATGCAAGCAAAAAACGACCTGACGCTCACATGGGGGCACGAGGTGAGGCCAAGGTGAGCTCAGGATATCTGCAGACCTGTGTTTACATGCTACCTGAAGTCTGATGTCAGCAGCAGACCCCAGGGCACCAGTGTTGCCCTTATATTGATCCTACAGACACAGAAACTCTTACTTGAGCTTCAGATGGTTTGTAGGCACACTCAGGTGCTAGAGGCTTCAGTGAACAGTGAGGCTAAAAAAACATGGCGTCAGTGACGTTTTACAAAAACTTGGCATGTGGAGGCTTCATGACACCCGGATTATGTCGGATGAGCAGCATGGAGGCATGTTACCGTTTCATTATGTTTTTAAATTCAAATCCTGGTCACCACTTTGTAAGTCAAGTTTTTTTTTCCAATTTTAAGTAACAACATATAAAGAACATACAAACACAAAAATGACTCCGAACCCCATCAAATTCCACCTACATATAAACTAACTTAAAAGGAGTAGGTAACGCCCCCAAAAAACCCAAACTGTATAAATGAACAGTATTAAGTTATAAAGTCCAGGTAAGATAACCAATCCATGACTAATGGTGTTTCAGTTCTCGTAACATTTTTAGATTAAGGTGTCAAGGTGTCAATATAAGTCAAGTAGGCCTGCCAAATCTTTAGAAAAGTGTTGTGAATCATTTCTGAGGATGTAGAGCAATGTTTTGACCTGCTTTAGTGTAGAAAACATGGATCAACAACATATATCATTTCAAGCTGAAAGAATTCTAATTTTGTTCCAAAAAAATAAAACAAAACAAACAAACAAAAAAACCTCCCCCCATTCAGGTGGTAACGTGCTCTCCTTCATGTCTGCAGAACCTTTATGTTTTTTCTCTTGTCTCTGCCTGGTTGACATGGACTTAGTTGTAGCTACAACATTATTAGTGTGGATAAAAAAGACTGAAGTAAAGAACTGGAGACGCTGAACTTCTGTTATCCTTTGTTTATTTTACTGCGTGTCACCTATCGCCAGGCTGGTGCAGACCTTTGTTTTTAGGGTGAATGAAATCACTTTTCCAGTCTGCCCTACTGGACTAGTCTGCAGACGTGCAATGTGGAAAGTAAGTTCGGGCCTTTAGGAACTATTTTTCCAAGCGTAATAATTTTCGTCTCAACAGCTACTGGCTCCCCTCTCTCACTCGCTCAGCAATTTTTGACCAAATAAACACAAACATTCTCCTTAGATGGGTGGATTACCTATACCTAGCAACTTTTATGTGTCTGTGGTGTTTCTATACCCTGTTCTAACATGAATGGCAGTGAATGGGGTTTAAAAATGCAGTCTGAGATCTACTAACGTATACACATGGTTGAATTTAAACAACATTTGTATTTGTTAATGTTGAGAAGTCAAACAAAGCCTGGCATGGTCCTTAACAGCTCAGAAAAGAGTCTTATTCAAACTCAAAATGTGCCTGCCACGTTGACTGAGCTCGTTGAACTGCTACCAAACTCAGTTTAACCTATTTTTTACAAATCGCACAGCGAGATCAGAACTGAGACATTCCAGGCATCTTTGAAGAGTCAGTGCAAATGGCATCGTCAGACAAAATGAATGGAGAAGTAAACACTCCATAAGCAGGCCCAAACATGCCTGGTATGAATGTGATCTTATTGACTCTGACATTTTTCTCCTCTCCTCTCCGCTCTGGGTTCCTGCTTTCAGGAGGAGTTGTGTACAGAAGGAGACAACCTGGACTACACCTTCCGACACCGGGAGCGAGGAAAGGACGAGGAAGCCATCTCTTTCAGCCAGTACCCTCGACCTGCTGATACACCACAGGTACCGGACAAGGAGTGTTTAGAAAAGTTGATTAAAAGTACTAAATCAGTATTTTCTGTCAGTCGGCAGGCAGGAATACCTTATATAAAAGCATCGCATGGTTACTTTTGATGGTGAATAGTGAAATGTCATAATGAGTGAAGGTCACGCCGCACTGTGTGCTCGCCTGTGCGGGAGCTGCCAGCTACGAGCACAAGATCTTGGAATTATAATATCCAGATGAGTGCGGCACCTGCTGCAGGTCAATCTCTGCGCGGAAGGGTTTGGCAGCCTGACATCAGCTTGTCGGCTCATCTCACAGGATGAGTTGGCAGCTGTAGACAGCAGTGTGGAGAGGAATACGCAGCGATAAGATGCTTTTAATGCTCGGTGTTCCTCTTTCAGGTGAACTCTGACCTGCCTGACCTGAAAGACATAAAGGTCATGGGGTACTCGCTGCGTTGCTGGGACTACAGATACACTCTCTGGCTGGGATTCAACCCTAAAACATTTCAGGTCAGTGTGTCACGTCGATAAACAGCAAGGAAATGATTTCTCTCTTACCTCTCTTTATATTATTTATTCCCTGTGTGAATATATTGGGGTTGGGCGATATGTGAAATTTTTCCAATCAGCCACCATCAGCACATCCACCAGCGATTGCCGATATATTCGCGCAGGTGTGTGCCATCATGTGCAGTGTGCAGTCACTGCTGTTTGTACGCTGTGAGATGTGTCGGTCATGTAGGCCTACAGCGCTTTGTTCTCTCCTAAGACAAGCGCTGCATGCCCGCGCTGAGGAGCGTGCAGGGAAGACTGGATGGATTTAAGCTTGAAAAATACAGATACAGTTATGAAATGCTGCGCATCACTTTGTATCAGTTTTTGGATCAGTGTAATTATTTGCGTGTAATCATCGTGTATATTTATTTTTGCTCTCAGCTCTTCAGAGTGAGTTGCAAAGCTGCACTGCTCTCAACTCGCACGCACAGCCGCCCCGCAGGCGGTCTGCTGGTGAATAAAAGCATTTATTTCGATTGATGAGCCGAACTTTACTGTGCAACCTGGTTGATAAAACAACAATACCAGAAACGATTACTTAAACAATCCGAATTATGTTATTAATTTATTTGAGTGAAATCAAAGTGTGGCAATGTAGGTCCGCCATCACTGCATGCGCACTCCCGCAGCCAGAGAACACACTTCCTATTAGGGGTAATTATCTTGGCACCACGCCGGCAGTTCTTTCCGTGGGTCAGTTCTGCTCCTCCACGACTCCTTTCTGATCACATTTAAAAAAACCACAGACTCTTCCCGTTTCTATTTATGGCGCTTACAGGTTATTTATTTATTGAGTGAATTTGTAAGGAGGCGAACTTGTAGTTTAGCAAAATAAAATCTCAAGTGGAATAAATTCGGCACCAACCAACCAAATGGCGATGGGTTGAGCCATATTCGTCCATTCGTCCAACCCTTGAATGTATCAGGCTGTTCGTGTGTGTGTGTGTGTGTGTGTGTGTGTGTGTTCCATCCATCTTGTCTGACACAATCTGTTGGAGAGATTTTTCCGTGACAGTAACAGACGATATTTGTCCATCATCCATCTGTCTCTCCATCTAGGTGAATGTCTCCGATGTCCACGCTGGCGAGCTGTACCTGTTAGCGGGCGACCCCGGTCAGGACAACAACGTCTACAGTGACTCAGATCACAGCGTGATGATGAGGAAAATGGCCAGCCTGCCTCATGTGAGTTTAAGGTCATTTTAGAAAATGCAGCCATTTTCCACTCACGTCCTCATTCGTTGATCCATTTATTTGTTTACTTGTTCTCTGACTTGTGGTCGCCGTCCAGACTATGAGTCTGCAGAAGAGAATGAGGCTGCAACTTCTCTACCTCACAGCGGGGATGAAGGCAAGTGGAAAGGAGGCGTAATGACAAAAATAAATCGCAACAGATGGACGGACAGAGTACAAAGGGAAGATGGATGGATGAAAAACTTCACCTAGAAAGGGAGAATGCTTTGATTTGTTTTTTTTAATACAATGCATTCTTGATTCTGTATTTTGTGGTATCGTTATTAATCTTTCAGGCTCCGTTCTTCAGGCTAATGTTCCATGTTAAGAATGCTTTGGCAGGCACATCTGCTCTGAAGGAGAAAAGTGAATAAGAAAGCATTTTTTGCTCTTTCTTTGAAAACATTTCACTCTTGAAAGAAGTCTTTGTGATAAAGGGAAGCATTCATATTTGGGCTTTGTCTTCCTGTTGCTGAACACAACTTCAGTGTTTTCACTGTCTGACCTCTTCACACCTGCATCTGACCTCTGTGTGAAAATGATCATTCACTTTTAAGACGAAAGTGTCATTTTTAGTTTGAATCACTCCAGTTTCAGCAGCAGGCAACAGATTTTTATCTACAGCAGTTAAAAAAAAAAGAAAAAGATTTCTACATTTTGGGAAATACAATAAATCATTACTTTTTCCTGGAGAGTTTGGATTGATTCCACTCTTTGAACATAAGACAATAGCTTTGCTACAGCCTGCTAGCCAGCAGGCAATTAGCTTAGCTTAGCATAAACCCTGGAATGAGGGGGGCCTGGTCCTTTAAAGCCAATTTATCGAGTGCCTAAGTCACACCCCTCTACTTCTGGGCTGTGGGGCCTTAATTTGGAAAAAATATGAACGGTCTTTATGCTAAGCTAAGCTAAATAGTTAGCTGACTCACATTAAGCGCACAAAAATAAGATTAATTAACTGTAGAACTTTAATGTAAGTCTGCAAAGTTCCAGTCAACAGACATCAGCACATGACCCAACAAACTTTTTTTTTTTTTTTTTAATTGGCTGCTACAGCACTGCCTTCCCAGTGAAATTGATTGCATCATGTTATATACACACAGCTAACTGCTAAGAAGTTTTTTTTATCTAAAAAAAACAAAATATTGAATTCTCAAGAATGAGCCCTTTTGATTAACAGTGACACTGTTTTCTCTTTTTGGAACAAATAATCATTCAGTCTGCTACAGGTGGTGTCTCTGTACTCGAAGGCACCGCAGCTAAAAGGGATTTGCACAGTTTTGTACTGTAGTGTCAAACAATATGACGTTTCTATTTGCACTTGATGTCACTTGCAGCTGTTTGCCTCTCTCCTTGCAAACAGTCAGTTCAGATCAATTTGTGGATCCAAAATGAAGCGAGTAAAAGCCACCCATAATAATTCAATGCAAATGAAACAGAGTGTGGCTACGATTTACTGCCGTTCCGATGCATGAACATTTTGTGCTGTGGCAATTTAAAAGAAAGCAATTACAGCTCAACTGTCATGTCCCGCAATGAATAGAAGCCTGCACGGCCTACAGTAGAAGCTGACAGACCAAATCCGCTCATGTTAACGGGATGCAGGTGAATCGTAATCAGTGTGGTTCCATCACACGCACGATGGTGACAAATCTGTAAGATGGAATTGAATTGCCTCCTGTGTTTTGTACTTCTTCCCCCGTTGAGCTCATTAAATTTATTAGTACTTTGTTGCAGTGTGTCCTCAAACATACTCAACATTCAGAACAATGTAAACAGCCCACAGTAAAAAGTTGAACCGCATCTTGACTTTTGGTTGTCAGAGCAGCCTCAAGAAGCCTGAGCTCCAGCTTTCTGAAATGGAAAATAAAAAATAAATGCTGCAGAAATAATTCAGATCTCCAGCTTGGCAAGGACACACTGGTAATATATTTATGTCTGTTTCGATTGGTTGTAGGGGGGAAAAAAAATAAAAGTATTTTTGCAGCAAAAGTTGAATTTGCGCTTTTTTTTGTAGCTTATGATCACAACTTCCTCCTGTGTGTCTGTGTCTATATTCATGTGTGTCCTGCAGAAACATTCTGCTGCCTGTCCACACACACGCTCACACCCCGACGCTCTGTTGTAACTCATTTTGTGCTCGCACACAGCAGATGTGTAAAGCTGCAGAGTGGTGAGGGAGCTCCTCGGGGACCTCTCCAGTCTATTCTGTGTTTTCTCTCCTTGCTCCCGCTGTCGCCTCTCTCCTCTGGAGCAGAGAATTGCATACGCTTTGCTCTTTGGCGCTGGAAGAATTTGGACGGAAGTGAACATTTTCCTAATTTGTGCATGATTCCACACACAGTCAATCTGTTCGGGCAACACAAACGGTTAAAAGCCTTGTAATTGCATTTTGAAAAATGGTATGAATTCAGCTCATGCCTTTTGAGTTTTTTACCATTTTCAATTTCTGGGCAGTCATGCTGAACCGTGTGTTGAACTCGCCTTGAAGTGAAGTCTGTATGCTACGAATGAAAACTCCGTTTTCCCAAAGAGCAGGGATGCACTTGACATCTCTCCCCTGCCAATTTCACCTCTTCCAAACATTTCTTTTCATTTACTTCTCCTTTTCGTCCTTTGAACACATCACCATTCATGTTTGCTTCATGGGCTGCAATTCTGTCATCTATTTGTAACTTCTACTACTACTACTGGGTTACCTCTACCTCTGTTTTCAAATCAAAATCAAATTGAGACTTAAAAAGTCCAAAAGAAGACTACAAAGCACTCTCTTTAAAATGTTAAAATTCTTTTTTTTTCATGGCGTGGTCACGTTGGACCTCAGAAAACACACTCTGAGGTGTTTCAGCAAACAAGCTTTTATCAGGGAGTCAAACAGCTCAAGACAAAGAAGGTTCTTTATACTGGTCATCCACCAGTAGTAATCACTCCTGAAACATGAGATTGTGCGCTGGAAAGAGTGTCGGTGATTAAATATTCCAGCAGATGGCAATATTAAGGCCCACGATATTCATAAATGTAACAACAAAACAGTGGAAATTGTACGCAGGAATCAAACATCTGTAGAGAAGGAGTAAAATCTAGGTCCTCATTTAGGCCTGGGTGTTCAGTGGCCTGTAATTTATCAGTCTAAGATGTTCCCACTGGTTGAGCTTTGGGATGTGATCAGTCACATCCCACCCTCCATAAGGAAAGGAGACAGACAATGGAATCTTAACCAGCGGGAAACATTTTGGATTGATAAACTACAGGCTACTGTTTTTAAGGTCCAACATGACCATGTTGTAAAAATAAAGGCATTTTAACATTATCAAGAGAGTGCCATGGAGTCTTCTTTTCGATTTTTCAAGTCTCAATATATCCCTACCCAAAATGCACCTCAAACAGACTGATTTTGAGTCCGACTCAAATCAAATTTTATCTATAGAGCATGTTCAAAAACAACCAAAGTTGACCAAGGCTCTAAACAAAAGAATAACATAAAACATAAAAAAACAATCTAGTCAAACGAATAATAATCATCTCGACCACCTCCTGAGGTAAACATGTGGCTCCTCTGCTGTTAAGTGCTTCACTCTATTAACCAGCTAGCTGCTAACTTCATCCACCTGCTGTTTGGTGCTGTGCAGGTGGTGCGCAGCAGGTTTATCAGAGCTTCATGGTCATGTTTGAAGTGCAGGTTGAGTCAGTGCAGCTGCTCTCCTCCACTCTGGCTCTATTCATGTCAGCCCACATTAATGCCTCAGTGGCTTTATCAGATCAATATTTATCATCACAAGCAGTGATCTCTGACCACGATCAAATGCATCTAATGGCAATTACATTACTGTTACTGTGTTCTTTTGCTCCGTTCCTCTGCTGCAGGCCTTTCTGTTTCTCACTTTGTCTCACCTGTTTCTTCTCTCCAGTCCTCTCTGTCTTTGTCTCACACTCATCGTCTATCATTATGTTTCATACACTGCTAATCGCATTACCGCCATGGCCTCATATTCTGGCAGGTCACACCGCCTTTCTGTTAACATTGGCGATTACATTAGAGAGAAGCAGAGTGTGTGTATGTGTGTGTGTGTGTGTAGAAACCGCTTAGCTCAGCTGCATCATGACTAGGTTTAGTCTCAAGGGTGCGTGTGTGTGCACATGTGCATCAGTGTGTGTTTATTGCGAGTGAATGTATCCAGGAATAGTAAACAAACAGAAGTGCGCTCGCCTCCCAAGGACTTGAGAGTTTTGTTTTTTGTTTTGTTTTTTTTCACCAGAAATGCTTTTTAGCGTCCAAATTAATTTGGTCGACTTGACTGTCTCCATCTTTTGAGGCCACTAAGCTGCTTACAGTGTTTTATGTGGCCAGTTTTACATTAAAGACATGTTATAGGAAGGTCACAGTGTGCCACAGCTGCTTGCTTCGTATGAAATTATACGTCTCTTTTTTTTTCTTTTTTTTTTTGCTTATCAGTGGACTGAGACAAAATCATGATCAGCATTTGAATGAGAATACAACTGGAAAATCAATATGTGTACTGTTGAAAATCTAGTACTGAAGTGTGCAACATTTTCACGCTGAACTGTCCAAACCAACCACAGCTTTGTTGTGTATTTTGTTGAGCTGTGTATGAACGTTATTAAATGTTCCCACATGTTTAAACCAACAAAAAAAAAAAACTGTTATTTTACTCAAGATAATGATGCATTTTAATTTGTTGCCTGTTGCTAATGTCTAAGGCAGGGGTCAGCGACCTTTACTATAAAAAAGCCATTTAGCCTCTTTCCTCATCATAAAAATCTGTCTGGAGCCACAAACCATATTTTTGCCTCATAACGAAGGCACACGACTTTAAAAGTCTAAATTAGCTGATCTTAATTTTAATAGGCTGAGGTGACTTAATTTTTCACAGTGGCCATTTATGCTTAGTAGGTACTTGAACTTTGATCAAACCTATTTGAGTCCTCCTTGTGTGTGTGAAAATTAATAAAGATAATATTAGATTATATAAACCCTGGCTCACATATGTGAGCAGCCTACTTTGATAATAAATCAAACATTACGCAGCAGTGTGGCATTAGATCAGCTTAAGTAAAATATACGTAAACTAATTTCAATTCAGTTTTCATTAAAGTCGGTTTAAGTGTGAGTTAATCCTCAGCCATGTAGCAATCAGTCCCCAGGCCTCATTTAATTCATTGTCACGACCTGAGAGCGCAGACACTATTTATGTGACAATGCTTTTTTACAATCAGAGAATGGAAAAATGACTCTAGGACAGTATTTGGGGCTCCCTGCCTTGTTTCAGATGTGTCCCTGATTCAAATGATCAGCTCGTTATCGAGCTCTGCCGAAGTCTGATAACGAGCTGATCATTTGAATCAGGCGTTGTTGGAGCAGAGACATCTAAAACACGGCTTTAGTCTTACAACAATGGTAATGTTAAAAAAACACTCTGTGTCATTTTTTGTCAAAGTGACAGAGAGCCACTGCAGAGCGGCAAAAGAGCCGCATGAGGCTCAAGAGCCGCCGCTGACAGACCTCTGATCTGAAGTAACACGAGAGAGAGTGAGGGAGGAAGTCTGCAACTGTGACTGAACACAATGTGAATAAAACTGAAACACATCACCGCATCTGGGAACTTTTCTACCAAGTCACTCAGATAACTTTTCATTTGCAATCCTGACTTTTAATAAACAAATCCCATGATCCCACGCTACCACACAACGTTATCACACTACGACTTTTGTTTTGGTTACACTTCATTTGGACAGTCCGCCTACAAATAGTTAATATTATTAAGTATTTGTAACATTTTAACTACGTATTAGTTGGTTAACTGTTTGCTGAATATTAGCTGAATATTCAAGAAGGATTAATGAAATGGTTAAGTAATTAAGGTGAGGGTTAGGCGAAACAGTTAAACTGTTGAATGTCAACTGATACGTTGTTGAAAAGTTACAAATACTCTCTAAACTATCTGTAGCAGAACTACCCAAATAAAGTGTTACCTTGTTTAATATTGAGACATTTAGTAGCAGAACTTTCATACTGTACATTTAAATGGACACAGAGTGGCAGTGCATTTAGTTCAGACTATGATGATGTTTCTGACAAAATACATGCCAGACTGTTGAAGAGGACTGGATTTTACTTTTCTGCCGCAAAGCTGATCCGTATCCATTCATCAGTCAGTTGAGTATTAAATGTCATTGCTACACTGAAAAGATAAAACGGCCTATTTGCAGGTTTTATTTTGATCTGTGTAATATGTGAAGGCTGAAGTTACAATAACGATGCTGTAATTGCTTGTAGGTAATCAAATCGGCCTTGTCATGTAATGGCATGACCCTGACACTGGAACAACCAAATGGAACGCAGTCACAGTGTTATTAGTGAGACCTGTGATTGACAAGGCAGCATATGCAGTGTGACAAAGGTCTGTATCAGCAGCTGTGTTTAACACTATCTGTTAATTGAATTCAGTAGGTTGCTGCAGTGTTTCTCTCTAAGCCTTGTGTCCCTTGTTGTATGCGCGTTACGTCCACACCGAGCGTGTGGTGACAACCTGCCAACAGCTATGGAGGTTTATGTAGGAGCCGATAACAATGCAAATTTGGCCTTGAATGGCTATTGCCACAAAAAAGATTTTAAAGAAGAGGCTGTGGCGCTATTATTTACCAAAAAAAATATATCCAACAACAATCCCTGCCATCTGGGTTCGCCAGCTTGTTGGGGTTATGCTTTCATTTTTAACAAAGACAAGATCTGAAAAGGAACAAAAGCTGCACAGTTTAATTCACGGCTTAAAAAATACTTACTGTAAAAAGTGCCTTAACTTGCTGTCTTTTTGTTTTGCACACGGACTGTGAATAAACTTGGATGTGGTGTCTGTGTTTTCACTTTCTGAGCCCTGATGTTTAGATTATTGTCTGGTGCATTTGTAAGTTCAGTCTTCTTAGTTAAATTTTGACAATCAGAGATCTCACAAAAGTGACAAGAAATTACTCGGTGACCTGTAAATGATGCATTCGCAATTTCCTAAACATACCCATCTTTAAAAACTGCTGTTTTTGGCCACTTGGGGGCAGCAGAAACAAGCTATGAACCCATCATTGATATATTACCACCTTTTGAAGGTAATACAGGTGAAAATATCTGCTCTTTAGCTGCTAAATGCTCCACTAGACTACTGAACTTGTGTTGAAAAGAATTGCAGCAGAAATGCCCTCTGAGATGGCAGATAAAACATAACAAAGTGCCTTTTTGGGTGCCCATCTGATGGAGCAAACACAAAAGTGTGTTTAGGCTGCTAGAGAAGGGCTTGGAAATGGTTTATAACAAATGCATCACAACCTTCTGTCTGCTGGTGCCTAGTTTGTTTCCGCTGCTGTCCATCAGCGTTGGTCAGTTCTCCTCTGTGTTCTCTGTGTTGATCTCTGACTGCCTCTGTCTTCTGCTCTGTGCTGAGCAGGTAGAATGCTGAGGTTTTTAGGGCTTTTATGCCGAGCACAGTTAAAAATGACCCTGTGAGACCGAACCAAAATGTGATGTTGCAGCCAGGCAGCTGAACAATGAGCTAAAACTAACCATAAAGCCCCTAAAAGCTGCAGATTTGGGCGATATCTCGTTTAAGTCGTCATTAGAAGTGACCTCTTTCTCACTGTCACATTGGTTTCACGTGTCATTTGACACATTGGTATCTTAAAGAGTATAAATTATAGCCAATGTACTACTGGAACCCTCCATGTAATGGCCTAAAGGCACAAGGTGTACTCCCACACGTTTTTTACTGTATGTTGCCTACAGTTGCAATTATATGACTGTGTGTGCACATGTAGACTTGACTGAACAGAACTAACAGGAAAAATTCCTGTTAGTTCTGTTACAAATGTTTGGGCAGAAAACCTTTACAACAGGGAGTTTGTTCACCTCAAATAATTCCTAGCATGGCTCCAACCAGCCTCCACTTAATAAAGGACCATACTAGTATGTTTTTGACTCTCACCATTAGCAGAGATCTTTCTTCTACAAATGTTAAAATTCCACCATGTGTATACTTTAGTAGATCTCAGACTGCATTTTTAAACCCCATTCACTGCCATACATGTTGAAACAGGGGATAGAAACACTATAGACACATGAAAGTTGCTAGGTATAGGTAGTTCACCCTTCTAAAGAGAACGTCTGCATTTATTTGGTCAAAAAACGCTGAGAGAGAGAGAGAGAGAGAGAGAGAGAGAGAGAGAGAGGAGCCAGGAGCCACTGAGACAGAAGTTATAACGCCTGGAAAAATAGTTCCTTACAAGTGCTGCCTCCCAACCTCGAATATTAGCATTAAGAAGATTTTGACACAGACGTTCTTTTTAACGAACGTTGTTGCACATTTTCAAGTACTTTCTGTGACGTTTATTGAATAGGGACAAAATGTAAACAAACACAATATCTTATAGATAAAACTATAGGTGGGTTGCAGTCACATGATCCCAAGAAAGCGCAAAAGTCAGATGTAGGGCAGGAAGTGAAGAACACTATTGAACACTATTGCCACTCTGGTCTGTATTTCTTTAGATTTTAGGCAGATATGCAATGTTACGTAGCCGAATAATTGTGGCCTTACCTCTCATGAAGTGGTCACTGCATACACGTGCGCTGTCTGACTCCGCTCCTCTAGACTTTACACAGAGGCTTTTAATTCAGGTCTGCCACTGTTTCCCCCCGTATGCCTTTTAAACTTCTCGTCTCAAACTCAACGTTAGCTCGTTTTATTCCTGATTCGATCGTTTTTAATAAGTGTTGCAGTTGACCTTAAAAATTGAAAACACCTGTGTAGGTGTGCACCAAAATTAAAATAAAATTGAAATGTATTCAATTTTATTGTTATTATTTTTCAGTGTGTATTTGGTAATTTTAGTTTTTTTTAAAGAAATGTTTAATTTTAGCTTTTCTATTTTTACAGCAGTTGAGTGTGTTTTTGTAGCTGCATGTAGACTACATACAGTATAAATGTGATACTACAACCTTCTTTTTATTGGTCAGATTTATGTGCGCGATAAAAATAAATGACCCTGATGCCATATTATTAAAGACCTACAACTGATTTTTGTTGTTGTTGTCATTTTCATTGAATTTTCTATAGGCTATGATGGTATGTTATGGTATGATAGGGCTGTATATTTTCAGTTCAGTTTTAGTTTTTTTAAATGGGTATCTTTTATATTTAGAATGAGTTTAAGACAACTTTTTTTCGCTTTGTTGTAGTTTCAGTTTTTGTTCACTAACAACCCTCGGGTTCTTGTGTTTTGACACCTGACAGTGGAAACGTGTTGGAAATCCGCTGCTGCCAAAATGCGACATGTCATCACCTTCATTAGTGGGACGTTGTGTCGTTTAGTCCTCTGCGGAAAGCCAGCATGTTTTATCCCTTCAAACATTTCAGCGCTTCTCTGCTCCACTGTCTTGACTAACCCACGATGAAGACATCTGTGTCTCCAGAGCACGTGGAGCATCGAGGAAGCAGCCAATTAGAAGTGAGACAAGATGTGATGTGTTGGCTGCCAATGTGAAACCAGTTTAATCAGGACTCATTCAGTTAGAGCTGACGAGCTCTTCCCTCGTTAGCGCAGCTGGAGCCGTGAACCGCAGAGTGGAACAGAAAGCCCCCTGTTTAACAACCATGTCTGCGCTGAGCTTTGTTGCTACACAGCAAAGAGGTTGAGGGTTTGAGCCTGGGGCCTTTTTGTGAAGAGTTTCTCTGTAAGACATGCAGGTTAATTGGTATTCTTACCTGTAGGTGTGAATGGGAGTATGGATGGTTGTCTGTGACTATGTGTCAGCCCTGTGACTGACTTTCCCAGGGTGCACCCCACCTCTCGCCCACTGTCAGCTGGGAGAGGCTCCAACTCCCCCGCCACCCTCACGGATAAGCCGCTATAAGCTAATGAATGATGGCCTTTTAAACATGTGGCAAAGAATGAGTGGCAATCTATTAAAATTACCACTAAGCATGATGAGAGAGAGAGGAAATTAATTTTCTGATTGGGTTTCTTTTAATGAAGTTGGATGTCTGTAATCAAGTCTTTGGTGGGAGCAGGAGAGGAAACCTGTGGTTTTGAAAATGGGTTAAAATGGAATTTCAGTGAAAAGTCTTTCACAGCAATAAGAGGACTACTGTTTGGAGAAAAAGATTTTTAACATCATTAAAAAAAAAGTGCCGCCTCATTCGGTGAGGTTTGATGTGCTTATAAATTGGAGAAAGATGCAATATTATGCTTTGATCTATTTTGATCAGAAGTCCCAAACCTGCAAGACAAGTTCATGAGATCGTCTGCATGTTTATGATGAAAAAATAATTGTTTCTGTTTTCTAAATATATATTTTTCAGAGTTTCTTTAGTCTGACCTCAGCTCAATCTGGCTCTTTTTAGTTTACAGTTTAAAGACAGGTGGAAATTTGTTTCTTTTCCTTTGTTTTCTTTCTGTATTTGTTTGTTTGTTTCTTCATTCCTTCCTTCCTTCCTTCCTTCCTTCCTAGTTTGTATCTAAACACGTGTCCCCCTATAAGAGAATAAGGCTACAGTGTTTTAGTTTCAGTATTGTACAATACAACATTATTGTTTCAGGATGAGTAATTTTAACAGTCGTTTTCATAAATTTCTATTTATGATCTTATCAACACAGTCTGTTGTCATTCATTAGTGTCTGCTCATCGTCCATCGATTTGAGGTGCTGCAGGCTGCTGTCCTTGTGCAAGACATCATTTGTTTAAATTTAACAATTTTACAGGATGCTCTGTGTAACCCTTCAATCTTTTGATCACTTTAAATGTTATAAGAAGAAGAGAAGGATAGAGAAAATTTTTAATTTAATTTAAATTTAATAGAGAATATATACTGTTATAGTGAAAAAAACGTGCCAAATGATTTAGTTAAAAAAAGGACTTTGTTGTTGTTATAACAACATATGGCGTGTGTTGTGATGCACACCACGTAAAGTTTGATCCCAGCCAGAAACCTTTGTTGAATGCACTACGCTTTGTTTTCTGTGGCCTTTAAAACTGAAAGAAAACCAAATACTACAGCATATCACTCCATCTATAAAACTTAATGATTTTTTACAAAAAAGCATAGATCTGTAGGCTACATCGGAAAAAAACAACAACTAGATAATCACTGGTCATCATGGTGTAAATCTTGACATAGGATGAAACAAGACGAGTGCATCAGCCATCCATCAATCTCATTATTTTCAGGGTAGTGGGCCTGAAATGCAACCCATCTTACACTGGGTCAGAGGCAGGTACACCTTGTAGGTAAACAGTAAGGTAAATATCAGCCCATCAAAAGGTTTTACACAAAGAAAAACAAACAGAATTTGAAAAAACCTGAACATTTTCCTGTTCAAATGGCAAACTGAGCAGATAATTCCATTTGTTTTCTGTAATATTCACAATTTGCTTGCATTAGATAGATTATCAGTAGCTGATGTGGCCAGCTTTGGTGAGCCTTTGTAAAGAGTGAAAATGTCACAGAGATAAGTTCTGAGCAAAACTGGCTTGCTCGTGAATTAGCCTCTTACTGCTTGTAAAATTATAGTGATATTCTTTTTAAAATCTCCTCTATTTACTGGTTGTAAAACTCCCTGAAATCTGGTTAAAGTTCTGACTCCAGCATCTGCATCTGATTTAAATACATATCCATTTAAAAACCAACATTCTGCTTCTCAATCAGATGCTTTTATTAAAAAGCCTGAAGCGGAGTTTCTCCTTCAGATCGTCTGTAAGAACATGCCATGGGAGTGGATAATGAGCTTTTTACAACTTTAAAACTCAGTGTGTTGGGACTGCGCAGCCAGACTGCTCACACAAGGGGAAAACTCACACACTGGCCTTCTTGATCACAGCGCCAGTCCATGTGTTAAAGTCAATAACGGCAGTGGGCATGATGTTCTACTGCTCATGCTACATTAGCTGTGTTTCTATCCAGCTGTCTAGACATACTTTTGAAGCATCACAAAGAATAAATCCTAAGTATTTGAGCTAAAATGTTGAGTGGATGTGAATAGGCCAGCTAAAGGAGAGGAAAGTACTGTAACCTTTAAAATACAGATTGGGGGGGGGGGGCAACATTTGAGGCCTGTGCTGGGCTCTGTTTTCAAGCAAAGATCATCCAGTCCCCATGAAGACAACTCCGCCACGCCACGTTCAGCTGATTGCTGTTGGACCTTCTTCAGGTTAGCCAAACAAGCTAC
>JAQLOL010000026.1:4455289-4467579 GCA_029783665.1 Naso thynnoides | reverse complement strand
AAACATACACTCACACCCGCCCCCCCAACACACACACACACACACACACACACACACACACACACACAAAAGCAAAAATTAAATAAAGCACTAAAATAAGAGCACTCGTTAAAAACAGGAACTAAGGAAATGCTATAACAAGTGAGGAAACACTGGAGGCAGCATAAAACCCATCTGGTAAAAATTAACCAATGAATAAAAACTTGACAAAAACAGCAGCGTAGGAGAACAAAATAAAATAATGAATACATTTGTTATGAATAATAAAATGATGTACTAAGTAAACAGTAAAACAGACTGAAATTTATAAATATATTGTCAATAAATGATTAAAAAAAAAAGAAAATTAAATTCAAAGCCTTGAAAATATGTTAAAAACAATATAATGATGTACACACTAGTAAAAAAGTACAACAGACTTAAATTTATAAGTAAATAATCAATAAATAAGTAGATCAAATTCAATTAAAAGCCTGACTGAAGAGGTAGATTCTGAGTTTACTTTAAAAATATCAACACTCTCTGTGGCCCTCACACTGATTTCTAACTAGAAACGATGTGAGTACGTGAGCGAGCGGCTTTCGTTTTTCTTCAGTGACAACCACAGCGACGTGTTGCTTGTTTTGAAAATCGCTCGCCTCGGCTCTCTTGAGTGAAGTTTTGTACACTTTGTCCGCCACTCGACTATTTTGATTGGTCGAAATCCTTCCATTTCCGCCCCCGGCCTCTCACAACCAACTCAACCGCTCCTTCTGCTGCGACGTCGCTCGTAGTCAGTGTGGGCAATGTATCGCGCTTCATCTGCTGGAGGTCGCTCATGTCGCGTCTAGTTAGAAATTAGTGTCAGGTCCTCAGGCAGGCTGTTCCACAGACATGAACCATAGCAATCTGTTTTTAAGTAATTTGTTACATTTATGCAAAACTTTTTGCGCTGCTGTCTTGGTCAGGACTCCCTTGCAAAAGAAATTCTGAATCTCAAAGGGAATATTCCTGGTAAAATAAAGGTGGAAAAAAAAGTGAAAAAGAAAGGCTACACACACACACGGAGAGAGATTCATACCACAACACAGCTAGTTTCTTCTCAGCGACGGTGGCTGAGTGGCTGGTGAAGTTCTTCAACCTCATGGCGTACCTGCAGGGGAGAGATGCTCATTACTCATCGGCTGACATTTCCGCTGATTTATGAGCATGAAATGAAAACACACAATTTTTTTCAAGACACTGAATACATGCATACTCAAGGTTCAGTGTAATTATAAAATCAAGGTTAAAATTGTTGAAGGAGCAGCTCTTTCTCAACATAAAGAATATAAAACAGCTGCACGTCAGTTAGTGATGAATTCCTTCAGCTCACTGACAGCCAGCATCCACTTGGCTCAAGTTTCCTCAGGCAAGACAAGCTCCAGGTCCCCTTTATCTGATCCTGCCAAAGGATGCATTTCTTCTTTGGTTATTGATTAGGTGTTTAAAGAAATGCTGTAGGGGTCAGTTGTTGCCTCCTGCCCCTGTGACCCCGTCTGATTGCTTAGTGAGAGGGTTAATCAGTCAAAATGGAATCCAGCGGTGACAGGTGAATCAGAGGAGACGAGTTACACCTTTATGCTTTATTGATCTCTGCAGGGGCAGCCATGTGCTTTCCTTCCCCTCTTCTCAGGGAGGCCAAAGGCCAGAGTGACAGATCAGCCACCCTGCAGCTGGTGACGGTTCAGTGTCTTGCTCAAGGACACTTCAGCAGGATGGATGAGTGCAGACGGGCAGAGCTTGATCCTGAGCCCTTCAGTTAAAAGACTCCCACAACAGCGACCTGATGTCACAGCCCGTCTGCTTTCAGAGGTAGCAGCCATTTGTTACTCTCGGTTTGCTCTCTGAAAATTGCACTGAGTGACTTCACACGCTGGCGGCTCTGAAAGGCTAAAGAAGAGCAGAGATCCTGTAATGCAGCACTTATTAAACTACGCTCATTAGCAAACTTGCAGGTCTTGGAGGCTTTAGACAAAGAACACAATGTTAGCGAGTCCGGAGATTTTCTGAAATCAGCTCCGGCTTCAGACTAATTAGGGGAAAGTTGTTGTTCAAAAACTCAAGTTCTGATTTGTCATTTTCTGCAGGCAAAGAGGTGACCATACTGTCTACAACCACTGAATATTATTAAAGCTAATTAGTTGGACTCAGAGGAAGATGTACTTTCTGCACATTTGAATTCTGGGTAATGTTTCCTGAGAGGTTTGTTAGTGATTAAAGAGAAACAGAGACGATGCCCTGAGACAGTACACATTTATTCATTTTAATTTTAGCAAAGAATCAGAGGGTGACAGTAAAGAAAAAAAAACCAACTTGTGTAAGAGTTTTATAGATGGCTATTTTTTACAAATGTTGATTTTTTTTACATTTATTTTTTGTGTAGTCAAATGACCAGCACTATAAAATGTCTTTTTGAAATAGATGGCTGCACTAACAAAGGTACAGGAAATGGTGCTACAGGTGTTACTGCACCCGATTCAGACCCTCATCAGTTTAATAAAAAGAGTTTGCTTACTAGCGTTTATTTGTGTTGAGTGTATGTCTGCCTGTGTTGGTGGAGGGATGGGACTTTGGTTGTGGAAAACATTTTTTAGCTATATGTGCGGTTTATTGGTCTGATTTTTATCATTTGATAAAGTAATGGTTTTCCTGGAGTTTTCAAGTGACCTTTTATCAAAATAACTGAATAGGCACAAGTAAGTTTCCCAATATTTGTTTTCCAACCTCAGTCACCCTGTCAGCCAGAGCTCTGATGACAGAGAGGGGAACTCAGTCCAGCACCTTATTACAGTCCACCATAGGACAGTGGTTTATTTTTAATATGCATCCTGTCAGAAAACAAAAACTTAACTCCCCCACACACACATTTTTTTAGGGGAAGCAACTAATAAAAAGGCATCAATGTAAAATTTTAGAGAAATGAACGTGATGGCATTAGGAGTTGTTTGTTTTTTTTTCCTTACATAAATCACATTCATTCACATTCATTATTTCCCCCTTGTCATCTTTGCTTCCATGCCACCCCGCTGTTTGACAAACACCGATTTAAGTTAACATTTCTTCCTACCACGATCAAACTTTAAAACAATGTAGCCTGAGGCTGTAGAGTTTGTTCAATAGTTTCATGGTGTTTACAACTGGGTGTGTGCAATATGTATTATGTGCAATATTTTGTAAGTGCAATGTGGATTATGTGCAATGTACTGTTATGATTGTGGAGGCATTTATGTGTGCAGCTTTGGAGTCCAAGACAAATTTCCCTACAAGAACAACAAATTGTATCGTATTGTAATAATATAGTTAATCACTGCTGCTTGGAATATCACACGTGCATTTTTACTGTATATCTACTCTATGTATTTATCATAGACCCTCTTTTAGAAGTCGTGTTTACACAGGGGGCAAGCAAAATTATTCACGCATGTAAATTACATGTAAAGCCAACGTAAAAAGTGATCAAAAACAAGTTCTGAATTAGTCAAGCGAATTGAGTAGCACAAATTTCACATTATTCGCTTATTCATGAGAGTTGAAAAATCTGAACTTTAGTGACCTCTAGAGGATTAGATCGATCCAGACACAGCTTTTTCTGGACTGCCCAATATTTGGGGCTTTCTGCAGCAGGCACAAAGTAGAAACATTTACAAAGTAGTCACGCTCAACAAATTCCCTCCCTTCTCCAGAAAATTTACATCGCCTTAGTACTTGCTTACACACAGAAATTCACACACGAATGAAGTGAGTGAACAAAAATCTTCCAGTGTTCAAATTCACGCCAATAAGGCGAGTAAATTCCATTTGCATCCGGTGTGAACACAGTCAGTGCATTTCAGTGTAACTGCTGTTGCTGCTTTGATGTGTGTTGTCCACACAGGCAGCGTTCCTGCTGCAGTGCTGCTGTCGCCAGCCCTGTCTTTCTGTGCAGAACTTTCATTTATAATTCCAATCAATGATAAAAATGTATCATGTCATTCTCTTAGAAATTTAATTCATATTGAGTTTAACAGAAAAGTGTGTGCTAAATTGTATTGATATTTTAAAAGGACTATCCAGCGAACTCTCTCGACTTGGCCTCGTTTATTTTAGAAAACATTTGCGAGTCAAGTCTGCATTCAAAGAAAAGTGAATGTTGCTGGTATGATGTCAACATGACTGTCCACAGATTATTTCTCTGTCTAGACTCCTGAGCTCTAGTGTTGTGTTACAGCAGGCATGCGTGAAAGGTGCTTGTAATGTGCCTCTCATGGCTGACTGTGTGGCTCTTCTCATCCTTTGACACAGACGTAGAAAAAATACGAAAGAGGTAAGACGACGCAGACGTGCTGCTCATGCAGGATGTGTGGCCCGGGCATAAGAGTTACCACCACAGAAGTTAGACAGAAGTTACCACCATGATATAAAAAAATTTGTATAAGTCTTCACACAAACTTTCTTTCAGCACCACAAACTTTTATGGCTTTCCAGTGCATTGTAAATTATTTAAACTGCAAAAACTAAACACGGTCTTCAATTTTCCCCTTAATTAGGACTGAATGAGGGATACAGTTGTGAAGGAACCCTGCTAAAAAATCATGACAATTATCAGTTTATATAAAATCATAAGGAAACTGGAGACTTGTTAAATAAAAACCCTGTCTCTTCAGTTTACTTCCTAATGTCTCCTCTCCATCCATACACTACCTGATGAGCTCGACGGTCTCAGAGTACATGGTGTACGGTGATTTGGCCTCCAGTGGATCTCGCTCCATCGCATTTCCACACTCGATGAAGGAGAGGGCGCCGTCTGCGTAGTTCACCGCTTTACCAAATTTGTCCATCTACAGTCAGTGAGCAAGAAGAAAAAACAGAGAGACAAACAAGTGACTGAGAGAATGAAGACATGTAGCATTGAGGAAAGTGCAAAGAAGAGAGAGGAGACATGAATAAGACAGAGACAGAATAAGCAGCGTCTCTACAGCATTGTGGCAGACGCACAGTCTTCTCTTTGAATAATCTCCTGCTAAGATGCAAATCCCCAGATAAATCTGAGGAAACATCGCGTAAACATAAGACAAATAACAAGTTAAATAAATCTCATTTCATTGTTCGGGGGAGGGGGATCAGATAATTCTTTTGATATTGTATAATCTTGCAGACATCATCAGTCCTTGAATACAATGTTCCCTTGGAGACAAATAGTGCAATAAATAACACAAATTATACAGTGCAGTCCTTGATATGAAATAGATTTTCATTCTTCGGAGACTGGCTGCGCACACACATGAGCGATGACACACACGTCTGAACAAGTACACATATAGTTGCAGTCTAGACTGAGGATGTTAAAATTGTGTGTTTTCAAATCATTTTCCTGTTATCAGTGTGCATCTAACTGTTTGCCCTCTCTTTGCCCCTGTATGTGCTCGAGCATGGAAATGAAAATGTGTGTGTGTGTGTGTGTGTGTAACTTGTGTGTCTCTCAGTCGTTACAGCGAGAGTTGTAGAGGACGACATCTTACCAAAGCGTCAGCCTTGTGCTTCAGTCTCTTGGCCTCCTGCATGTAGTAGTCTGCACTGTGGACTCTGGAATCAGCACAAATAGTGTGTTTGCACTGACATGTCATTTAACAACAAGTAAAAAACAAAAATAAACAAACAAACAAAAAAAACATGCATGTTTGAGTGATTTACATAATCACTGGATACGAGTAGCTTGCAGTGAGTTATATACAGTAGCCTACTTTGCTATACATACCTCGGGCTTAGTGTAACCTTAGTCTAACAACACAACATGTTGTTTCATGAATAATGCAGGAGCCCCTTGGGATAAATAAGTAACAAGATGCATCATCTTTCCAAGTTTCAACACAACTGGACCAGAGGGAGGCACAGATATTTCCTCACCTATCACAGGCCAGCATTCAGCATATGAGTTTATTCTTTCAAAACAGATAATATATGAGCATGAGGAGGTATTACTCCTTAAATTAGACGAGTCAAAATAAGACAAGTTGTCAGACAGTCATGAGAATGTATAAGAGGTTCTCATGAGCTCAGTTCAGTCCTCGTCAGGGTTGGGAAAGTTACTTTGGAAATGTAGTAGGTTACAGATTACTAGCTTACCATATTTTAAAATGTAATAAGTAATGTGACAAATTTTAATTAATTTACCAAAGTAATACAACTTGTTACATTTGATTACTTTTTGATTACCTTTCTAAATTTCTGACAAATGTTTTCGAGTGTGTGGCAGCCAATGCCTTCCCTACTTTGTGAAATATAACTGCTTGCAGTTTCTTTCCAGCTGTAGCTGCAGATGTTTCATTCTACATGGAAACTTCCAACGCTAATAGCATTTTATGTGCTTGTAAATATATTTTGCATTGCACCGTTATGTTCGAACCCTTTTTGATATCTGAATAAAATACTGGCAGTGTTACGAAGTAACTAGTTACATGTAACAGAGTTACATATTGTAATTATAAAACAAATGTAACTGTAATCTGTTACAGTGGCTGAGAAAAAATGTGTAATTAAATTACAGTAACTTATGAAAATGTTAATGATTACAAAGGGGGCTACATTAAAATATTTCTTGTAAAAAGCTTCAACTATTTGTTGAATAATATTCATTTTGTTGTATTGCATGTAACTAGTTACTCCCTTACACTGGTCCTCAAAATATGATCCAACTCTGTGACCAGAGATGGCATTAAAAAACATTCAATTATGGTTGTCTGCATTTTGGATCAAGTCTTGGTATCCTTGTGTCCTTGTTGGTTGCTGAAATTTATTTTGTTTATTAGTTAAATCTTGCATGTTTTCTTTTTATCTTCTTTTTTAAAATAATATAAAGCATTATTTAAATATAGTTATGCATGTCTGAATTCTTCTTCTAAATTAATTTCTGCATGCATTGTTTATTATTAAAGTATTAGTCCATGCATTTTGAACTTAGGCAAAGGTTCCATTACAAAGCAGGTGAAAATTTTTGGAGTGATATAAACCTCTAGAATGAATTACTCTCTGAATCTAAAACTACTATTACGAGCATTATCAGCCAGAATGTGAAAATAGAAGTGTTTATATCAGACAGAAAAGAAGTGCACCATAAAAAAATTTCATCTCTCTTCGTTATGTTGAGCAATTCATCTGTTACACTCAGCCTGGCAGGCGTTAATGTAAAATACAATGTTTATTGTAATTATAGTTGAATGAAGAGAACTCTGGGAAAACCCTGCTTCTTCCTACATGACTGCATTTACTGATCTCTGCTGACATGTACAACTCGTAAATAAAATGAATCTTTTGATGAATAAACAAGCCATCGTATTTGTATGGGACAAACTTCTATGTAAAGAGTAAACAGGTGGCGTCTCTCGCTGAAGGAAATGAAGAGATTACCAACACATCAAGAGAGCTATGTTTAGTCTGAAAGGTCTGATGAACAACAAGCATGATAAGAACAAAAGTAAAGATCTACAGTTCATGCTGCAAGCAGACTTCAGTGGGAGATAAAACATCGTCTCAGTAAAGTTTGACCACAGCTAACGTATCAACGGTAATCTGGTAGTGACTTATTATGGTTAGAATACAGTGGTGTGTGTTTTTCTACGTACGTGTCACTGAATGACAGTCTTGGTCTGCGAGGTTCAGCAGGTTCTGTCACTGGTTCCGGCCACACCTCCGAGTCTGACTGTCCGTTGGCATGGTAACTGTCTCCGCTGGGCTTTTCGCCGTGGGTTTCCATTTCCTGTGGTAGAGAAGGCATTAAATCCATTGTTATATCAGTATTAATTAGTATTATAACTTGTCGCTTTCATCAAGCTGCTACTTAAAGCTCATTGTTGGCTTCTCATTCACAGTCAGGCTGAATAAGTCTTGCTGTCACTGCTGTGTGTGCGGTTTGCAAGAATAAGACAATCATGAGGAATGTCTTTAAACATATTAATGTAATGATATAAATACCAGCTTCTACATTCAATACTTTACAAAGAGCTGTTCCCTTATTGTGTGCACTGCATTATGCCTCTGCCCTGCTGTTTTCAATGCATTACCTGCTACCGTACAACAGAGCACTCTTAGATATTTTAGTGAGAGGCGCCTGAGACCTCAGACAAATTGCAGGAAATATGACTCAGTGGAGATGTGTGTCATGCTGGAGATTATGCTTTAAAAATGGCATGCCATTAACCCAGAGGTTATTTTTTAAGCATTTTCAGGTGATTAACTCAATTTTGCGTTACTGCCACTAGCTACCTAATACCTACGACAAACACAGTGTGTACCCAAGTGTGGTCAATGAAGCACCACAGCCAATAATCTATAAACAAGGGGATATGCAGTATTATCATTAGTCATATAACGTGAAAACTTGATGTATTATTTTAGTAAAAAGGTTGCGCAAATGATGATGTGTTAAAAACATTCTTCAGCACTTACGCTGCCATTTCTTGCATGAGATGACGTCTTGCCTTCGCCTCTCCTGTGTCTGTGTGTGGAGGAGGATGTGGAATTAGAAGAGGTGGAGCAGGGCAGCATCCCAGCAGCGCCGCCACCCTCCTGGCTGAGTGAGGAACTGCTGTCACAGGTTCGTTTACGAGGGGGGTCGTCGGAGAGGGGGGACAGAAGAGGGGGAAGCAGCTTGTCATCACGCCGCCGACACTGCTTCCTGTTTAGAGAGCTACTGAACACACACACAGACACACACACACACACAAAAAGAGAAAGTAGAGTTATTATTTATTTATTTATTTAGCGCAACTTACTTTGATGTTTTTTACTGTATGCTAGATATGAGCTCTAATTAGCCAGCTTACTTGTTCTGATTGCTAAAGTCTGATTTACTTTCTTGCTTCAACAACAGCTGCCAGCTTAGTGACATGAAAGATTGAGATCAGCAGTTCAGAAACACCCTACGGATTCTTAGCTGTTGTGCATTTCAGGTCACATTTGTATAGTTGTATATACACATATGTGTAAGCCCCTCCCATTCACTGTGTTTGTGTTGTACGGCACCAAAGCGGGCTGAGCAGTGCAGAGATGGGCACAGCGCAGGGGTCGCCGTGCCGTCCCTGTGTGCTGTGTGGAAGTGCAACCAGATTCAACATGGGTGCAGCGCTTGCACTGTACCCAGCCACCAGCATGGAAAACACCACGTCCTATCTGAAAAGGGGTTAAGTTCCAATAAGCCAAACGGCTTGTTGGAACTTCAGACATTCTCAAACAAATGATGGCAAACAATCATCATAACAGGAGAAAATAATCTTGACCACAAATAATAGGCCTAATTGACAAAACACTGAATGGACCACAAAATCTCCACTTATGCCAAGCCCTCTGTAATCTCAACATATTATTACTTATTGCAGACAAAATACGCACCATAAACACATAAATATAAAAATCTCCATATTATTATGATTGTTGTAACTCTTGGACTCTTGGTGCTACCCAAACCTCTCAGCAAATAGAAATAAATATCTTCAGGGATTCTCTTGCAATCAAATTGCTATCAGTGCTGGAAAATTGATGCACTTAACACCTTAATGGATTTTAAAATTCGTCCACTTTTCTTTCATAGTCTACCGCAATCGGCTTTTTACAAGATCACTCTTGCAATGTATGGTAGCCTTGACACTATGGAGAACTTGTTAAAAAAATGGCACTCTAAAGCCATATTTTCACTACATGGCTCAAGTAGCCCAATTCCAAATTTTTTCCTCTCATGTAGCACAGATCAGATATGTATTATGAACATGTAAGCACGAAAAAGCACATGGAATTGGATATTCTCAAATCAATTTCAGGCCTCGTCCATGTGTGGAAATAAATCCAAATTGAATAGGATATCTGCCAATGTGTCCGTGATCTAAGTGGACAGATCAGATGTTCCCTGTCAATGTGAGTCGCATGCCACTGAAAATGTGACTGTTTTGCATTTTAATGAGGAGAACACACATGCAAAGGACTCTCTGTGCTCCCTCTGTTAAAAGTGACACCACTGGCAATCCAGTGGATTTCTGTTTTTTCCTAAAGACATTTTTTTGGTTTTATTGAAAGGACAGCTGAAGAACTGGACAGGAAATGGGGGTGGGGGGTGCGCAGCAAAGGGCCACAAGGTGGAACAGAACCCGGTGGCCCCGCAGCACGGACTCTGTACATGGGACGTCCACTCTACTGACTGAGTCTCCGCTGGGCCCCATAAAGTGGTTTTCTAGATAAAAAAATATGTCCGCAGAGCGCAGTGTGTTAGGTTATTGCTAATGCAAACTGACAAAGCATTTAACTGGTGGAACGCAAGTTGACTTTTATTTTGAAGTAGACTAGCCACCGGAAATGAAGGCCCTGTCCCAATATCCGTACTTGCACCCTTGTACCCCTCAATTATGCATTTGCTAAAGGGTGCAAGACCATTAGGTATCCCAATTCTCTAGTTTTGTTCTCCAGGGCTGATCGTGGCCGCCCTACTGCGCCCTTAATGCACCCTTTCCAGAGGTACGCATCAAGCAACACCCCGCCAAAGCCTGTTACCCAGAATCCCTGTAGTGTCATGATGTTTCACATAGCTAACTAACAGAAAAACAAAAAGGAGTTAAAAAAATAAATAAAAAAGGTGGTGTCACATTATAGCTATTATTAGAGGGACACGCCTCCAAATTGACAGGTAAATTGAAATGTAGAAAGGAAGTTGTACATGTCCGCCAACTAACATATATTATACTGTTATTGTTATACCGTTTACTTACCTGTTGGTTGGTCATCTGCATCGGTGTTTGGAACCAGCTTAAAAGCCTTTCCTGCGGTTCTTTATTTTCCACATAATCCGCTAGCTGTGATTTCTGATTAATTTTAGCAGCAATAACGTTACTGCAAACCGCACGGCCACGGCCATTTATCGTCTCCTAGGTGATCCCAACAGAAATGACGTAGGTAAGTGATGTGTACAGACAATTCTGCTCTGAAAAAACTTCGGACCCACGTGCACTTACACCCTTAAGTGCACATTTACTCAATGTCATCCAAGTGCGCACCTCAAGGAAGACCTTAGGGCGCAGTGCGCATATTGGTACAACAAAATAACGGTCACTTTCAGCATTTGTTGACAGTGGATCAATTTAAATTATGTGTGGAATAGTTTTATACTGAAAAAAAATGGAACAAGAAGGAGCTGTTGCCTCACCAAATGTAAATGCAGATATCAGATTTGAGTCACTTTTGAAAGTAGGTGCAAGCAGGCAGTCAAAAAAAATATCAGATGTAGGTAATTAAGCATCAAGATCTACAGTGCTAATCAAACCTAAGTTGAATATTCAGTACCAAAGTCAGCACATATGTATCGATGGCTAAATAGATTCTTTATAGACATTCTCCAAAATCTTACTTACTAAGACCCTCAAATTAAACCGTTTACAACTATTTTTTATCTGTGTGACTTTCTATAAATTTTTCAAATACAGGCTCCCTTTGCACCTTCAAACATCCGAGGAGGGGGTGTTTTGAATATCAAAAAACATTCCGTAGATTTAATGGCACATACATCCAGAATGTCAATCCTGCCTCTGTAAGTTAACACTGTCCACCATTCTTCTTGTGATTTCTTCTGCAATTGCTAAATAATATTTTCTTTCTAAAATGGTCGTAAGTCTGCCTTCCCTGCTACAGCATCAATGATTATTCCCACAGCTGCCTTATTGTAGCTCTTGTGACTCATATTGTTTGCAACACAACAGATAATATTTTTATGTTTTTCCTCTGCCTGGACACTCTGGGGGTTTGATGCAGCGAGAAAAGTTGCTGAGCTTGCAGAACATCGCCTCGAGCCCCGACATTAGTGATAATACACAAAACCAGGGAGACAAAGACTAATTAGTTGCTCTAGTATGTGTGTGAATGTGAGTGTGTGTGTGTGTGCTTTTGTGTCTGTGTACAGCATAACTGATGTGTGTATGACTATGCTAATTTATGTGCATTAATGTGTGTCTGTCCTTAAGTGGATGCCGGTGTGTGTGCAGGGAAGCATGTGAGAGCTCTCACAGTTCTTTTTAAGGGACAATAAATTAAGAAATTTACAGCCCTATAGTACTAAATGACCACAGTATTTCTGCCAAATACTCATCTGCAGTTTGCTATGACTTCACAGTTTCTTGGCCAGATGGGATTTCTTCAGTCCAACTGAAAGTAAGTTGCATTTTTTTTGTCTGCTGCAGCATAATGATACATATCTGCTCTGCAAATCACAGGTCCTGTGTTATCCTTCGAGAAAAAAATGAAAGAGAACTTTAGATTTT
>JAQLOL010000026.1:4408721-4423191 GCA_029783665.1 Naso thynnoides | reverse complement strand
GTACCGGCTGCTTTTATGTTGGCTTATTTTATGGTTGTTCTATAATTTGTACGTGTGAAACTGTTTGAGCTGCTTTCTATGTAAGTGCTTTATAAATAAATGTATTATTATTATTGTAAAAACAGAATAACAGCAGAAATAAATTTTTTCATTTTACTGTTTACTGTTTTATGACTAATTACACGTAAAATTATACAAAATTCAGTTCAAATTCAGCTCATTATTCTAAGAAGCAAAGACTTGAATTTGTTGATGTTTTATTGATAAAATCTTGCTGTTTGCCTGGAAAAAGACTGACCGCATTGTCAGGGCTCACAGAGCATCTGATGTTAAAACGCATCAATTTCACCAGGCCAAACAAAGCAAATTACAGAAGTAAACACTCTCAAAAAACTATTTAAAAGATGCTACCAGTTTTTGTAACCTTAAAAGTTAGATCACAGCAGCTCGAAACAGACAAATCTGAGAGCAAAATAAAAGACAAATCTTTTGCTTCATCTTTTTTCTAAACAGGAAAACATATGAAAGCTTCTTGTCTGTGTTGTACCATCAGCATTGTTATCTGTCTCTGTAGGAGAATGAAGTGCATCACAAAAGAGGAATGGTTTGCAGTTATCAAACAGGAATCATGGGACAAACAAGTATTTTGACACAAGGAACACAAATGAAAAAGGGAGGTTGACATGAATGAGTTGTTCTTTCCTGCTACATTACTCAGGGATAGAATGTGCCTCGTTTAAAGGGGAATTCTAGGGACTTTTTAACCTGGGCCCTATTTTTCCATATTATCCATATATAGAATTTTTGAAATCAGTCCGGTGTTGGGCAAGATCACTGCAGCCAGCGGCCGCCAGAGGCTATAGACTTGACCACACGGGGCAATCGTAAACACTGAAATACACGCATTAAAATGATTTTTTTTTTTTTTTTTTAATTTTTCTGTTTCAAGCTGCATTAGAAGGATTATTTTTTACTACATAGCGGCTCGGACTGTTGTGAAAAGTGTCTGACAACATTTTCAGGATGAAGCCTACACGGAGACAGAGCTGTGTTCATGTGTTGTTTGCGGCCGGGGGGCGTGCCTTCTGATGCAACAGATGGAGTCACGCTGAATCTGATCAGTATAGAGTAGGTGAAATAACGTGCAAAACAGAGGCACTGCTAGCAGAATTGAACGATAGCCATGACAGAATATTTAGCCAATTTCGAAAACAAAAGTAACTTAAAAGTTTATAATCAGCCATGAGTCAGTTGAAACCTGCTCATACTACAGGCTCAATGAATGACTGTTTTTTTTTTTGTCGTAATTCTGCCATGCTTTCGTGTGTTACATTAGTGATGTTGTGTAAGCACAGTAATTTGGCCATTAACTTCACTCCACTCTTGGAACAGCATTTTTCTTTGGGAAAACATGCTTGGTTTTTTTTTTTTCTCTGGCGAAGTCATCCAGATCAAAATGGTTACTACAAACCTGATGGTCTGCAAGACGCAGCGTACGGATAGGAGCGTTTTCATCCATTCCTAACACTACTAGCCACAATCTCAATGAGTCCCTATCAAACAATGGCAGTCGAACTGCGCGAAGTGTAGCCCACCATTTTGTTGGAACAATTCAGATATGCACAAACACAAACACCATTGTTTTATATTTTTAGATAGTGCTTAAACACAAAAATATCTTCCTCACAAACTCCTCAACTTTCTCACCGTCCTCTTCCACAGCAACTCACTCCCAGTTTCCGTGGGATCACGTGAGACTTCCGTTAGAGCTACACTTCTGTTTGGGTAGTGTTGGGGGACTCTTGACACACTTATCACATCAATGCAAGTGGGTTTGTAGCAAAAATAATCATTTTTAACGCTTCTGTTTTAGTGTTTACGATTGCCCCACGAGGTCAAGTCTACAGCTTCTGACGGTCGCCAGCTGGAGTGCCCAATACTGGACTGATTTCAAAAATTATTTTTCTATCATCTATTTAGATCCCAAAATATGGAAAAATAGGGCCTAGCTCCAAAAATCCCGGAATTATGCTTTAAATATAAATTGACTGATTAAAAATATTAATTTAGGCATCTTATATACATAAGTATGCGCTCTTAATGTTGTTGTTGTTTTTTCTTACAATTTACATCTTTTTTTAGTCCAGCAAAATACAAAGGACAAAATAATTCCACATTTATACATCAGATTAACACACTCTCTGTGTCTGTACACAAAATAAATTATGTGTGCTGTCCTGTTAACAAGTTCCTAGCTAGTAAACTAGCTAGCATGTCACATGAAAGTTAGCTAGCTAAAAGTTACATGCTAATTAGCTTGAAGGGCTGTTGTGACAGATTTGTGATAGTTAATATTTTAGGGTCAACTTGCACAATATACTGACACTAAAGGTTAAGGTGTGTTAATTTCAAACATCTGAAATATTTTTATTGTCATTGTGTCATTGTTCACTAGTCAACAAAAAGCCATGGTCCTAACAGTACACATGGAAGTGGCAGCTTGCTAGCAATGTACACACTGATCATACAGTCAACTGTGCTGAGACTTTGACTAATGGCTAACCTTTTTTCTCCTCTTGTCTCTGTAAATGAAGAACATTAAACGTCAGAACAAGCAAAACTTCTTTCTCAACTTGAAAACTTTGTCAGCTCACACGGTCATGTATTCTCCTCAATATTTGTTGTCTGGGGGGACTTTTTCTCAACTTTGCAGGTAATCTGCATGTGCTACTTTTAAAATGTAAATTGTGTTCATTTTGAACAGTTTGAGAGAGCAACTAAGTTTAACAACACAGCCAAGTAGCTATTAGTTAAATTAGAAGACAAATTTTATTGACTAATATTACATTTACTCTGGAGTGTAAGTCGATTATTCTTCTATGCCAAAAATGTTGTAAAGCTTCTTGTTGGTGCACAGAGCATAGACACACTGACTCAGCAACACATATTTTGATAATGAAGGCAATCATAATAATCTCTGTTGAGTAGGATTGTGTTAGTCTATTGATTTTGAACGAAGTTTTGGGTCAGTTTTTATCACACTGAAAATTCAAAAGATCCAAAGTCAGACTTAGTTAACATTCAAGAGAAATACCACTAACTAAAATTACATTATTCAGAACACAACAATGATGCACAACAAGATTTTAAAGATTACTGGGCAGAATTGTAAAAATGATACGGTTGAATATACACTGTGGCGGGATGGATGGGGTGGGTGGTTGTATGTGTGTGTGGCAGCAGAATAACGATTGGTATGTGGGTGAGGCTGTCAGAGCAAGGATCTTAAAAAATGTGTGTCTGTAAGGATGGTGTGAGGCGTGTGGGTGAGAGAGTGTGTGTGCGTGTGTGTTGCTCTCCATGGGGGATATAGCCAGTGGATCGCTGGCAGCATCTCTAGTCCCAGCGTCCCCGCGGACACGCGTATGTGTGTGTGTGGTGTTGAGTAGATTGGACTGCAGAGTGAATGGGCTCATTAGCGGTAGCAGAGTAACACATGGCCTGGGGCACACACAGACACACTCCCTCTCTCTCTCTCTCTCTCTCTCTCTCTCTCTCTCTCTCTCTCTCTCTTTCTCTCTCTCTCTCACACACACACACACACACACACACACCCAGTCACACTCCAGACTTGCATACTAATGCGTTTAGACTGTGAACACAACGAGCCTCATTTATAAAAGATTCTTATATTCTTCTGCAGCCGTCTGGGCTTTACAACACATTCCAAGCAGAGGATGAACTTTCTGTATTGAAATTGATCTTGTTGTTAAAATCACCTGTTTACATGAAATCTCTCCATAGGTCTATGATGTTACAAATGCAGCTAGCAATTTTCCCATGATTAATTAGGTGACATGTTCCCTCAAGATGTTACAGGAAGACAGTAATGTAGCACAATGTGGTGCCCACACAGAAAGGAACTGTGGAAAATGAAAACAGACATTAGTAGGACAAAAAAGTTATTAGAAACATTTGTTCATCTACATCGTCTCCTGTCTTTTATTTTTTAATCTTAGTCCAAATTTCACATCCAAAGCAGCATGAGAACTTCATGCTTTGTCCTATAAATTAAATGTTGAATATTCAGTCATTTTGCTAAAATGAGATATCCAGGGAGAGTTTTTTAAATGTTCTTTTCTTTTCTTTTTTCTTTTTAAGGGATAGTTCAGTTTTTTGATGTGGGGTTGTATGAGGCACTTATGCCAAGTCAGTGCCTGCAGTAAATATCTGTCAGCCTGCTCTCTGTATGGAAAAGCAGCATGGTGCACCGACAGGAAACATATTATAGCTGTAAATGGACCAACAAAAAAATAATCTCTTAGCCACCAACTAGCCCACCCACCTAAAGTATATATGTCACTATACGTGTATGTTGCACTATTAAAATTTTTAGTGCTTTACATCGCCGCCAGACAGCCCTTTTCTTTGGGATTACCTGTGATTCTGCGTCGGAATATAGACGTTGTACAGTTGAAGGAAGGTCCCAGAGGAATCAGCTGTTTGACGGCAATGTCAAATGCTGAAAATAATACGTAAAGGGACATATATACCAGACAGGACTAGGTGGTCTTGTTGGGGGCTAAAACATGTGTTGAGAGAGAGGGAAAAAAACACACCTTAAACGGGGAACTACTCAAAGATGCAATCATGAGCTTGCCGACAGTATGACAGAGTATAACAGGATATCTCAAAAATCTGGCCCAGTCGCAGATGTGCACGTATCACAAGGCCACACTGGCCATCAGGAGCACCGGGAGATTTCCCGCTGGCCCGACCTGCTGTTGGTAGGAACTTTGCAAAAGCCAAATGTTCACCCAAAGGACGCAATTAGCGTCCAAATTCACACACTAGCATGTCAGCATCAGCTCATGTGCCATACATAGCCTATCACAATAAACAGCAGTGTGTGCATCTAGCAGTTTATTGTTTCGTGGTTTAGATTTTATGGTCTAGTGGTTTAATGAACTATCCCTTTAACACGGTTTAAGCTCCAACTCTGGACAGGGTCAGCTTTAGTAACTTGGCGGTCACAGGAATTGACCACTGTGAGGATCTTCTCTGGTTTCATTAACACAACCATAGCCGGTGAACAGAAACTGTGTGAAGGCAGCTTTCCGTCATGAGAGTGGCAGAACTAAAGACAGGCTCAAATTGAATTCTAACTGTTTTCAATAACTGACTTCAAACGACCTTCAGGCATGAACAGTTAGCTCAAGGAGCAGAACGTTGCCGGTGATCGACCATCCACCATCTACTTCATTACCCCATATTCATTGCCCATATGCAGATGCTGCCTGTTTTATCTGGCTGACTGTGTGAAGTGGTGTCGTCTAGTTTATTATAGTGGGTTTACTGTGATCACCTCCTCAACCTTGCACACACCCATTCTTATAAGCACCACCACACTCATGATTGCATGCATTACACGCATTCATATTCATACTGTACTTAACTGAGGGCACTCGAAAAGACTATATGCATGTCATCAGGATGAAACTTTCTTAAACTATTTATTGTAACGCAACACAAGACTTAAAAAGCCAAGCGCATGTACAGCCGAGAACATTCAAACACTTTCAATTCTTATTCTTATTATTATACATTATTATTCTTATTGTCTTTTTTTTAGAGTGCTCAACCAGTTCATACAGTTATTTTATGTTCTCATGGTTATATATCTCAACATGCTGCATTCAGGAGAATCAGCTCTACCATCATACTAACAAGTCAAACTTGCCGTTGTTGCATTTGTTTAGCTATATTTTCAATTACAAAGGTGAACACGCTATGAAAACTTAAACATTCATGAAGTTAGCTGTCACAGAGAGAGACTGACTCCTCAGCAACAACCTAGATTTCACTCTGCTCTCAAATTGTTGTTTTATACATGAAAAGGAAAGAAATATCGAAAAATTGAACGGAAGCACATCTAATCTATATTCATCAATGAAAAAAATCTGTTAGTTTTACTGGTGGGAGAGCTGCACACAGCGGGATGGCTACCTAGAAGAAACACTGAAGTAATTCAGCCCCGAGCTCTATTCACACAGGACTAGTTAACCTAAGGACCTCATGAAATTCAGAAATTCCTCACCAAATTTTCTCCTGGAAATGATTGAAAATATCACGTCCCGTCTCTGATATTTTTATTTTATAAGAATATATATTTTTACAAGAATATATATTTTTTTATAATAAAAAGGATTGTTGCTAATGTTAATAACATTTATAGGCTGCCATGTTAGTACTATGAGCTCTAAAAAGATGGAAATATGTTCCTTACCGCATGCTTATATGCATCATTGTCATCATCCATCCCAGAATCTTCAGAGATTTAGCACTTGTCATGGATTTTAATTTGCTCCTTCTGGGAAGATAACGAGCCTACCATTGCCGAATTTGCATCCAGAACGCTGTCAAACTGATTCATTATTTTCAACAGAGTCTCTGTGTTTCTCAACTAGAAAAAGGTAGGAAAAAGGTGCGGGGAGAAAAAACAACTTGCCAAAGACAAAAAATAAAATATGGCATCAAATTTACTGAGATGTCAATTCACACGGGACCACTAGTATCAGGTAAACTCTGTGTTTGCCGAAATACGGTGGGTAATTTGCCCTGGAATTTTTACTTTACAAATTGCAGACATGGCCAGTTGGCATGGGATTAAAATCACAGACATCCTATGCGACTATTACAAATTACTGGAGGTCTCCATGTAATACTAGTCCTGTGCAAATGGGGCTTAATCTCCACATTTGAAACTCAGATTAAAGCTAAGAAAGGTATGGGACCCAGATTAGGGTGTTTTTGTGCACAAAAATCCAGCAGACAACTGCAGTTAGCGTCCTTTATTTATATTGTTTGTTAGCCTGTTAGCTTGTAACTAGCCTCGGCTGACACAGTGTTAGTAGTTGTGCTAATACAAACTGTCACTCTCTGTATGATACCTCCACTCTGCATTGGAGTTTTGGGTTTCTATGTCATTTACTTTAAAATTTATGACTACCACATCTAGTCTGGGGTACGTTTGATTAAGAGACCTAAGAGAAGTTAAATCTAGAATGTGATAGTGCAACAAAAATAGTTATACTGCAACTAAATACATTGTTTTGTCTCAAAGCAGCAGGGTACTGAAGAGAGGGTTCCACACACTTCCATAGAAGTTTATTAAAACCCAATATTGCAGCCAGAGTTAATTTCAACAACATGGTACCTTGATATTCACCCATCTGTTCAACATACGCTTCCTGCTCAGGATGAACATCAAAGGTTAAATTTGTGTGAAACCATTATTAGTCTGTGTTTATTTACAATCCCCTCTCTCTGACCTTGTATTATTATGTATGTATGATGATGATACATACTGTATTTTGCGTTCAGTCCTTTGAACAATAATCCCAGGTGAGAATGCAGACGGCCTGTTCAGATGTAGAAACAATGACGCACTGACCTACAAATACTGAGTATAGAGGACATCTGCTACTTAATTTCTAATGGTACAGAGTTGAGTGTGTTAGTGCGGGCTGGTGACAGGGGTTATCAAGTGGGCACCTGCCATCGCAGATGCTTCAGTGAATTAGAGCCGCTACACCTCCAGAGAGGCTGGAGGTGGCTGTATTAGCAATAACCTTCAAACATGACTAATGCTAGACAGAATGTCTGATCCACACTCAGACACTTAAACAGCATCCAGTAACCAGAGTCTCTATATCCTTTAAGTTACAGCTGGTTTTAGTAAAATAATGCATCTGTGCACACCCACTTGGGTTGTGTTGGTGGCTCTGGATGTTCCACAGTCACAGTGACGCGTTTGACCTTAACAGTGCTTCCAACAACAACCACACAACAAAAATAGAAGAGCAGAGAATCACCCAACACTGACAGCGGCTGCCTCAACTGTGTGTTTTCAGGGCAAAGATCATTTATTTATAGCTTATTGTTTGGTTGGTATTAAAAGTTAACACACTGCATTGCCTTTTAACACTTGGCCAGAGACACGCTGACGACCAAACAACAATGAACAATGACGCTTTAGCTAAATGTCAAAATGCAGACTACACTGAGATTACACTGACATTTCTCTCCCCAAAACCAACATGCAACAAACCACATCTAACAAGTTGGTATAAGTAAAAAGTGACTGATTTTGCTTCTTTTAGCTGTATTACAAAACAGTAAATGTACAACTGAGATAAATTCATTGCAGTGTTACAACACAGTATGGCTATTTGTCTTACCTTAGGGCTGTGCCTCTGGCTTTGGGCTTGTCAGACACCTGCCAATACACACACAAACATACACACACACATGAAAACCATGAAGCTACGTTACTCAGTGTGATTATCATAGTTATATCTTTGCCTTTATTAAACATATATATGCCAATAATAAAATGAGGAAAACATGTAAAATTTTGAACTTAACTTACTTACCTGATTTTACCAGGATGCAT
Source organism: Naso thynnoides (assembly GCA_029783665.1). Taxonomy (NCBI): domain Eukaryota; kingdom Metazoa; phylum Chordata; class Actinopteri; order Acanthuriformes; family Acanthuridae; genus Naso; species Naso thynnoides. Next base: position 4,414,736 of record JAQLOL010000026.1, on the reverse strand, counting down.
TTCCATAAAACATAATAATTACAATAAAATGTGTTTGTCTTTGACATTAAGAGCCTGAATGACCAACACACTAGTCCGTCTGCTCAAGCTTTACAACATGAGTGATAAAGCAAGGATCTTCTTTTATTGATCCTTCAGTAGTTTGATTAAATATATTTAATCTTATTGCCAATTACAGAATTAAATAACTGATACACGTCAATTTATTTAACCAATCGTAATCTATAACCACTCATTCACTGCTGGGTAATGTATCTATATTAAAAATATACATATTTTGGAATGGATTAGATTACACTAAGTAATGTGCAAATAACAAAGTTATTAAATTCAATTGTGCAATAACAAACTGGGATGTGTGTGTCCATAGCAGCTAAAAAGACTAGCTTCAGAGACATTTTTTCTGGTACAATATCACTGTAAAAAAATGCTGTGAGTCCACAGTATATTACTGTTTTATGTATGGTTAAATACTGTAAATAATTTTTACAGTAGAGCACTGTATATTCTATTAAAAATCAGTTTACTGTAGAAAATCACAGTACTAAAGGAGTTTCTGTAAAAATAACAGTAGTGAGTGACTACTGTATACTATATTGCTATTCACAGTTGTATATAAATAATAGTCTGCAGTACTTCTAGTGTGGCTAATCTTTGGATGATGGTCAGTGCCCTTGTCTATATCTGAGAGATTAGGGTGAAAGACCAGCTGTGGGAAACCTCTCATGTGAAACTGATTATATACTGAACATGCCACTACACAGTAAAGAAACCAGCACTGTAAAAAATAAAAACAAAAAAATACAATAAAGATGCAAGCAGTGTGAACATATCTTATAGTAAGGAACAGTACTGTAAACAAATATACAGTAAAGCAATTGGTACATTAAAAAGAATTACAATAAAACCAACCAGTACTGTAAACCCATTTTGCAATAAAGAAACCTTTTATGTAAATACAATTACAGTAGTTTTACTGTAAATATCATTAAAAAGACTTACTGTCTGCTTGCAGTAAATGTTTTACAGTGATATTTTATTAAACTGTATATGGGATCAATAATATTTTTACTGTTGTTATTAATACTTTCAATATTACAACTAACGTTAAATGGGTAAATGGTAAAACAGATTATGACGCCAATCTCTTCATTCTGGGTGTTCTTGAGTTTTGGCTCTCAGTGGTGATAAGTAATGTGTGACCAAGTAGGCCCACTGTTTCCTGAAGGATTTTAAATAATATTTAAAGGGCTTCGAGCATTTTATTTATTTATTTATATATTTATTTATTGCCTTTATTGGATTGTGAATGGTTGGGGGTGGCATGAAATGCAACGATGTTCTCTGGTTGTATTTGAACTGGTGAAGGCTGGCACTAATGTAGCATGCACTTCAACACTCCAACTACCAAGACACTTTCAGTATTTTTATTTTATTTTTTTAAGAAAATAGAGAAATACTTTTGTGTTAAAGCCAAATAATTAAATAAAATTGAAAATGAAAAAAAGACATTACGGTAATACATAATACATGTGTAATGTTGTATTTACAGCATTTTAGGGAATTAGAAAGTAAATAACACAACCAGCTGAATAACTACTATGACATAAAGGTGAAGTATTCTTTATTTTTATGGCCTTTTAAAGACAAGGTGCTTTAAAGAGAATATAAACTACAGAATAAAACATAGACTCAACTAATCGATACAACTTTAAGGCACTATCCAGCTTTTCCCTTCACAAAGCTCCACTCTTTTGACCCTCACTTTTCTTCCCTCAATCTGCCTTCTTTAAAAGGAGAAGAGGAGATTTTCTTGTCATTAAAACAGAGAAAAAACCTCTTTATTTTCTCTTTATCTTCTCCTCTTTTATCCCGTCCTTCTCTTGTTTCCTCCCTGCCCTCTCCCTTCACCCCAGCTCCTGTTCATTCCTTTATTTCTATTCATACATCCCCTCCTTTCAGTCAGAGAATGGGGTGATTAGGTTTGTCAGTGAAGCCTTTCCTCCCCCCTTCTCTCCTCTCATCCGCTTTTCCTCCCTCTGTCAACTCCGAGTCAATTTTGTACATGACTACATCAATTACGAAAACAAAACAAAAACAGCACCCTCAATTTAAAAAAATATCAGCTATTAATTCATCTTTGAGCTCTGAAACCCAACAATTAAAATGAATTACTCAAACAAAAAGAGGACCTTTTCTCGCCTCTGGCTTGTTGTCTCTCGCTCTCTCTCAAGAAGTGGGGTGATTAACTGGACCAGTGAAGTTTCTGATGGATCGATGTTTAGCTGCGGGCTAGAACAACAAACCTCCTCAGATCTTTGGCTTTGGAAGACTTGCAGGGCTCATGGAGAGGATCTATGTGTGAATATACTTAGCTAGCTGGTGGCTTTACTTGGATTTAAATAAAGAACAATCCAACCAGTATTTACTCGCACAATCTCCTCGGTTACAACACAGCTGTAAGTATTGTTCCCGACAAAGAGGACAAGCCGTTTTACCGAAAGCAAGACAATTCAAACCATAAAGCCTTAGAGACATAAAGCGCTCTGTATATGATTCATGTTTATTTGTAAAATCCTCCTTCTCCCTTCTTTCTCATGTGTGTGTTAGGCACCACAGTGCTGCACATCAGGCCCGGCTATAGAGCTTTAACAAGGCTTTAAACGCCCCCGCACCATCTTGAACAGTAACTGAACAATGAATTCTTTGCCTGTCTATCAGGTGTCGCTTTACTTTGCGTGAGAGACTTTATAAAGCATCTCTAACACCTGAAAACGGGCTCAAAATCCTGAATTTCTGATGCAACTCTTGCGCAGAGGTTGCACCGCTGAAAATACAGCAGCTACTGGATTTTGATTAGTGCAAAACTAAAGACTCTACATCCCCGAATTTTAGCATCTTTCCATCGGCTGCCAACTGGATTTGACACACCTAGTTCACTGAAAACTTTCATATTTCCATTAACACCTGACTACATAGAGAAATAATATTCTTTAGAATTGAAACATATATCATATATTTTAGAGCCAATTTACATATAAATGCCTGATTCGATGCATCACTCATTTCTGAGTATTTCCCGAGTCAGAGTGACACATGTATTACTAAACACATGCTATAGTGAACAGACATAAATGAACCTTCTCGCATGTCGACCAAGATTACCCACCTGCCTTTAGGGCCATGTTGCCTCCTTCCCCTCTTCCATTTACATGGTAACCTTTTCAACTCATTGATCAAAGCTTGTCTAAAGCTTACACTCTGTTGTCTGCTGTAGTTTGCTCTGATCATCTGTTACAAGTTATCTCTGTTCAGGGTTGGTTAGAAGCCTTTGCACTTTGCATACATACAGCGCTCTGTTAGAGTTCCTCTGACTGTGTAATACAGAGGTCTAGCCTCTGGTAAACTGAGCTGCATTCTGAGATGCAAAGCGAGACCTATCGTCACCTCAATAATAAAGAAAAACAAATGATGAGATCCACATCCAGCTATGAAGCAGCATCCCAGCAGAAAGCTAGTGATTATACATACAATAAAGCTAACTGTGTGAAAACACCACAGCAGAATAATATACTGTATTATTTGTAAAACTCAGAGCCTCACATTTGAACCTACCCAAACTGTCATTTGAAGTCAATCTAAAACTGTATACTTCAGACACTTAATAGTAAGTTGCCACTGTACTGGTGAAAAGTCAGACTCACTCACTAACAAATTTGCTAAATGTATGCCCTTCCTCATCAAAACTTTACTTCTTAAGGTCTTTACACACCAGGTGCATTTTTTTTCATGCCATTAATTTGCACGTCAATAATGTTTTTCAAACTGCTGACTGAGCGTGAGTATTTTCACACAAGAGTGCAAAAATATTTGTCACGCTGTGACAAACTGGAAAAGCATCAAGGTTGACTTTTGCTAGCTGTCGCACTGCAATCAAAGACAACGGCCAATCCCATCTGTCTGCCACTGGAGAGCGTAAGTTTGAACCCTGAACGTGGCCTGTGCCATTTTTGTTTCAAGATGAATTTTAGGCTCTGGTGCACCAAAAACCCCTCGTTGCCAAAAACTACACAATATTCTATATTAAATAAAAAGGGAAAGTTCCGAAAAGACAGATTACAACCTTGGCAACCCAATAAGTACTGTTTTTTTGTGATTACTACATGTAAGGAAGAGTAAGAGCCTTTAGTAGGAGTCTTTCTACTGCTCTGTGCGGTGTTGAGCTGAGGCTCAGCTATGCACAGCAAGCTTACCGAGAGTTACGTTGTGGCTAGATGAGGACATCTTCATCACTGGAGGATGAGTTCATTTCTCCCTCTTTGGAACGAGCTGTTAAAACTCTGTCGCAAATTCATATTCTTGTGTTTCTGTTGCAAATTTGAGTGGCTGGTGATGTTTATTCATTATGCACTCAGTGTGTAAAGACCTTAAATCGGATCTTTGGGGAATTTCCGGTCTTGCATTAATCTAAATATCCTAGAGTCTCAAATCTTTCTCCTTGGGCATTACTTCTATTAACTTCTGATAACGGAATAGAATGAAACCATCAGTAGGAGGGTGTGTTGCATCGCCTGCATGCTTCCTGCTGTGATGGAGAAGTATTTATCTAACTGTGGCTGTTAAATAAACACGGGAGTAGAAATTAATGGATCGGCCACAACATTAAAACCACAGAAAGGTGACATGAATAACACTGATCACCTTGTTACACTGAATGTTCTGCAGAAAAAACCTTGATGAGTAGCTTTCATGTGGATGCCACCTGAAATGTACAACCCACCCAAACACTGTTGCAGGCCAAGCACAACCCCCAAAATGGCAACAGCATTCCTTGACAGCAGTGACCTCCCCTGGTATGACGGTACGCCATATCACGTGACAAAGAGCTTCAGGCTTTGGCCAGGCCTGCAAATTCCTTAGATTCTAATCCTATCAAAAACCTTGGGATGTACTGAAACAAGTCTGATCCATGATGTTCTCTTGTCGCAACCCACAGGTTTCAAAGGATCATCTGTCTTGTTGCCAGACACCACAGGACCCTTCCAGAGGTCCTGTAGGTCCTGTGTCCATGCCTTGACCAGTCAGAGCCAAGTCGGATCCACAGTGGGGCCTCCATGGATCAGACTTGTTCCAGCGCGTCCCACAGGTGCTCAGTCAGATTCAGATCAGAGAAAATTGGAGGTAAGCTATTTTTGTGTTTAGACAGGATGCATTGTCCTGCTTGGGGGAACTGCCATGAGGGTCTGTATTGATTTTTTAGCCAAGGGGCATCCACGTGGATATCAGGACCCAACGTTTCCCAGGAGAACATCACATCATAACAAGTAATGAGTAGCATTCCCTTCATGTCAGTGGTTTAATTTTGTGGCAGACTGGTGTATAGAGTCATATAAATATACTTTGGCAACACTTTACTGAAAGCCTCCATCTATGATGAATTATAAAGATACTTATAATGCATTATAATACACCTATAGTGCTGTATAATTAAAGTTATAGGGTTAACCCTAACCATAACCATAACTCCAGACTCATTTTGCAACCATTTTTTTGAGACAGCGCGAGTAAATTTAATTTAAATACTTGCGTGTGTGAGAGTTGCAAATTTCCTGACTTTGGAAAACAAGGAGGGAGGGAGTCCTTCAGTGTAGGCCTATGGCTGGAATAACACTGAGACGTGCCACATTTGGCACAGCTGCCCCAAAAGCCCTCTGAGTGCATGTGGGGAAAAACAGCTGGGAGCACCTGACGGTTCTGTTCAGTGCCATAACTCTGGAACTGGGGTGAAATTTTCGGGAAGTGTCCTTCTGACCTGTCCCCCTTGGTTCACGCCAAATTTCCCTCAAATAAGTGCTGTGACTCCGCGTTTTGAGCGTCTAATTTTTAAATTAATATAATTATTTTTTTTACTTTTATGTGAACCAGAGATGACAGCTGATCACATCTGGATCGGCTGTCAGTCAGTTCAACAGTTCTTTGTGTCTGCACACATTAGTACTGTAATATTAGTCACAC
>JAQLOL010000026.1:4366403-4385036 GCA_029783665.1 Naso thynnoides | reverse complement strand
AATTTATTTATTGTCTGTAGTTTTAGTCCAAAAAAATGTGAGCAGACCAATTTTAAATGAGTATGAATTCCCAACAGCTGTGACCAGCTGTTTGCGACAAACAGTTGATGAGCTAGGGTTAGCTTACAATAGCTTAGTTGTGTGTGCGTTTTTTTGACAAACTTTGGCCATGTTACATTAATCTGTTTAGAAGTTCTGTCACAGGCCACTCCCACTGCCCCGCCCAGTCCTTTAAGTGAAAAAAAAAAGTGCCGGTGCTCCCCTAACTCACCTGTTAGCATGTGATTGGATGGCCAGTATCAGCAAATCATTAAGTAACAGTCTATGCTCTGAATTTTTACAGTGAATAAAAAATACTGGAAGATAATGCTGATATTCACAAAGTTAATTTTATTTAAAAAACGAGGCCAACTTTTAGTTTTCTGCCACGGTATTTGAGTATTTATATTTGTCACAGAGCTGTGTCATCATTAGAATCCGTTCTGGTTCGTGTTCCCACGCCAACATTTCTGTCTGTTTTTTATTCCTTTGCTTTCCCCTGTTTATCCAGCATTGTTGTGACTCGCTCTGAAACGCAGCTGGTGGGTGTTGACATACGACAGACCGCGGAGCAAATGCGCAGCAGAGCAGGTCCGGAGCACACACGCAACCTTTATTCCAGTATTAGTGCATGGAATCAGCGTTGATAAGATGTCCCACATCCGCGAGAACAAACAAGTGAGCATCACGTAGTCTGAGAGAAAAGAGAGAGGCGAGTGTTGTGTACAAGTGTGTCTTAATGTAAGAAATCGCCAAGAGACACTCTGAAATAAAGAGGACAGGAAAGAGTACTGGAAGCTTGTAAGAGGTCCTGGTACGCCAAGGGGTAAAATCCAGAAGTGGGGGTACTGCGTATCGGTGTGTACTGACCCACTTAAAGCACTGGCCACGCCCCCATTTTGCCAGTTGGCCTGAACGGTTAATCAGCTGTCCTTGGCTCTGGACCAACCTTTTCAGCGAATCTAGCACACACATACACACACTCACTCCACCTCCATGCCAAATTTCAGCCTCCTAGGGCAAAAACTGTGGCTGCCAAGGAGTGGAGAATTTTTGTGGACTGATCGAGCGACAGAGTGACCTACAGAGCCGCTGGTTGCAGCTAAAAAATTTTTAATGTCTGCTGAAGAGCAGAATATCTTAAAACCCTGACAAAGATGCGATGGAGCAAAGGCAACCGAAATGCAACATAGCTGCACCCAAGGACGTTACATTGCTTGAGCATTATCAGTACCTGAGTTATACTTTTTCTTTTCTTTTTTAAAAATTACTAATAGATGCATATTTGTGATTTCCTGACTTCCAAGCAAAATCAGCACCGTGTCGGGGTCTGCAAGGATCTCTGTCATACATGCTCAGGATGACCCAGTCTTAATGTTCAGGATCATCCCTCGTGACAAGAGTTGTGTCTACAGCTATAGATATCTTTAGCACTTTTCAAACAGGGAAGCTGCCTCAGCGCCGCGTTGAAGAGTTACCAATAATGCGCCTGCTGTTGCTTTAATGTTATTTACACAGAACCAAGCAGCATGTCTTTAAGCTGCTTCAGTTGGTCATTTTACACAGCGAGCCAGGGTTGTGGATTCAAAGGAGACGTGACCGGTGTGAGGTTTGACAGCATCAGCATCCATACAGGAATAAAAATCTTTTTTTTTGGTTACTCATTTTTCCTAAACGTTTCTGCTATCATGCCCCCTGTACACGGTCACCAATAATATGAGGAAGAATAAAAGGGTGATTTGTATCTTGTATTCTAGGTTCAGATTGTCAAATGTTTGGAAACTTATATTTGTTACCATGTTGTATGCATAAGTATAAGCATAGAGATATTTCTGAATAACCCCCAATTTCCACAGGATCCGTCACAGCTCCGTTCCGACTCCGGTGCGTGTGCCGCAGCAATTACAACACATTCAGATCAATCAGAACATTTCCACCACGTACATCTCTGTTCCGTCTCTATTCCGTCACAGCTCCGGCATCCGACAGAAATACGCAGCAGATCTATTTTTGCTGGATCACGGAGCCAAGATGCATCAATTCAACGTTAATTAGATCGCCGCAAACAGGATGTGGAACACACAAAACATCTATTTTAAAAAAAACCACAATGCTCAATGTCCCGTTGGAGAAACACTACTTTGTTTCGAAAATATTAACATCCGATAGCACACGCCACTGTTTTTAACCTGCCAATGCCGTGGTAGAACCGGCTCTGGTAGTAGTTTGATGTTTACATCTAGAATAACTTGCCAAGAATTTGCGCAAATTCCCACGATAATTCCTGCGAGTTTGTAGTTCACCGTGATCTCGTGCTCCTCAGTGCTGCAACGGATCGGAGACGGAGCTGGAACGCATTCAGTGGGCGAGGGTTTGCTGCGTGAGTCGGACCGGAGTTGGAACGGAGCTGTGACGGATGCTGTGGAAATTGGGGGTAAGAGACAAAAATGGTTTCTTTCATTATAACTGGTCCAAACCACTGACATAAAGATGGAAAACATAAAAGCTTCTCAAAAGTAATGCAAAAACATTATTAATACCTCCTGGTGTCTGGCTGTATTGATAGCACAAACTAAAAATCAGAGTTCACATTGATATATAATCCCCAAAGATGGTTTCTCTCTTATTAGGTGTTTCTTATCAATCTGCTTGCGGAGGGATTAATTATTTCTAATAAGTTTGGTTTAAATTAGTCATTTCATTTTGTAACACAAGAATAAAACGTCATGACTTACAGCTGACCCTAACCTGCAATGGAACAGAAGTACAGAAGTGTTGTCCATCTTTCTGTCAATAGTTAAAATACTTCAAAAGTCGGTCTTTAAAAGGTTTGATGGTTGGCGTTTTGAAGTCAGTTTCATGCAGCTTTATTTCTGCACACAATATCTCTGATACACACTGTTACCTTGCTCTGTGAAAACATCCGAGACAACAATGTTTCTGTGACAAGCGGCTTGTAGCTGTGCCGTCACAGAAAGGGAAAAATGAACCGCAGGCCTCCGCTCTGATTCACCTCACCTCACATTTTGAACCCCCTGATCTTTCCACTTGACACGGCTAAAAACCACAGACTGAATTCAATAGTGCACCGATATTATTGACAAAGGCTTTTCATGCAGCTCACAGCACACTATCTGTCACACAGCCTGTTGGCCAGCATATTGATTTGTGAAAGGGAGAGAGAGGTGAATGACAGAGGGCAGAGAAGAATAAAGAGAGGAAGACATACAGGTAAAGAAAGAAAGAAAGAAAGAGCCAGCACAGTGAGTGGTTTGACAGAGGTAGAGACAAATACAGAGAGGCAGACAATGTGAGGAAAGAGAGATATAACTTAAAATAAAGCAGTCAGAAAAGGTCCTTGTCTCTGCAGCTGCAAATCTTTTGAATGGAGAGATTTGTGGGAAAACATTTCTGTTTTGACATCCCTCTGAGGAAACACAGTAACAAAACACAAAAGCAGGAGAGGACAGGACGGAAAAGAGGGGAAATTGTGGAAAGAAATGTGTTGCTCTTTTTTTGATGACGAGAAAATAGCTAAAGAGGAGAGTAGAGAGAAAGAGAGATGGAAAAGATTTCTGCATGAAGTCATCCTACAAAAACAAAAACTTGTATAATCATTGACCTGAGCCAACAGATCTCCTTCTTTTCTCTCCCTCTGCCTTTCGCTCCCTCCTCCTCCTCCTCCTCCTCTACATCCTCCTCCTCCTCCTGTCCTTTCTTAAAACCAGACTCTTGGGAGAGAAACGAAGGTCTTTGTGAGCAAACAGAAAGCAGCTGATAATCAGTGCAATTACTCTGTTTGTGTGTGTTTGTGTGTGTGTGCCCAAGCACCATACCCGCAAAATCTCTTCAACACAGCTGGAGTCATTTGGTAGGCTGACCTGGAAAAGAAAAAGAGAGAGAGAGAGAGAGAGAGACTGACTTAACACTATTCATAGCACCATAAAATTACATGTGAAACAGCAAAAACGGACTTATAAGCAATTTAAAAGTAAAGCTGATTCATCCAGACCAGTCATAATTGAACATTCGCCACACTTCACTCCCTGACTTTAGAGCAAATAGGCCACAAAGTTTACAGTGTTACGCCTACTGTAGCAGGTTCCTAGCATTTCTTAATTTGTTTGTTTTTTACAATCTGTGTCTGAATTTAGACAGAGGTAGCAAAAAGCAGACAACTCCTTTCCACACTGATTGCGTTTACATGGACTTGAGTATCCCGTTGATGAGCCTTATCCCGGTTTTGACAATATTCAGGTTATGATGTTTACATGCACACAGACAAACCTGCTTATTCATATCCCTGTCCCTACATGACAAATAAAAAGTATATCAGTTTATGATTACTGCATCTTATTTGCACTGGTGCCTTCAGTGTTTTCCACCATGACCTGAATTGCTCCACCCCACAGGAAATCGACGTCCTGTTCACCACAGACTTGAATAGGTCAGCATTTCAATGCTTTCTCCCATCTAAACTTCCAATTATATTTCATTCTTTCAATAACGGTATACAAGACTCAGTTTCTTCATCCCTTCCTGAGGTAAGTTGCTGTCATTGCCACGGTGAAGTTTGTTTTTCCGGTACATCACTTGGCTGCCTGCGTAGGTAGTTGACAGCTGTCAGAAATGGCGGTAAGGTAACATGCCACAGTATCCCATTTTCTTTAGGAGTACTCCAAGTAGCGAAATTGGGTGTCTTAACACCAAGATAAGGACTTATCCTGGTTTCTGAAATCGGGATATGATGTTCACATGCACAAACACAAAAACAGGATACTTCAAAAACCTCATCATAACCGGATACTCAAGTACATGTAAACACATTCAATATTGATTTTGCAATATTGGTGGTTTGTGGAAAACGGGTGAGACAATGTGGGGGTGAGTTTTTACCGTTTACATCTGACCTGTTTTAAAAAGTCATGCACTTTATGGCTACATACATGATATTGGGCTTGAAAACTTCATATTTTTGTACTACAGTTTAGAGTCAGCATCTTCTTATCCCACCTCAAACACCCTCACTTTTGTCACGCCTTTTTTATGTCTGTGTCTGATGCACAAAGCCTTTCTGAGCCAGGTTGTGAAATGGACACAATCTGGTCACATGTCTGCAACAAACATTATTTATGTTTAGGAAAAATACTTGAGGCTAATTTCAGGAAAAGATCTACACATGGTTGGTTAGGTTTAGGAAAGTTAACTAGTTTGACACTTTGTGACCTGAAACTCTACATCGACCTCCACCCATCTTAGGAAACCACTGCGTAGAGTGGAGCAGTTGCTATGAACATCTAATACTGGCGTGGATGTGCTTGCACCTGATTATGCTGAAAACTCGGTGCATCTCTACGAGAAGCTAAAGGGTAACTTCCATATCAGACACCATGTTTGTGAGGACAGTGAATATTTGTCAGTATTTGACACGCCGGCAAAAGACCAGGAAGATCAGACTGTTTTGCTGTTTGTGAACATTATGTACCTGGCAAACACAACAGTATCTCTGGTAATGTTGCTGGGGCCCCAAGAGTGAGGGCTGCACTTAAAGAACAGGACATAGCTGCTATTGTTAGTCTTAAAGTTGAGGTAGGCAGTATATCTTTGGTGACATTGCATTAAAATTCCATAATAACCTTTCAGCATATTGTAACTCAGGTGGTCTGAAAGACCATTAGCCTTGTGCATTTCTCTGTGGCTCTGTATGCTCTGTATTCAGACCGTCACGGGGTATTTTCAGCGAATCACTGTAATCCTATGGGCTGCTCTGCGCTGTGCTTCTTAGCGACAGTTGACGTCTGTACGAGCTGATTGACTGATGAAACAACTGACATGCCTTCCAGCCTAAAACTGACAATAGCATCTGCAGGTGACACAGTCGGCTGGCTTGAGACAAGATGAGAAGGACCACTTTACTCTGCTGGAACTCGATGTCTCATCGTGATTCTTTAAACTTAAAAGAGAGGCCAGAAAAGAGAGAGAATCGACAAACAAAATAAAAAGCCAGCCGGAGCAAAAACAGGGAGAGGAGGGTGCAGTGGAGTTGCTTCCCAAGGAGTCTCATGCTACAGCTAGCTTGATTTCCAACTGTTGCCTGCCTCAGCTTTAACATAACTACATAATTGTGTTGGTGTGATTTAGTGTGATTTACGCCAACCTACTTAATTAATAATGTTTTCCCTGGCCTGGCCAAAACCTGCAATCCCTGACTGTTCTAGGTTAGCTAGTAAGCTTGTTCGCTTAACTTACAACTGCATGTATGCTCAAGCAAATAAACACATTGTTCAGTTTCATTAAAAAATTTTCATGTTTTACTGTAAGTTTTGACATCACCACCCACCAAGCTCTTTAATTTCCAAAAACTGCTTCTGCAGCTCTAGGCACAACACATCGCCATGTGGGCAAATCATTAGCTTGACAGACCTGCTGTGCCTATGGTTAGGCCTACTGTAATACTTGGTGGAGGGGTTTAGTCGATGTTAAAACATGCATATAAAACAATTCTAACAACTGCTTGTTTTGTGAAACTATATTCCTAAGCGTAAACTCAACGCATTGGTACATTTGATTGTCTACGATGTAATAATTATATTTACCCTTTTATTTATAAATATGGCCAGCGCAAGTAGGCAGAGAAAAGTAGGGACATTAAGAAAGCTTAGACGTTTCAGTTTCAAACTCAAAATGCCATTAAAAGCCTGTGGTTTGGCCTGTGTCGTGTTAACCACAGGGTCATTTCAGCTCCACAACTCATTGGACAGACTGGAGTTTTATTTAAGGAGAAAGAAACAGACTGTTTGGGCTTAAACATATGCTACTTTTCTGATTGAATTTACCAGTTCAGTGGCTGCACACTGCTAATCTGTGTTAACATGTGCCCTGGTCAATAGAGTCTCTCCCATTGAATGGGAGTGACCTGGACTGCAAACTAGTGCCATTACACTAGGTGGCTGGACTGTCTACTCAGACAGATGTGTCACTGTAACAACAGTATTTTTAAAATAGTCATTAAAGGAAAAAACAAAATAAAACACCAATGTCAAAAGAGAAAACTTCAACCTTGAAATAAAATGAAGTCTCTGTAACTGGAAGTCTTTCTTTGTCAGTTCAGCCAAAGTGCATTTTTGCTGCTAATGCAAACTACAGACCTGCTCTTCTGTTTATTCCAAACAAACCATTATTACCACTGCTGGAAACACAGGATTGTGTTAGCGTAAGCCTACAAGACACATGAATAAATACCCACTGCCAAATTATTGCTTCCAAAAGGTATTTGAAAACAGAATAAAGCACTGCACTGGGCCAGATCTCGGCTTGGATCAAACCAACAAACAGGCTCATTAAAGAAGAAGAAAGAGACGGAGGAACAGCTGGAGGAAGGGAGGAAGACAGAGAGACTCTGAAAGTAATTCATTGTAGAACTCACGTCTAACATACTGCAGCACCATAACCTCTGTCACACACCATTACTAAGAGCACCAACATGAACAGAGGAACGATTTAGTAACCATGATGAGGAGGATGACATCATCTCTGGCCTTAAATCACTGACCGTTAAAACAACAAAACAATAAAAGTGATTCGAGCTGAGCTGCGTGCGTGCGTGCATGCGTGTGTGGTAGAGTCAAACCTGCTCGAGCTCAACAACAAAACATCCATCTGAATGTTCTCTAGACATGAGCTGTGCTTCCACATGAGCCCATTAGTCTACATCAACATTAAAACAATTAGACAGTGAGTCAACAGGAAACCATAGTGGGAGGATGAAGACATGTGCTTTTCATAAACAGATTGGAGGCTACTTTTAACTTGAGGTTTTGCTTAAATTTTACGTAGCATGCAAAATAAAACAGATGTGCAACTTTTATATGGGCGTAAAAACAAACCGACACATGGGTATTTGGTTGATGAAACAATATATTAACAGGGTATACACGAGGCGTAGCTTAGTTTAGAGAGTCATCATATAATGAGCCTTAAAATAAAAATATATAGGGTTACAGGTATGCAGTCAAGTGTCATCAGCCGTCTGTATCACAACATTAAACATTGAACAGAAAAAGGAGCGTAAAGATACAGATGCTGGGAGAACAGCGTGTTATGCTTACACATATATTAAGTGTTTTGTTTTGTTTTTTGGCTGGGTGGGGTCAACATATCAAGCTTTAAACACAACGCTGACATATTTGCAGCAAACATGCAGTAATGTGCAAGTGGCAGTAATAAAAAAATGGCATTCTATTAGTAAAACAAACACCACCTTTGTAAAATCAAAACAATAAGACAGAACTACTTTTCGCAATCCAACCCAGTCCTTTCCAGATCCACATTTAAGTAACATACTGCTGAGAAACGCACACACAGTTCATGTTTAAAAATAAGATTTCATTCGAAGCAGCACATGAGTATTAACCTGGAACAGTAATAATTTCTCCTATATGATCTGTTGCCTCAATACCAATAAAAATCTCTTTATATTATGTTTAAATAATGATTTATTTTTATTTGACAGATATAAAGGGATAAATTCTTCCAGTTTTTTGTAGCTCTGTAAATGACAGGTGTTTTTCACTGAGTTAGTCCCTGGGTTAGGAGTCCCAATATCCTCAATACTTGAAAATCTTGTACTGTGGTTGTGTATTTGTGTATTGTGTGCATTAAATGTCAAGGGCCCAATATTGACAGTCTGTGTTGCATAGTCTAAAACGCATGGTGCTAGATCAACTGGGGTGCGTCCAAGTCCACTTTGCTGTTTAGACAGCGCATTATCTCGGTGCAAAGTGAGGTACAAGGCGCAAAAGGAAAGATTTAGTCCCTCAGTTAATCATATTCTGTTTTGGGTGTAACAGGGATTAAGCCAATCAGTGGTTCCCTTTAAAAGCTTGGATGGAAGCGTACTGTTATTTTGATGACAGAGACAATTAGTAACAGATGTGAGCGCTTTTGCGCACGGGGGTATGCGAGGTGAAAGTGCACTTGCATCAGCCATTGAATGAAGCTCCCTGAGGTGAAACAGGCGTAGGAGGAGAGTGTCCCCATCTTCCATCGTCACCAGAACAGCGACACAATGCTGAAAGAATTAAGATGATGTCAGGAGACGAAGAAATTAAAAGCTTCAGTGCGTACAGTAATGCACTGATGGGCTATTCAACTTATTATGAGCAGACTTGCCGTGCGTCTCCATGTGTCAAGCAGAATGCACCCGCCTTGTGACCGTGTCTGTAAACACTTATCCAAATAGTGAGCTCTATAAATAACAGGACAACATAGTGTCAGACTGTAGATATGATTTTAGTTAGTCAGTAGCACAAACCCCTCCTGGTGTCTCAAGATAATAATGTGGCCGAACACACTTCCTTTTAAGAACAACACTTCATCAGCACACAGATGAGTGCAAGTACATTTGCTATTCAGACAACGTGGGCACTGGGTGTAAAAATGACAACGGTGTTGGGCTGAAAGTGGCAATGACATTTGCGTTGTGGTGAGCAGAAGATAGTGCCCTAAGAGTCCACAGTGTTCACAGGTTGGACAGGCTGGACAGTTAGACTAAAGTGGCTTAATCAAAGCTACTTTGCCGATCACAGTCGCCTCTTTTGGCTGTACAAAGAATAAAAGAAAAAAGGCCTTAGTAATTCCTCAAAAGTTTGATTATAGACAGACACGAACATTCTAGTATTCTCTTTAAGAAAACTAAGCATTAATGTTACTTTGCTTCTCATTAACGATGCTGTGGGAGTTGTGATGATGGCAGCAAATAATATGCTGGAGCCATGACTTTGTTGAGAAGGTGGCTTGCTCTGCATGAATTATAAATGAGAATTTAAACATTTTAAATTGTAAGTTAAAAATGAAACTACATTATTTAGGTTATTAAACCAAGGTGTTCCCCATTAACTCAAGGGTGATAAATTGATTTCACAATATAATACATGAAATTAAAAAAAAACCACTTTTGTCCCAAACCAGTGAGAGGCAGACCCATTGTGCCATACACAACACATCCAGTGTCATTTTCCTAATGGTTTCACACTTTTAGGTACCTGTTTGATAGATGAAAAAAAGAACATTTAAATGTGATTTCTTTTTTCAGTAGGAAACAGCTGAGAGACAAAAATGGAAGCACTCATATGATTTCAGGCTCACTGAGTCTGTCTATTTCTGTCTCTATCCATCCGCCTATACATCTGTCTCTCCCCACCTCACTTTAACCATCCCTGTCCATCACTGCTGTGTTCAGTTCAGTGGAGCATTACCCTGACACTACCACAGTTTGGGTGTCTGATTCATGTGTGCAGCTTAGACCTCTAAACCAGATGGCATACTGTTTGGATTATAATAAACATCCCATCGTTTAGTCCTTTCAAAGATACAAGTCTATTCCCAGCTCAGCGGATAGAAACTGGCTTCAATGGATTTTAACAGATACGTAACTCTTACATGTACATTCATTCGTATGTGTGTGTGTGTGTGTGTGTGTGTGTGAGTGTGTGTCTCCCTAATTTATCTTACTATGAGATCACGGTTAATGTCAAGGACTAAGAAATGGAAGGAATATAAAAGAGAAAAGAACGATGAGTGAGAGCCGGAGAGGAAGTCTGCAGGAGGACAGAGGACAAAATTCAGAGAGAAAATAGATACCAAAGAAAAATGAGAGAGAGAGAGAGAGAGAGAGAGAGATCGGGGGAAAATATAGCTGAGGCAATTACTGAGGCAGAAATCCTTTCTCTCTGAAATAGCTGCTCAGATAGATAGACGTCTACACACATGAGCGCACCAACTCTCTGACACACGAACACACACCAACCTAAAGACAGGTGTGTGTGGATTTACAGAGACACGAAAAAGCTGCAAGTAACCTACTTGCTATATCAGTTGATGTGATTATTTATCATATATTAGCACACAAAAACAATTGTCCGTTTTTTCATTATTTAACACACTCAGTGTAATGTTACTGTAACCCTGCATGGTGGTAAATCTATTGTTTAATACCGTGTCATGCGTAATTTTTGAGCCCAGTTAGACTCACAGGACACCAAAGAATCCACAGCTGTACATTTGACAGACATGAACATGACTTCTTCGATAAGACTACACTGAAAACAAGGAACTTGGTCAACTGTGCCAACTTTTTCATAATCATCCACTGAGAGGGACTCATCAGCAATGATGGTCATTTGCTAAAAAGTATAGCTCTTAAATGATCATATAATGAGCAATAAACCAGGGAAAGGAACTCATCTACATTCTCACTTCAGGTCACTTTCACACCAGTCGTTCACAGTAAGAAAAAAAAAGATATATGTTTGCCTTTTAGCTCTGTTCAATTTTGTGCTCACAATGACTTTTATCAGACAAGACTTGCAAGCCTGGAGTCACAAAAGGTACCTTTACATTAGACATTAGTTTTGGCGATGGCTTTCACATGACAAAATCAAATTTTAGTTACTGTCAACAAGTCATACAGTAACTTACTTAAGACTCAGTATGTACTGTATATAACTGTGTCACAATAAACTCATTATGAGCACCTGCTCTATGTTTTAATGGCTTTAACAGCAGTTTAAGTTTTGAATTCAGTGCCCAAATCAAGTATCTTGTTCATTTGCTTTTGAACTGAGGCAGCAAAGAGACATATCCCACTGAATTTGAATAGATGTGAAAACACAACTGTGCACACAGAAATCTTTCGGCTGGATTCTACTTTACAAAAAGATTCCCCCCCTCAGGGAGGCCCCTCATTCACACAGTTCAATCAATCCTGCCAGTTTGAGGATTTGAACCAGCAGCCCTCCAGTCACAAACTTGCTTCTCTAACCTTTCCGCTCACTCAGTTGGTCTTTCATGGAAAAAACAATTATCACTGAAATGAGTCTGAATTTAAAAAAAAAAAGTGTTAATTTAATTGCAGAGCTTTTAAACCTCTGTTTAAAATGATCATGAACAAAGTAAAGAGCAGGCAACAATCTGTATGATTGCATCATTTGCATCCTATTGACTGTTTAGATAAACAATACTTGGTATGATATTGGCACACACAGAGGCTGAATAGTGATAATTGAAAGTCTCGTCTAACATGACCCACATATAACACAAATCAAGGCCCGACACTCCATTCTGATAGGCTGAATGAGTGCTCATTTCATTCATCTGTCTTATTAGCGAAAAGCCAGTTTCCACTCCACGAGAAACCACCTATAAAATTGCATAACAAACATATTTAATGTGATTCCTCTCAGATGATTTCCTTTTCTGTAACTGTGCCTTTCATGTTTCAAATCCACCAGAGTGTCTTGTTTCTTTGTACTGGAATTAAAAATCATTAAGAGCTAATTATAATAATGTGTTTGAGACTGCAGAAACAGGCTTCTTTTTTGTATCTGTGTGTGAGGGAGGGAGGGAGGTAGGGAGGGAGATAAATGACTCAGTGAAGGCACGTGGGATGACAAAATATGAATTAATAAAAACATCCCAGAAGATACAGTCTATTCATGTTAACAATAATATAGAGATAGTATCATTTGACTTGGAGATTGGCAGACAGAACAGAAGAAAGAGAAGAGATACAGAAAATGAGAGGATAATGAGCAAAGACAAGGAAAGATAAAGTCAAATAGAAGGAATCTAGAGCCTCATGTAACACTTTCTCCTGCACTGTCCACTGAGAGCTATTAACTCGCCTTCTCCCACTTTTGTTTTATTTCAGAACAATCTTCTTAGGAAGATGAGGAAAAGTTTACTTTGCTGGCTAAATAACACAAAGTAACTGAACTCTATAAATTGGGCCCTCTCCAACACCAGAGAGACAAACACGTGCCGTAGAGAAAGACTGTTGCTTTTGCAATAATGAAAAATATCTAACAAGGAAATTGCTTTTCCCACTGAAATTGTTAGAATATGAATGCTGAGAACTGAAAGGCCAATGCATGGCTGGAAATGCACAAATGGGAAGAGAAATGCCCGCATAAATCTTAAATCCAAAATGCAACACACTGCACTGCTTAAAAAACTTAGACACTGAAATGTTAAACAGGCTGAAGTGGAATCAGAACTGCATAGCATAGAGAAGACGAAATCTAAAACAGCTGGATGGGAATCTAGAAGCTAAACTAAAACATGGTCGAAGCTTGAAGTCTATTTGGATGTGATAGTTATAAAGTAGTATGGGGGTGGATTAAACTGTTACGACTATAAATGCTAGGGAAAAAACAGAGTTTGGTTTCCTTAGCTTTTTAAAAAATTATAATCAGAGAGTAGCAATTGTTTGTAATAAACATTTAAAAGTATACGTCATTAAACAAAAAGTAGTATTTAAGTGTAATAAGCCCTTAACAGCACTGGACAAAAGGTAGTTGTAGGTGGAATAAATGTTTAAAACTGAAAGTAGTTACAAACTACAAACTGAGAAAATATACTTTTAAAAGTGCAGGTAGTTTAAAAAAAAGAAAGAAGAAGAATGTATTGAACTTTTAGACAGAAAATAGAACTGTGGAGCGTGTTTCTAGGATTTTGTCAAGCTTGTGTCCTGAACATTTGTCTTTCTCTTCTCTGGAACTGCCACTCTGGGATCTCGCACCTTCATGCTGACTTGCCAAAATTTTTTTAACCTTCACGTGGCACTGTGCAGGAGACCACTCAAGTCCTCTCTTCTCTATATGTTCGCTGAACACACCAGCATTTTTATACATCCTCTCTAGCAGCTGTAATATTTACTTTATGCAGCTGGGTCGAACTGAGGTCGGGCCACATTCACTCTTCCAATGAACTGTACCAGAATTTGTTTGGAACCAGACCGCTGGACCTTGGTTGTTCGGTCCACATCTGAGTGCGATTACTGTTTTCACATATGCCCAAAAGATCCACACCAAGGCGGGAAACAAAACTGAGACAGATTCAACTGAACTTACCACGACAGGTGTAAATACACTTAAAGTGACACTGCTGAGTGATTGAGAGAAACACAGACTGACAACATGCTTTAATTTAAGAACTGTAGGTCGTACAGTTAAAATGAGCAGACTGTCAGCACCGTTAAGCTTTGCTGATCAATTACATGTAAAAATTGTGTGAATTAAGGTTAAAATGACCAAGAAATCACAGTTTAAAAAGTCACCTCATTTGTGTTTTTGTTGTAAAGACCAAAATAACATTACAGTAAATCACAGAGTTAAAGGGTGCTCTCGGTATTTTCTGGTAAAACATTCACAATCTGTAAATCCTAAAGCTGACATAGATATATTGTCTGGATGACAAAATTGTTAATGCTGTGATTGGTAAATTATGTATGTGGGGTAAAAATTGTGGGAGAGAAAGCATTTTGTTTTAAACATTTCTCAGTTTGAATGACATCTGTAGCCTTACATAATGTGAAGTGAACAAAAAAGCTACTAACTTTGTAAAAAGAAGCTGAAAAAAGCTAAATATTTTAAAAAGAGCAAAAGGTGATTCTCAGCATTTACACTAATGAAAACTGTCAATCATCCAGCTGTCACGATTGAAGTTTTGAGTCGTATATGGCTCAGACTGAAATCCAACAGGGTTTGGAAAATCTTCAAGGATTTTTTGTCCACAGGCTTCTCGTTTATTCAGTTTCATCTACTCCTTTTATCATCCATATTTTAGCTGTTTACAGAGCTGGAGTGACCGCCATCACTGGGATTACCAGCATGCGAGCTAGATCACAAGCACTGCCCTCAGAGGAGACTGTGTGTGTGTGTGTGTGTTGGTTCAAAAGCTGCTGTCTGTGACTCAGTGTGTACACAGATATGTGTGCATGTTTGTGTATGAGCCTGTCTAATAATCCAAAGATTGTTAAGTACATCTATCTTATCCTACATCACCTTATGTGGCCTCTTTGCACACATTTAATGATTTGACACCTCTCAAATAAAAAGGGAGCTGGTTTTCACGCTTCTAGGTTTTTTGTGGTGCTCCCATGAACTGCACACACGTCTTTTTATTTTCAGCAAATTCATTCTTAGTCACTTAAGTTGTTTTACAGTCACAGTACTATAGTCGTTACTGTACAGTTAAACAAATTAAGGGCAACAATGTTCTAATCTCTCTCTCTTACACTAACATTTCACCTGTATAGTTTGGTTACACTTTACGGTAGTTGAGCAGCAAACCTCACAATATTGCTGCATCACTTAACACTGTGATGGCACTATTGACAGGTAATGGTGATGTACATCGCTGCACATAACTGTTTGCTGCTGTATCTGATGTTTTGTTATTGTTTTCCCTAAAGCTCTAGCAGAAAAAAACTGTAATATTTCCTTGAGATTTTAATACAGAACATACCAAATATAATGGTTTTGCTCAAGGGTGGTTTTAAAAAGTGTCTGTTTGTACCTTTTGGTTTTTGAATGGATTACCTTCGTACCTTTTTTTTTTATCCAAGGAGGCAATTTGACCTTGTCTGCTGTGATTTGTCTGTCATGCTTAACACACAAAACCAGTCTTAATTGTTGTTTAGTTGGAAATCGACTCCTGGCTCTAACAGTGTTTGGAAAGACAACAATCATGATGCTAACATTTGAACCAGCTTGAAAAATGACATATTTTCTTATAAAGTGATAGTGCTGCGCAGTGGATTGAATTTATGTTGTTGAATTCTAAAAGGACCTTATAAATATGTTTTGACATGTCTATATTGGCATATAAGCAAAAAGCAAACAAAAAAAACCCCTTCATGTGTTACATTTGAGAACTTAATTTGGTAGGTAGATTAAATCGATAACTGAGTTCATGCTACCCATTTAAAAGTGACACCATAAGAGTATCAGCCTGAAGTAGACTCTTTTTGTAAATTTATGTGTAGGAATGACAGTAATAGTGTCAATCACAATCAAATGTTAGAGTAGGCCCACAGAGATCTGTTGCTTCATCCACTCTTTTATTTTACAGAAAAATCTGTCACATTAAAGAAATGAGCTCAACCAAGCCCAACTAATGCTGCATTCACATGGAATTAGGCAGACGGCGGATGACGGGAGACACCTTTTGAACGGCACAGAAAAAAAAGAACAGTCTGACAGAATGGAAAGGCAGCAAAACGAAACTCTGCGACAATGTATTTCTACAGTGATGTTGTAAAGTTTAAAAAGAATAGAATGAAATCTAATAATGAAATTATTTTGTGATATTATTTCATGCAACTACTGTAGTTATGTGTGTAGTTGTAAAATGTAGCTTTCTCTTAATTTTCCATTGCAAACTCAAAACAAATTTAATTCCCTCCAAACATTACGTTTTGGAGGACAATAAGCTCTGTGCTGACTGCCTTCCATGTATCAGCTTTATGTGTGACATCTTTGTAAGTTTTCTTTTCTTGTCTTAAATACAACTCTGGGTATTATTGCACCAAAACAATCACCTTCTCATTGACGAGATCGGACATATTTAAGTTAAGTTAAGTAACATCTGGTTGTAAAGTTTGTTGTGGAGGACAGCAAAAAGTTACTTTTTTTTAAAAACTTTTGACGGCAATGCCATCTGCCGTTAAGTGTTGCCGGCATTCTTTGCCGGCCTCATCAAATTTTACCGTCCTGCTCTCATCCACTTAAATGACATACGGTTTGCCGTCTACGGTCTGCCTGATTCCATGTGAGTGCAGAGCTTCCTTCTTCAGAGAGTCTGTTGGCCAGTTTATACAAAAGGATAAAAAACTTTGTGCTTGCCTAAAACTTAACTTAATAATGACCACATTACAATTACAAAAGTTATCATTTTGGTTTAATTTAGGTCATTTATGTCTATTAAATTTAAGGTGTTTATTGTCCGTGGTTGTCTATTTATCTAACTGCTTTCTTTCAGCTGAAGCAACTGAAGTCCCTAAATTGCCACTCTAGCATATGTGACTGACAAGGTTATGACAAGGTTATATTATACAGTATTAGGCCTATGGTACACATACACTGAAGCAGTTTTTCTGTCCCTTTGCTTTCTCCCTGTGCCCACCCTCATCCCCCTTTTTCTCTTCTCTCCCTCTCTTTTTCTCTCCCTCTCTCTCCATCTCATTCTCCCCACACCAAGCTGCGGAGAGGCAGATAAGAAGTTGATTTACCATCCAATTAAATGTCGTCATTGAAACATTGCTTCAAAAAAGCCTGTCGTTTTCACCCTGCGCTAATTGGCCTTCCACTAGCATGTGCATGTGCTAGGATGTGCGTGAATGCTTTGTGGGTGTTTGTGTGTGTGTGTGTGTGGACATGTTTCTCTTTATGTGTGTATCTAATGCTTTACTTAGGACCAACAGAATAAGACTGTGGTTGTCCCCCACTTTAAAAGAGGCACATTTTACGTTTAAACTAAGCTGTGAGTGTGTCTGCCTGTTTCTGTCTCTTGGTGCCTTGTATCCGTACTGTCTTTTTTCTTTTCTAAACAGTGAAATGATCAGCAGAGCAAAGTTATAAATTTTGATTTAAAAAAACATGTAAAAGAATCAATATTTTTTTCTGTTAACACTGAATCACTAATGCAAACTTTTTAGTATTGTTTTTAGCTCACTGTTAAGATTTTACAGTACACTTAAGCCTGATTTATGCTTTTGCGTTGGCTGAAGGCGGAGCCTTTGCCATCAACTACACCATTGAGACCATTTATACCAGTGTGTTGTCACGTCTGCGTTGCTCTGTTGAATCGGCAGGCGATTAGAAACATGAGTATGAAAAAAATCAGATTTCCATATGTTAGTACTTGTGATAGCAGTAAAAAAAATTTTTTTTTTTAACTTTATTTTCTTGCATTTTCTCTCATCTTCATTCCAATTTGCCCGGGCACCCCATGCAGTCTCCTCTTTGAAAATCTTTATCATGAAGTTTTTGTGGCTATTTTATTAGCAACATTGGCTGATCAAATGTCTCACCACAAATTTGCTGCTATCTGGCAATTTTTATATCTCTGATCAATCTCACTTTAACCTGGTCTTTGTTTGCAGCGTGAGCAGGAAACGTGTAGAGTAGAAGAAAAGTAGAAGAAGAAGCCGGCATGGGTGGAATGCGAGTCTACCAAGCAGACCATTCACAGATGTTGCTTTGGCGTACGCTATTGGGTAGCACTCGCAGCTATGCAGAGTCCACCTTGTAGGTACATCATAAATTTAACATAGAGGCATAAATCTGGCTTAAGTCTTGCCTTTCACGTGAACTGTGATTTTTTTTTTTAAACCAGAAAGCCAATTAATCCACTCTACCTGCTCTGCATAATATAGCAGAAAGACAGAGTTAGCGATTAGCTTGTGGAGAGAGTTAAACACCTAGCTTGCAGCTATAACTCAGATCTGTTTCTCAGGAGTTGTAGTGACCAAAACAGAGCTAAAACGAGAGCAAATATAAAAATTTAATTTGTCACGTGGCAAAAAACATTGGCATACCTTAATTCCAGAGCCTGTTGGATGTAAAAATAGGAAACTTTTGGCTAAAATGTTATAAATAACATTAGAACTCAGAGCTGTTTGTTTGAAAAAGAGCCAAGCCTCTTTTCTAACCAGAGTATTTAATATTAACACATACACACACACACACACACACACACACACACACACACACACACACAAATACCAAGTCTAATAGTCTACCTTTCCCCTCT
>JAQLOL010000026.1:4334566-4351842 GCA_029783665.1 Naso thynnoides | reverse complement strand
CCGTGGAGGAATGCTGGAAGTAAAAAAATATTTCATCCGTGTTTCCCTCCTCGCCACATTCTCTCGCCCTTTCTTTATTTCCTCAGAGAAGGTATTTTTATGTATAGTAATTTCACATACACCCTGCTCTGTACATTCCACCATTATTCCCCTGTGTCCCTCCGACTATCCATCTGCACAGTTACAGTAATGAATGCACACACAGGGAAAGCTTCTTTAAGCATTTGTTGACTTCTACAGTGTGGAGTAAATTATTCTGAGGCTCTGAATCCAAAGCTCTGAAAAACAAGCAGAGCTCCATGAACAGGTTTCATGTTAATTCCAATATTTCACAACCACAACTACTGTTGCAGTAGTCAATATTGGTCTTTTTTTGAGATAGGTCTCAAGACCACTTTTTAAAGATCTCGTTCTTGTCTCAGGGGCGTTTTACAAGTTTTCACATCAAATGACACACTTTAGTTGAGGTTCAGCCTTCCTTTCACATGATAACCGCGTGCTGGCGCCCCTGAAACCGCGAACCTTTGAAGCCGGGTTCCAGAGTGGAATCTTGCTGTGTAAACTGGCAAGCGTAGTGCCTGTGAACACAGTGATGATGATAATGCTAATGTTAGCACAAGTCAATGCTCTTGAAACTCTGATAAACACTCCACAGTGTTCCCAAAGCAAGTCGAATATGACGACAGTCTACTGAGGTGAATTCGAGTGTTCATAGCATAATTTTTAAAGTGAAACCACAGCTGAATTTCTTTAATTTGTGGCTGCTTAGGGCTCAGCTGCAACAGGGAGTAAACAACTTTGGCAGCTCTACGGATATGTCATTACAAATTTACACCGCCACTGGCCCAGCATGCATACTGCAGTGCTTTGGGTTGGTCATGTAAACACGGACATATTTTGAAGATGAAAAGGAAAAACCTTTCCGTTTTTAGTAGGGCTCCCCCGTGTAAATCTGGCCTAAGAATCGAACGTGTTTTGACTCGTTCTTGTCTTGGTCTTAGACATCTCGGAATTTTCAATCAGGAGCAGTCCAGACCACAACAGATTTATTTGTTAACAAAATGAATGTGATTGGATGTAAAAGTTTCTTTTTCAAATACAGCCAATAACGTAAGCCATGTGTAGTTTGATTTTTTTGATTTGTCTAAGTTTGGCTACCTTAATCACAGAGAATTCTTTGCAAAACAACATTCAAGAGGAAACACTCGGCAGAGTGCAGGTTTTGCAAGGCAGTGCTTACTGAGACGGCTGGGAAAACATTACATTTCTATTAACACATTGAAATTAGAGGAATTTTTTTAAGGTCTTGGTCTTAACTCAGTCTCGCCTGCTTCGGTGTTGGTATTGACTCGGTCTTGGCCCCTGAAAGTGTTGGTCTTGTCTCAGTCTTTCTGGTCTCGGTCAAGTCTTGGTCTCAACCACTTTAGTGACCTTATGTCCTCATTGTTGCATCTTCTATCCTTGGTATTTTTTTCAGCCACCATCTTGTTCAGTTTATCACTTTTGAGTCTTCAGTACACTTTATATCAAAGAGGCTTCACTAGGACACAAAGTATATTTATATTCAACGCTCTTTCCTTTGTCTCCCTCCCTCTGATGCTCTCGAAACTGCATCAAACTTGACCACTTTGTTGTGGTTGCAGACTTTGTTACTGATGGGTTGTTGGGGTTTCTGTTTCCCCACGAGGTGACATCTAAAGTGATTCTTTTTAATATATTTTTTGTTCTTCAGCATTCTATTATTTAATTGTGCTCATGACCATGTATGAAAAACATTACTTTTAAAGTCACATAATATATGGACCACCTAAGCAAGCTACTCTGACATTAATAATATCACATTATAAGATGCCATAGCTGACGCTTTAGCTATAACGTCTAGCAGACACAAAACATTAGCATTTGTTTTGAGTGAAAATTTTGGCCACCAGATGAGTCAAATCATTACTCAACTTTTGTCAATGTTTTGCAGTCCACTATCTTTTGCGGATAATATCTGATTCTGCAGCTACTAAATGCTGCACAGTGTTCAAGAACAAGTTGCTAACACTGTCTGTCTGTTGTTTGGTGCTAGGTGGGTAGGCCAAGTAGGTTTATTAGATATTTTTCATAGAAAATAGCTGCATGATATTGCTGGAACCATAAAAATTAATTTGTAACCCATCACAGCAAATCATTGAATTAAAAGTCGCTAAAAGACTCTGGGGTTCCTTCACATTGCACAATATTGACCCTGATTTGTTGGGTTGGTATAAATGTTGTAAACTGATGTAATCACTTCCCAAGCATTTGTCAATAAATCAGTACAGCTGAAAGATGCTTGATGTAGCAGTATAGTATGCAAATTAGCTTATGACATCATCTGACACCTTCCAGGAACACTAACAGTTGCTTTTCAAAAATGAGCAACACAGATGTCGACATAATGTGTCTAACTAACCACAACTAAAGTTAGCGGCTTAGATATTCTAGGTGCAATTCGCAGCCTTTCGCACTTCAATGTGTTATTTCGTTCAAGCGTCGAAAAACTGAAATTTACGGGCCAGTTAATCTGTTCAACTGAAGCACAAGCATCTTCTGTCTTTTTAAGTGGGGGCAAAAAATGTTACAAAAGGTAAATTTATGACTACATGTTTGATTAAATGTCATTGGTTCTCTTGCTGTGAAAATTGTGAGTACTTAAACGCTTTTAAGCTCGGTCACTTGGTTTTAAAACTGTCTTGTAAAACTCATCTTTTCCTGTTCAGCTGTGCCTGCATTACCTGTTCGGCAATATTGCTGAGTGTATTCCTCAGCATTAAAAAATAAAACCAAAAGCTTCGACAGCCCTCACATTTGGAGGCCAGAAGCTGACTGCAGTCCAGACTAAGTCCATCTCAGTTCGGTTTAACCAGCATCCAAGGCTGACATCCACTTTTAAAAATGTATATTCCCATGTTCGCTTTTGTCAAACCAGTGTTTTATACATATAAAGGCAGGATCTTTTCATGCAGAAAGGCATAAATGAATGCTTTCTGTGAGAGCAGAATTGATTTGGTTGGTGTTAGGCTCATGGTGATTACTGACTGGAGGTCTGAGTCTACCCTGCTTCTTATTTACCGCTACATTAGTAGTGAAGCACCGTGTGCACCTCCGTACACACTCGACGGAAACACCACAGCAGGCCTTTAAATCAGTGTGAAATTACATCAGCTCTATACTTTGAACTACATGTAAATGAAACTTGTCACAGTGCTGTTGGAAATGTCACCTGTCACCTCCATGTTTACCTTCTCGCAGTCTCGCTGGCAGGGCCTCACAAATACACTTGTACATCCACTTGACTTGAACGTTGTTTGCTTAAATGAGAACGCAGACTGTAAGCAACTGAATGCCACTAAAAGCATTGTGACAGCTTGACTCAATGTGAAGCGAGTGTTCTTGTACAGCATAAATATTTCTCTGACATGTTTATGAGTCTTTTGCTGCTTCTTTTTTCCTTTAAGGATAAAGATAAGAATTGCTTTCCTGTTAAAATTGCATTTTTGCATAAGTGCACTGAATTCAAATGACTATGTGATAAGACTTAATAATTTCAGTCCTTACTTATTCTGTGAATTTTGAGGGTTATGGTTTTGTTTAAAACACGGCATGATCTTATAAGTGCAATGAGGGCTCCCACATGGACACTGATCTCTCCCAAAGTTTAAACCGTCTTCCTTCTAGAGAAAGATCATTTAGAGAAAGGTCATGTCCAATACAACAATCAGGATGGAGCAACATTTAAACAAAACCTGATGCCAGCAGGTCATCAAACCCCATCGTCAAAAAAAAAATCAAGGTTCTTTTATCTTCACTTATCATTTTCGATCCACACTGTTCTTCTGTAACTTGATAGGATGCCGCTGGATTGGTTCAAACAAAGTCGATCCGAGGAATCACGTACTGAATAAACTGGAATTTAATTGATTTATGACCTAATTCCTAAGTAACAAAATTTTTCATTTTTATTCTTGGTGGAAGAACGTAGTAAATATCTAAGTCCAAGGGAAGTCATGCATCATTGGTGTTAAAATTCAGGTCTTGCTGCATGTCAGTTGGAGTCTGAAGTTATTTCACTTAAAACTGATTGAAGTCCAAGTCATGTGACTCCAAGTGTTTGGTGTATGCTTTTAATGATTCTTTACTCTAACGTCATGTTTGGTTTGATGCATTTGACACAGCAGGTACCAACATGTTGTTTGTCATTTGTGCGTGTAATGAAACTGCAGCAGTAAAAGGTAAACATCATAATATCTCAGAGTGGATCGATCTAAAGTAAAATCAACAAGCACGTTGCACTTTGAGCTGCTGACAACGACTAAATGTAACAGCGGGTCCACCGGTAGATTTAAGCCTACTGTAACTGTCAGGAGAAGATCAATAGGGTTACAGTATCACTCTCTCTGCCTCACACACACACACACACACACGCAAGCGCACACAGAGTTGGGAATAATGGGCTGGAATCAATATTTCTATAGTGCTAACAGAAAGCTTCCACAGCAGTTTAAAGGCTTAAACCACACACGGATGGACGGACACACACACACACACTTAACACACACACTTAACACACACTCACCAAATCACTGACACTCAACAGCAGAACTGTGAACCAAATATCGAGTATTTCAAACACATCCATGGCACCTGAACTAATTTGAGAACCGTTAAATGGAAAATCAATTGTGCTGATTCCCTCTGCAGGAATTTCAGTGACCGGTTTAGCATTCGTGTGACACACTAGGACTACCAGTGTCACCACTGTTACTATGCTGCTAAACAGTTCAAAGCTTACTAATCGAAGGGAAAAATGTTTGCTGGCATAAACGAGCATCAGGATTCTCTAAGTCTTGCATTTGGAGTCTGGTTGTCTGGTTCAGTCCTCTGATTTGCTGTTTAAGCTGCAGAACACATCCAATAACTCATCTTACCAGAACAAATACAGCGATGATAAGGTGCTGTAATCAGCAAGTCATTGTCTTCCTCTATCCCTCCTTACTCTCCCCGCCTCAGCCGCTCCACTCCCCCCTCCATCTCTCATCATCAGTCTCCCCTTTTTCTCTGGTAACCCTCTCTTCCTCCCCCTCAGTCAGTATTGAGTTTGCATTTTCCTTCCAACAAACTCTCGCCGGAATAAATATGAGAGGAGTGAAAACTAAATGGTAATGAGGCGATAACGGAGCATCCATGTA
Source organism: Naso thynnoides (assembly GCA_029783665.1). Lineage (NCBI taxonomy): Eukaryota > Metazoa > Chordata > Actinopteri > Acanthuriformes > Acanthuridae > Naso > Naso thynnoides. The sequence goes on along the minus strand of JAQLOL010000026.1, from coordinate 4,346,626 downwards.
TGTGTGGTTGAAACAAAGTGAAAGAAAGCACTCACGGCCATGAATGTACTTACTCTCTTTCTCACCCTCCATAACAAAGTGTTGAAAGTAAAGTATATTTTAATTCTGTCCCTGTCTCCCCTGTCTCCCTTGCTTTCTCCTTCTCGGTGCCATATGCTCAAAGCTCCATCTCGGGCTCATTTGGAGTGCCACACATACACAAACATTCACACACACACACACACACACACATACGCCAACTCTATCAAAGCACAGGAACAGCTGGCTTGCTCGATATGGATGACTACTCGCCTGTCAACCAGTTTCACACAGCACACACACACACACACACACACACACACACACACACACACACATATGCAATGCACAGACACACACCCACAGACACATCATCAAGCCTGGTGTTTCTTGCTGTTTTGAAAATGAAAGTGAGTGAAAGATAGATGCAGGGAGAGAGAAAGAGAGAGAGAGAGCAGGTCGGAGAGCTAAATGAGTGAGTCAGAGTGTGAGTGAGAGGCGTGGGGAGGAGTATCTGTAATGTCAAATTCTTTTTACATTAAAAAAAAAAGGTAAAATACGTGAATATTCATTGTGATATCGTTTGACAGAATAAAACCGAATGCTGGAATTGAAACAAGAGAGTAGCTGTTATCATCAAAAAGAGCCAACATGCACTTGACACCAGAAGCACAGGCAGTACACAGTCACATTTAAACAACTCAACCAAATGCTCATGAATACATTTTAGATTCTATTTTTGCCAGTCAGGTGTAATTTCCACCCATAGAATAATGTTCCATGCCTTTAAGGAAGTAGGGGTTTATTTCTGCATTGATACCTGAGGCTGAAGTGACACTATACTTGCCTCGTGTAAGTGCTAATTCCTGTGAAAAATGTTATAATAAGGCTTTATTAGCAATACACATTAAAGCAACCCTATGCTACTCCAGGAGGAAATATATTTAATTGTTGAGTTTTTTTCCCAGGTTGTCAAACACTGACTCTTTGGTGGCTCTGTCCAGAAATTAGACTTGGCATCAACTTTCCTCCTCCAGACGTTTTGCAGCATTTCTCCATTAAAATGTAAAATTCTCTTTCTAAATTTTTATGCATTTTAAGAGTCAAGATTATTTATTAGTCATTTCACGACATAAGGTTGTAGAATGACATAGAGTTGTAACAAGTTTATTAAAATAACTAGTGTGAACTCACAACAGCAGCAACCAGCAGTCTACAACAAATGGTTGATGACTCAAGTGTAGGGGCGGGGCAAGCCATGACCAGTGAAAGTGTGTGTGTGTGTGTGTGTGTGTGTGTGTGTGTGCATGTATTTCTACAAAGTTTGGTCATGTTAATTGAATTCGTTTAAAAGTTATGCGTCTATTTGTAACAGGCCACTCCCACTGCCACGCCCCCTTTTGCCAGTTGGCCCAAACAGTTAATCAGCTATCCTTTGGCTCACAACCAACCTCTCCAATAAGTCTTGTGCAAGTCTGTATGCGTCTTTTGCAACCCGCTACTCTTATTGTCATGCAACACAACACACACCTTCACACACACACACACACACACACACACACACTTGACCTTCATGCAAAATTTCAGCCTCTAAGGGCAGAAACTGTGACCTCCAAAGAGCGGAGAATTTTTGTGGACCAACTGACTGACCAACCAGCCGGCGGACCAACAGAGCGACCTATAGATCTGCTGCTGGTTACAGCCAAAAAATTACTTTTTGCATTTGATTGCGAAGGAAAGATTAAAAAATCTCAAAACTCAATTCTTTCAGTCTGGTTTACAGCAGGGAATATTTTTACATCTGTTGCAGTGTAATGAACAGGCTGTTGCTGTGGAGGTTACTGTCGCACCACCTGTTGTAACATGAACTTATAGTGGATAATCCAAAAATAAATTTATTTATTTTTATTTTATTTATTTATTTACTTTTTTTTTTTTTTGGAGGGGGGTACATTTTATTTGGGAAGTCCACCTACAGGTAGTTTATAGAGCATTTGTAATATCTCACCTACATATCTGTTAGATAAGTAATTGTTGTTTATTTGATCTTGATGAAAATGTTCAACAATGATTAAAGAAATGGTTAACTGATTAAAGTTTGGGTCAGGGTTACGTAAAACAGCTTAATTGTTGAATGTCCTCTTGATATGTTGCTGAAATGTTACAAATGTTCTATAAACTATCAGTAGGTGGACCATCCAAATCAAATGTTACTGTTTTGTCCCCTGATCTGTAATGCGCATCAAACCACAGTTAAGTCCGGCTGTCCTGCTCTCTAGTAGTTGAAAATTTTGAGAGGGCTAGGGTCATACTTTTGACCACGCCCCAATTAGAGCTATCACTGCAAATGCTTAAATGTCCCCTCAAAGACAAAAGCACTCTTGTTTCATCTGTGATTGGGTTTTTGCCAAGTATGCATTTGTCTCTTTTATTAACACTGTGAGATTGCCCGTTTGACCTTGGCAATATAAAGGATATCGAGTAATAGAGGTTGTTCTCTTACCTCCCCTGCATGGCTGAGACTCAGTTTTGGCAGTTTATTCTTCACGTTCCCAGAGTTTCCTCCGTAGGTCTGGCTGTTGGTAAATCCCTCTGTGGCCACTAGAGGGGGTTTAAGCTGGGGAGAGTCACTGGGAGCCTGATCCTGGCCATCCATTGGTCGAACATATGCTGTGGGCTTCTGCTGTACTGCTATCGGCTTTCCTGATAGGCTACCAGGAGGGAAGGTGGGGGTAGTCAGCCCTGATGTGGGAGTGGTAAGACCAGGGGTAGGCGTGGTCAGAACTGATGTGGAAGCCAGCGGGGAGGAGGATGTAGACAGATGAGAGCCCGTCTCATTTTCAAACGGGGAGGATTTAAAATGTCCACCATTTTCTGTGTTAGTGGAAGACTTAAAATGTCCACCATCCATGGTGGAAGATCGGAAACTGCCACCATCTGTACAAGAGAAGGAAGAGGGAGAAAACCAAAAGAGAGAAGTAATAAACAACCAAAGCAACACCTGTTATTGTAGAATATTGCTTTGCTGCGTGCTGTCAAAATCTAATGAAGGTTGAATGCCAAAATTTCCCTCTCCCAGATGGATGGAGCCAGTCACAATCAAAGCAAATTATGTGCTGCTTGGTGGTTTAGAAATCAACTGAAAGATGTGGTTATCAACGGACACAGATGTTAATTTTCATAAATCCCGCCCAAAAGGTGATAGAGTCTGTTTTGTAGTAAAATTATTCATAAGCACTTATGGCTCCAGGAGATACAAAATTTTTCATGAATACCAAAATTCTAAATTCTCCTTTTTGTTGTGTGAATGGAAGTTATAATCAAACACATTCTGAGATAGTACCTCTACTGTTAAAGGAATAGTTCAAAGTTCTGGAAAATGTTCAAATAGTTAGATAAAAAGATTCAACTTATATGTTAGCTTTATCACATTCATGTCACATGGTTTACCTCAGCTTAGAGGAAAAAGAAGCCATAGCAGCCTTCTAGTTGTTAACTAATTCAAACTTAAAGACATTGGGGATTTCAGTTTTTATTTTATTAGCTTTATATTTAGTGCACAAACAGAGCAGTATTGATCTTTTGATTCGACTCTCAAAATTAAAGCAAATAAGTGCATTCCCCAAAATGTTGTGCTATTCCCTCGTAGTCTTTATGTGTAGGACTCACCTGGGAGAGGAAGGGTTTTCGAGGGATGGGAGGAGTGCCTTCTCCGAGAAGAAGAGGAAGAGGACGAGGAGGAAGAGGAGGAAGAAGGGCTTGAGTCTCCTTTTAGACCAAGTTCATCTTTCAGTGAGATGAACAGCTCTTCATGCCTCTGTTCTTCTAATAAAGACATTTTTCCTCTTCCACTCGTAGCTGCTGTGACCTGCCCCTGACTGTTCTGTCCTAACCCCAGAACAAGGCCTGTCCCTTGGGTGCTCTGTCCGTGGCCTGTCCTTGACCAGTCCATGCAGTTTCTGGACTTTTTCGAATTCTGATGTGGGATCGTTGTGGCACTTGATGACGATGTGGCGGAAGCAGGAGGCTGCATGGTAGTTGAAGATGAGGAAGATGCATTTCCCATCCTTTTGTCCCCACTGCCCTCTGCTCCTCCTCCACCTGCTCCTCCCCTCAGGGCTTCGGTGAAAAGCTGGGAGTCCATGGCGGGTCTCTCTATCGTGGAGTTGGTAGGGGTCTGCACGTTGTTGCTGCCTTTGGGGATTCCCACCAAGTGGCTCTGGTTAGAATGGCTGGTTAACAGATCTTTCATTTCTTCATAGGAGCCCAGTGTGTTCTGGACACGACTGGCCAATGCATCACCTTTATTAGTCTGAACGGAGAAAAGAAAAAAGAAAGACAGGAGGGAGGAAGAGAGAGGAGAGCATTAATTAAATCTCCCATTTTTCCATTTTCAAGGCTGATGAAAAGTCCTCTGTTCATCCAGAGAGGAGCAGTGAGAGACAGATATGGTGACCACTGACCAGACATCAGGACGAGATGATTAATTAAACACATGCCACCCTTAAGAGGGTCCAGTCCAGGCTGGAGCAGTAAAATTAATGGGGCAGGAATCATTATTAGCCTGACCCCAGATTCTCGAGCAATCATCTCTTGGAGGACAGTGCGGGCCTTATGATATATGATGGTATAGCACCCTCAGCTGCTGCATGAGATGTTCCTAAGAATAGCTCCGAAGTACCTTTTGTGTCAGTCATTGACAGCTTCTTTAATGATGAAACCACATGATTTGATCATTTGGCACAAAAGACCAGCAGATTCTGATCCATCTCTCTGACATTTCTTTTCAACCTGAAAAATAACCCTTGTGAAGCAAATATCAATCATGAACCAAGTTTGATTTATGCAAGATCTACAGCCTATCACTTTATATTATTTAAAATGTGGCCCTGTCACTTCTATGTACATAGCTATTTGCAGTTTGGTCAATAGATCAAGGTATTTGAAATTCAGCTCTCTGCTAGTTCAAATTTGTGGAAACATGGAGTGTTGGTGTCAAATAAAGTCACAACAGGTTTAAAGGTTGGAAAGTATGAAAAGAATAAAAGTTCAAGATTAAATGTTCAAGATAGGGTAAAATTACCTGTTTTTGGAGGGTTTAATGGGCTCATGAATAATAAATTTACAGTCATAGGAAGAGGAGCTGAACTAATCTTAGGTAATAGTTCTGGAAATAGGATCAGGTTACATGTAAAATAATGAATAATCCCTGCGCTGATTGTAGTGAAACTCGTGCAGATTTACGTGAGGCTGTCATGGTCGATTTTTTGAACCACATTTAATGTCGCAGTGGTCAGAATAATGAAATAACACATCTTGTACATCACTTGTTTATGCAAAACAGCTCCAGTCAGTAACCAAGTAATGCTGTTATAACAGGCAATGATCCATGCAGAGGTCTTATTGCTGAGGAGGGAATTCTGTGTGTCTGTGTTTGTATGTGTGCGTTAGACACGTCTCAACTCTTACAAATTAATACACCACCATGCTTTCATTCACTCTAATGGAAGACGATGTAAGTATCATTTGATACTAATTGCTGTACTGTGAAGTCCTTATTTCATAAATTGGTTTGATGCTGTTAGACTGTATGGACAGAAATGCAGAATTCAGAACCTGTAGTGGCAAGATTTTGCTATCTTCTGGTGTTTGTTTGTTGTCCAAGTAGTACTGAGTGATCACATTTGTCAGTGTAGAGAGAGGGGTAGCGCATCATCCTAATGTAATCTAAGAACACATTAGCAATCGTCCAGTGCTTTAAGTAGGCTGGTGCGCACCAGTATGTAGTACCTCCACTTCTAGATTTTACCCCATAGCATAGCAGGACTTGTAATGGTGTACCGGGACCGCTGACAAGCTGCCAGTACCCTTTCCTGTCCTCTCCATATCAGAGTGTCTCTTGGCAATTCCTAATGACACTTAAATTACATTAAGGTGCGCTACGTGATGCTCGCCTCTCTCTCTTCCCGCGGACTATGTGGCGCTCACACTCAAACTCACTTGCAGAAGTACATTAGTGCTAAGTCGCAAGTCACAACAATGTTTGATTAAAAAAAAGTAAAAAATAAAACAGAATGAAAAATATAGACAGTAATGTTGGTGTGGCTCCAACAGGGCACACAGAAATTGTGAACTGGAATAGATTCTGATGATGACACAACTCTCCCACAGTCAAATACAGAGAAAGAAAACTAAAAGTAGTTTGTTTAGTATATACATCTTGTGAAAATCGGCACTTTTTCTAGTATCTTTTATTCACTGTGAAAAAACAGAATGCAGACTACTTAATAATTTGCTGATAGCGGCCGCCCAATTCACATGCCAGCAGGTGAACTGGGGGAGTAGCAGCAGTCATTTTGTCCACATAAAGCCCTGCTATCATATGACCATGGCAAAGCTTTTACCTGCATTCGTATTCAGTTATATGTTTAAAAAGATTAGACAAAATGTTGAGTCACCATCCAGTTTAAAAGTCAAGATGCAAACCAAACTGTAAACAATGACAGACGCACGGAAAGGAAGTTTTAGCCTGGTTATGTTTTTTTTTCGCCTGGTCTTTCTGTATGTTTTTTTCTGTATCTCCACTTGTTACATAGGAAGCCCTGAAACGTGGCCGTTGCACCCAGAGACTAAATCATGGCGAGATAATAACTGATGGATTCTGAGTTTATTAGTTAATGAATGGATTGAGGTCAAAATAGATATTCTCTCAAACAACCACGAGGAACACTGAAGTTCAAATACTGTAACGTGTCCACACAATTGTTTTTCTTGATTAAGTGATTTACTTTTTAAAATGTGACAGATTGGTATGTTCATATGACAATGTTAACATGCTTATGTTTAAAAGGTATAATCTTCATCATGTTTACAATCTAATTTCACCATGTTAGCGTGACCTTAGAATTTTCAAAATTTTAAATTTATCACAGTTCAACTTGATTCACGTTTCAAATTTCATTTAAATTCATCCAACAGTCGTTGAGACAGTTCAATCGAAGTCATGTATCAACTTAAAGGGATAGTTTGTTTGTTTTTGATGTGGTGTTGTATTGGGCACTTATGCCTATTACTTGCCTCTCCATACAGAGGGCAAGCTGACAGTTACCTACTGCAGGTAAGACACTGACTGGGTATAGGTGCCTCAAACGACCCACATTAAAAAAAAAAGAACTATCCCTTTAATGGTGGTGGTAGAGCAAAAGTCAAGGAACTACTTAAGTCAATGGCACTGATTGTCTGAGAGTTATGAATGTCTGCACCATGTTTTGTTCCAGTCCACTGAATAGATGCTGAAATACTTCACAGGACAAAGTGAAAACTTTGACCTGCAGGTGATGCGAAAGAAAAGTCAGGGGCTCACAAAGTCATGGGATTAATCTTCTGAGACAATAAATGTCGGCAAAAACATTCAATTCATCCTGTTGTAGTTAAAATACAGTATTTCAAACTATACTGTTAAGTGGAACCACGGTGTTTGGACTCCTAAAAGATACCAAAGCGATTAATGAATTATAAAAACGACACAAATTAATATTCTGTTCATTAACTAATTGATTAACAGAACAAATTTTCAGCTGTGTAGTAGAGCCCTGTTCAAATTTGGTTAATTTCATGGGGATTTCATGTGATTTAAGTGATTTAAAGACCAATAAATTCCATAAGTTACATATATTTGCGTGAGATAATGGAGGGCTGCATGTCATCAGATTTACTGACCACATCCGCAGTATTGTGGCTTAGACATAACCTCTAGTTTACCTCTTAAGCACTGTTTTTCAAGCACCAAATGAGTCTCCTAAATTTAAATCTAATATGCTTTTAAAGCTTTTACAAATGCTTTCCACTGGAACTCAGCCTGTAAGAGGAAGAAAATACAACCTCAAATTACTTAGATGCCGACTTTATGGAGGACATGACTATAGAGGACGAGGCAGATTTGCACACAAGAACACAGCCTATCTCGGCATTGAAAATTAAAAAAAGCAGATGAACCCCAGGTAACAGTCCTGGCTTTGAGATGATAGATCCTTGTGGTTCTGTGATCCACCAAACTCGGCTTAAATCTATGTGACTGTAAGCAACATTTATCTTTTCCATCATGTCTTTGTTCCCTCCTTCATTTTTAGACGCTAATAAAGCAAAACAAACATGAAAACACCGAAAAATGAAACAGGGCGAGGAATCGAGCCTTATTTACCAAAGATTCATATAAGAAAGGAGAGAATTGCTTCAAGTAATCTTAACAGATGTAATTTCTGTGTGCGCACACACACACAAACACTACACACCATGGTGAGCCAAAGTTAGCTGTGAATAAATTAGCCCATCTCTTCTCCATCTCAGGCTCATGAATAAAAGATCTGGTGGCTGAAGAGGAACAGAAAACACATTTACAGAGAGGCAAAATGGAAAACAGAGGAGAAAGAGAGGATGAATACCTATGTGTGATTGTGTGTGTGTGTGTGTGTGTGTGTGTGTGTGTGTGTGTGTGTGTGTGTGTGTGTGTGTGTGTGTGTATACCTCCACTGGTCCTTGTTATGCAGGAAGGAGTTACATTGGTCCGGCAGCCTGCTGTCATTAGCCATGGTCTCCAGGGTTACCAGCACCTGTTTGAACTGTGGACGCTCCTGTAGATGCACACATAGAGACAAGTTGACATAACCAGCTGACACACCTATTTTTATTTTACGGTAAGGATATAAACATTTTTAGAAGATTAACCACTGTCCGTGTAGCTTACCTTTGGGTCAGCTTGCCAGCATTTCCTCATTAACTCTGCAAAACTTGCTGGACAGCTGGTGGGGATGGTCAGCCTCTAAAAAACCCGACAAACAAATACATGTAAGAACAAGAAGCTGAAGCTTTTACTTTCAGCAGAGAAGGCATATCAGACCACTTCGATTTTAAAGATAATTTAACCTCTTGAGAAACATTTGAAGTTTAAAACATGGCTTGAAAACATTTGCATTTCTCTAAAACATTAAATTTCCAAACCTACATATGTTATATTTAAAATTAAAAAGAGAGTCTACAGCCAAGCAGTCAGTTTATTGATGCTGTACTTAAACAAACTGAGGCCAAATGCCACCATTAGCATGTTAACTTACTCATAATGGCAATGCTGGCATGCTTACAGTATGTGTCACTATCAAAGTTAGAGTGTTAGCATGCTAACATTGCCTAAACAGTAGTAAACAGTAGAGGCTGATGGGAACTTTATTAGATACTTCAAGTATTCAGTCATGAAGCAAAGTTACGGGCGAATTAAAATTTTGTCCTGATGATGGCGCTGGTGCAGAAAAATATATATCAATATTATATCAATATCCTGTTGGCTATTAGATATTAACTTAAATTTTGGATATCGTTGTATCATGATATTGCCTTAGTGTTGTCTTTTCTAATTTTAAGGGCTGCATTAAAATGTTGGAATTTTCTCTACATAAAGGATTGTTAAAGCTGTTCTAATACTTGCTCCCACTGTGTTAATATTTTGTGAAAGCACTAATAGTCAACCATACAATAGTGTAGCAATGTTGATAGAGGTATTAATATAAATATTGTGGTATAGTTAATTCTGTTCATATTGCCCAGTCCTAGATTGTGCTGCATGAAAAAGCCAGAGATCATCAAAGTAACAACACCTCAGGAATGTCAGTGATTGCACCAAATAAAAAGGAAATTCATCCAATGATTTTAGACATTTCACTGTGAGCCAAAAATGGCGGCCTAATGGCGCTAGATTAAAATAACAGGATCAACAAAATCACTGAGATTCATCGTCCAGGCACCATAAAAATCTACAACATTTCATCCTGTAGTTGCCAAGGCTAATTATAAAAGCGTCAACCTCATGATAGCGTTGGAGTCCACTAGAGTGGCTAAAAACATTTACAGGTCTTATTTATTAAGAATTTTACATTCAGAAATTCCATTAATGTGCTTCATCAGGTCTCTGTGGGTGTGGTTTAATTAGATTTGATTGACAGTGGTCTGGAAGCAAAAGCAAACACTCCCAACCCACAGCTGTCATTTCATTCTGAATCAAATGATGCTAAATCCTGATTGGTTCACTGATGGTGATATCAGCTCTTGTCAGTTGAGTCTCAGCCTCTTCAAACCAGTGAGAGGAGTTAAAAAAATTTCCAAAATTGTTTTTACTTATAGACAGAAGTTTCTAATACAGAGTTTCTGATTAGTTTGGTTTATGTAATGTATAGTTGATCTCCACAACACAGATAATAGGTTCTCAATCAGCTAATCATGTGTTTAATGTGCCGTCTATGCTCCATCGTGTACGAGCCAAAAATGTGACGATGTCTCAAAGTTGCTGCGTATGTTTCTGTGATACGTAAACAGCAGCAAAAACACTAACTACACCATGCCATTAAGATAATGTTCCTGCAGCAAAGATCCCCTGGCATGATCTAAGGACTGAATGAGCCTGGACAGCTCCATAGTACAGCGCAGTAAATGGAAACAGTTTTCTCTGGGGATTAATCCTAAAATATCACCGACTGTGAGTGGAGAGAGGGCAAGTAAGAGGGTCAGGAAGAGAGGTATAGCAATGGAGGGGAAAATCAGAGGGAGACTGGGAAAGGGAAAGAGAGACAGAGTGAGTGAGTTATTTAGGGAGAGTATTTGGAGATTAGCCAGCAGCTACGCAGGAATCATGTTCTCTGAGTTTGTTTGTTGGCCTGCTGCTGTGTTTGTGTGTGTTTGTTGAGGGAATTCAGGTACGTCAATAACTGAAACACATACAGTGTATAACAATCATCTCTGTCTCCCATAAACCTCTTGAGACAAGCCTCCAATCGCTCAACCTTCTGTCTCTCTTTTCTCTCTCTCTTTCTCTCTCTCTCTTGTAAAGGCTTTAGCCAGGAGGAAAGGGGGGGGGGGGTCTGGCTGAGCTTCACTGCTGTGTATCCAGGCCTTACAAGAGCAGAGAACTGACATCAGGCCTAAAAATACTCAGCCTCACCAGCTCGCAGTGGAAACCATGAGAGCATCGCATTGTTCCTTCATCCTTCTCAAACTCTGGTGGGTCTGCATACTGACAGCGAGCTCAGGAAAGTGTGCTCACACACGTGTGTTTGTGTGCATATGCGTGTTTGGGTTACCTCTTGTTTTTCCACCACCAGCCATGCAACCTGCAGCCCTTCGAAACCTTTAAAAGGAACCTCTCGAGTCAGCATCTCCCACAGCACCTGGATGCACGAAACACAGAGTGGGTTCATTCAGACAGATGTGGTTTCTATGATGTGATGGCGCTCGCAGCAAATACTTCAGGGTTGCTTTTGTTTTATTTTTCTACTGAGTAGTAGTGAAGATATGAAGGCATCACTAAATCAAACCAAAATATCCAGTTTAGCAGATGACACTGATACTTAATGCTGCTTTTATGATACTTTATGTTGAGTCAAACCAGTAAAGAGGACGCCAAATCTGAGCATTTATTTCCAGCCATCAATTTGGACTGATTATGATCATCAGAACTACATTTGCAGTGGTAGCATAAAAAACTTGATTACTGGCCTTTAAACTAGGATTATAAAGGGTCAGAAAACACCCCAAATATTCCATGGCAAGTTCAGTTTGGAATTCTTTAACAAACTCAAAATAAAAATACTGTTGATAGAGAAGTTATGTGGGTGGAGAATGCACATAAAAAAGCAATAACAGGTCTCAAGTGTTTTGGTTAAAGTATGTCTATTTAGTTAAACTGTAACCATGCACTGCATTCAGCATCACACTCCATTTTATGTACAGAGAATTATTCAGCACACATTATATGAGACTTCAGTGAAATTAAAAATGCACAGTGCATTCTTCCATCACGTGCCGCTCACACTGCTGCACTTTCTGAGCCAACTGAGGCCTGAGAGGTTTTTCTTCTTTTCTTTTTTTTTCTTTTTTTTGAACAGGGAGGGTCGGGTGAAATGTTTTTTTTGTTGTTGCTCAGTTAGAGTTCAATGCAATGTTTAATAAGTGAACTGATTTAACAAAGTTCAACTCAAATGTTTATTTTTTATTATTTGA
>JAQLOL010000026.1:4318878-4329124 GCA_029783665.1 Naso thynnoides | reverse complement strand
TACTTTTACCATTTCTAAAGTTTAACAATTAATATTTTACTTTTTGTTTATCTAATTTGTACATTTACAAAAATTTTAAAATGTATATTTGTTACCTTAGGTGGAGTTACAAACTACAGGTATTTCTTGACAAGCTAGGCTAAGTGGAATTAGCTCTGATGCTAACTGCCTCAAAACGCTGCCACATAGCGCACAGATTAGAGAGTTCTTCTCATCTTACAACCAGAAAGAATAAAAGTATCTTCCTAAATGAGAAACAAGTAAGTTGTTAACTATCCTTTAATTAACTACACTTACTTTATAAGGTTCTCCAAACAGGTTGAATCCAGATGAGAACAGGTCTTCGTCTTGTTGCACCTCCTGGTTCCTCCTCTCCCACTCTCTCCTCTTCAGGGCGCTGCGCTCCGACTCCAGATGACTGGAAAGACACAAAGGTAAAAACTCGTTAGCAACCACCACTGAGGTACCAATACCAGTGAGATCCGCTGGTTTCTAATGAGTATCGCTAACAAGTCATTTTTGGATCAGAGAAGAGCGTTGGCTGTTTTTCTTTTCCTGCAGTGTGATTAGAGGAGCTGGGTAGCTGCTAAAGGAAAATAACATGTCATTGCACTGTCTGAAAATGACTTAAATTCCACTTAACACATCAGCAAAGAAGAAAGAGGAAGAGAAAAATTAAATCTAGGTTTGATTTTCAAAGTGGCAGCAAGAAAATATGGTTACTGCTGAAAAAGACTCAACAGAGGATAAAAATTAAAATATATCTAACTTGTTAATAAAGCTGAAAGGCTGTTTAAGATTTCAAATAATACTTGGGCTTAGGCTACTTATCAAACCCCTCTCTGCCACGTCCCTCTACAGTATACGACACAGTTCCCATTTCTGCCACTTTACCTCACTCCTAACACGTGCCGTCTTCCACTGAAATTAATAGGCTATCTGAAAAATCCTCTCCATAATAAACACATAAATGCTCACCACAGTGTTTGGACGGACAGTTTGGAGCATTTTCTGACTCTTTGAATCAGCTCAGCAATAAGGTTAAGTGGTTATTTTTACTCAGGACTTCTGAATGAATTCCCAAATAGTCCCAAATCTGATTTGCAAAGGCTGCTTTATCTTCAGACTCCTATAAAATGCTTATTCCAAGTTACTACTGACCCTTACACTATCCAGGTATTCCTAAAAACCCTATAACTTTGCCGTACCTTGTGTCTGTTTGAAAAAAAAAAAAATCCTTTTTTGTTTTTTTAATCTTTTGCCAAAATTAGATCAGCCAGGATCAATATAGGCTATTTCAGTATTACTGAAGAAAAATGTTTTATTTTAAGTTTCTCTCCAAATTTGCTGCAAAAGATCTACTGTGTCCTTGGGATCTGAAGAAACTTTGGGGGCACCACAGTGCTGGAGCCAAAAAGGGATTTAAATTAGCTTAGCACAAAGACTGGAGGGAGAAAGCAGCTAGCCTGTCTTAAACTTAATTTAATGCCTAAATGCAACCTAAAAAACTGCAACATGTATCACATTTCTTTATTTTTCATTTTTCTCATTTCAAACATAAATTCAACATGAGGCTTCGTGGTTTTAAGGAGTTACAAGGGGAAAAGCTATTGCCTATTTCTTGTTTTTTTTTCTTCTTCCTTCCTCTCACCATGTCACTGCACCAAATTTTTGGTCACCAAAAAAAAATTACAGCATTTATTTCACCCCAAAAACCTCAAAATCCTTATTTTACATGATTGCATATGCATAAATAAAACAAACTTCATATAACTTATTAAAGTGGCATTTTTTAACACTGAACAGAGCTTTAGCTGATACCTGTAATCATGCCAAGCTCATCATCACGTCTCCAATGTCTTTGTGCTCAATACAGCACTGAGACATCAAAGAGGTATCGATCACCTTATCAGACGCTTGGAAATAAAACATAAATCCAATAATATTTCCTTTGGTAATCTTGTGCTTCAATCAACTTGGTCTCATTAATGTGTGTACAGACAAAACGAGTCCAATTCTGTGCGTAAGAGATACACCAATCCTCCTCACTGACTTCTGTGGAGAGCAGATCAATAGTCACGTGACCTTCATCATCCACTGTGAGTCGTGGCAGCAAAATGTAACTTTGACCAATATGTAACTTTTCTGTGATGCATTAACATGCATGGTTAAGTTTTGTTTTTCGAGGCCATGGATTGCGGTCAAAGTTACATAGAGTTGCTTTGAGCCTCTTAGGGAAACAACAATAAACTGATGGACAGTTTGGTTAGGTTCAGACAACAAAAATACTTGGTAAAGTTTCTGCAAAGCTCCCAGTGTGGATTTGGGCAAATATGTTCATTAAAGCTCCACTGAGCAGTATTTGGTGGTATCTAGGGGTGAAGTTACAGAACGTATGTGTCTGAACATCCTTCCACTTATTTTCCCCAACCAGACTCCTTCTTTCCACATGCAGGAGAACCTGCCGTGGCCGCAAAACTCGCAGTTTGTCCCCTCTGGGCTACTGTACAAGCATGATGGACTCTATTGGAGAGGGCCCATTCCCCTTTGTAATTTCCCTCCATTTTTTCCTTTTTTACTGATATTTTTTGTGCCTTTTTTGATAGGACAGCTTAAGAATTGGACAGGAAGTGGGGAGGGGGGGGATCACATGCGGCAAAGGGCCACAGGACGGAATCGAACCTGGGGCTGCTGCAGAGACGACACAGCCTTACATGGGGCACCAGCTCAACCAACTCAGACCCTGATTAGACAGCAAAGGTTACACTTTTGTTGTGGTTCGGACTTCCTCTTACATGACAACAACGTGCTGGTGCCCCAGAAATCGCAAACTTTTGAATCCGGGTTCCAGAGTGAAATCTTTAGATACCGCAACCTTCTTTCCGGCTGTGTAAACTGTCAAACCACGAAGACTGTGAGAGTGGTGACAACGCTAATGCTAATGCAATGTGAGTCGATGCATTCTGCAGTAGCCTCTACCAAACTCTGATTAAACACTCCACAACTTCCCTAAAACTAGTTGAATATGGCGACAGTCTATTGAGGCAAATTCCAGTGTTCATAGCATAACTTTAGAAATCAAACTACAGCTTAGGGCTTAGCAGCAACAGGAAGTAAAAAACTTTAAGCAGCTCCGATGGGTCGTCACTATAAAGTTAAACTGCCAATTACCGCCCTGGCATGCATTCTACAGCACTTTTGGTTGTTAATGTAAATGCAGATTTTTTTAAACAAAAGACTTTTCCATTTTTAGTGGGGCTGCTCTCCTCTTAATGTGACCTAAGCAACCAGGTTGCCCTGAAAAGGCTCATTCTTAAGTCATACAAAACAAAGATTCTTCTTTTCAGGTGATCACTCCTGAAACATAACTGTCAATATTATATTCAATTTCTGCCATATTCTACAAATAAATTCTTCCTTAATCCTTCTCACTTGACCATAAAGCTTCATAAAGTCTTTAAGTGAAACCAACTCACTCAAAAAAGTTGAACACAGCAACGACAACAAATTGCTTTTACCTCAAGTTTTAACTTGACGTCATACAGGCAGCACTCTCCGAGTTCTTTCTATTTATAACAAGTTCAATATGATGTAACATTAGCCATTAGCTGAGTCCTTTAATTAATGAGTGCATTCTTTTTTAAATCAGGTGGGTCCAGTGGGAATTGAAGTCCTAATCCAGGCAATGTTTATTACATGTTGTACCCGCTGAACCATTATGCACAGGACAGATGCATTCATGTTCTGTCACAGTGTCATTGGATAGATCCAACTAAAAAAAAGTTTTTAATCTTTTAACATTTTGTCACCACTGCAGTGAACTATGTTTTTTCTGTCTTGAGAGACAGAATTTTTGCTTTTAAAATTGTTTTCATAGCATTTAAAATTAAAAACAGCTGAAAGTAAACAATGATAAGAATGACTGGCAGCGAAGGAGAGGGGTCTGTGGAGGATAGAGAGTGTGGTGAAGCCCAGGTTTGTGGAACACTTTCCTTACATAACCATGTATTTTTAGCAAAAACCCCTTTTACTGCATACTTACTGATTCACCCTGCCCTCCTAAACTTTCTCAGTCACCATCCTCCACTGAGAAATCTACAAGCTGCCAGCCAAACTCAAATCTCAGAAGTACAAAGTAATGTGTGTACATGTGCGAGTGTGAGTGTGCGAGTACAAGTTATGCATGAGGCTGTGGCCTGCTGACCCAGGAAAGGGCATCCTGTTTAACCACATCCACTGCCCAGAGATGAGACAGGCCGCCTAATTAGCGATCAACACAATTAAGAGAGACTTTCTCTTTTCCTCTACCAGACCTCGCCTTCAACATTTAATCTGTCAGCAAGATGTGAGTGGGAGGGAGAAAGAGCGGAGAGGCAATAAGAGGAAAGAGAGGGAGGGGAAAAAAATCACAGAGACCCATGGGAGGGAAAAAAAGACCCAGTTTCAGGGCAACAGACAGTTTCTTAAAAAGGAAAGAAAAATAACAGAATGATGAAAGACAGAGCGGAGGGATGGGTAGAGGAAGGTAGAATGGGAAGAAGGGAGGAGCAAAAAGCAGGAGAGAGCGCTGGGAATACCAAACAAAAAGACTGACAGGTTAGGTGTAGGTGTGCGTGTGTGTGCGTGTGTGTGTGTGTGTGTGTGTGTGTTACAGCAGTATACATAGATGTGATCATTGTGTGCACTGGGACTGCTGGTTGACATGTGCATTGTCTGTCAGTGCAGAAAGATAACTGACAGAACTGTCACCACGACAAACGCACACGCATATGTTAAGTATACACGGCAACACGTACACACAGTGCTGCAGTCCCATGCCACAGATCACTGTCTCCATCTCCGTCTGTCACTCACTAGACATCCACGCGGGGGGAATCAGGTCAGACGAGGTAATTAACACATCCAGGTTTTATTTTCCAGCTTGTAGCAGGAGTAGTCTTTGACACTACTACCTGTCAAAAGCAAGCTGGATTGCCACTCAGCCTTTTACTCCTAGATGAATTGACTTCTTTCTTTTTTATTTCATAGATTTTGAACCGTAGCGCTGTGGTCACACAGGTGCTGTGCAACTAAAACTAAAATGCTGCAGAGTTTTCACTGACTAGTCAACTAGTCAGCTATCAAAACCACTAGTCGACACTGCAGTCGTAGACCGATGGTCCGTCTGTGGTTTCAGCACGGTGCGTTGATAAATAGGAGCGTGTCTAGGGAGTGGTCGGGGGGGCACAGATGAGAGCAAAGCATGGTAACACAGAGCGACACACCACCTTCACGCCCCATTTTGGGTGAAAACAAAGGGACCTGGACACTGGTGTCAGATTTGAAAACCTGGCAGAATCTTGCCGAAAAGCTGCAGCGTTGTGTTGTGTACATCACACAACGAAAGAACCCCAGAATTATGATTTTCTTTACTTTGCAAAGAAGTTTAATGTCTTAAAAATGCACCCTTTACAGCGCTTATTAGGCAGACAAACCCAAATAAGGCTTAATGTATTACATGCAGACCACTATTATACTACTAACTACTGATAGTGGTCTGCACGTCTTTCATTATGTCCTATTTGTGTTAATCTGCCTAGAGAGCGCTGTAAATGATTCATTTTTAAGGCACTGATCTTTTTTGCATAATACAGTGGCTTTCCTCTTCATTTTTTTGATATTTAGGATGTAATTATTACTGTTGTCTTTATTCATAGTACTCAATCACAGACATCTTGGTCATAAACAGGTGAATAAAATTAAGCAGCAGGTGATTATTAAAGACCTGTGGCTCTGTGCCATATTATTGTGTGACAAAAAATGTCCTGAGAACACTATGACTAGCCTGTTACAGTTGCAGGTACTAGCTTGCTAAAGCTCCTGCTAAGCAGTTAGGTAACAGTAGTGGCAGTGGTTTTTCAATGACATTTCATTTCAGACATCATATTAATATAAGTGTTAGATTGTCTGGCCAGTAGTAGGCCTACGTGTATAATACCCAAAAGAAATGTGCTATTCTTATTTAAGGCGATTAAATTCGCAACTATGGATATTTTTAATTTAGCACCAGTGAGCGAGGAGGGTTTGTTTTCACCCAAACAGAAGCGTAGCCAGGAAGTGTTGCCACCCAGGTGCCACCCTAATTGATTGGTTTTCTGCCCTGTCAGAGGTGGGCCTGTTGAAGCTGTTTGACGAGAAGAGTGGCAATTCAATCTCAAACCTGACAGACAGTAAAAGCACATTATAATTTTTGCTCAGTATTTAAGAGGAAATATTTTAACCATTTGTTTTTTTTTTTTATTCTGATATTCTTATTTTAAAATGAGCTAGACTTATTTATGTTTATCTTGCTGGCACTTTATACTATTGTCAAACGTGCCATTTCTTCATTTGTAATAAGCCCAACTTTTAAAAGTACAATTTCTCAAAAGAATATCAAATGAAAGCTTTATATTACATTTGTATGGTGCCACTCTGTTTTGTGTTTGGTAGGTTTATCTTTTAAATTAAACTTAAAACACTGTAATGTCAGTAAATGTAAGAAGTAGTGGGGACAAAAATTGTAAATTTATACTATTTAGATTCTTATATGTGCATGCACACGCGTGTTACTTCAAGCCACTATGCTAGGGCGACTGACACATCGCCAAATTCCACATGCCACCCCTGCGTAAGTGAGCGCCCCTCATTGGCCACCTGAGTCAAAAAAAAAAAGTCTGGGCACACCTCTGAGGTATAGCTGTTGTCGTGCGTGACTTTACAAAATGCAGAGTGGGCACTAAAAACAGACATGCCATGAACATGAATTTGTTTATTGAACAATCATTTTCTTTGTCATGCAGATTTATTTAGAAGAAAAGACGTCATTCATCGCCTCAAGAAAAGCTGTTGTGTCGTTACTGCAGTCAAACAGGATCTGCAGCGCAGACCATCACGCTGGGGGTTTAGTCCAATCAGATTGCAGTTCATTTGTAAACAACCTCTCTGAGATAACTGAGGACTTTGTTTATTAATTTACCCCCAGGTTGGTCCAGCCTGCATAACTTCTGATAGGTTCATAATATGTTATTGTGCAAAACGCATCATATGCCCATTAGTGAGGTGCCCAAAAGCCAAATGTTATTCTACACTACTGGTGTTTTTCTACCAACCAAAGTATTTACCAGTAAACATGTTACTGAAGACGAAAATCAAATCATTGATTTTCTGTGTTCTAAATACCACAAGTAGTGTGTATTAAATTGCCTTTCTTTGTTTTCTGAAGTTAAAACAAATGAATGATACTAACTAGAGCTCTGCTCTCTGTCTGTGGTGCTGAAATATGTGCACTGAATCATGCATCAAATACCTGAAACTTCAGTTAATATCAGATTTATTTTTTTTTGCTTCAATCATTGATTTTATCAGGGTCATTTGGGACATATACAGGACCTGCCTTGAATTCCTTTGGTACAAAGCACTTGCCCAGCACAAGGGAAATACTATCAAATTGTTTATAAAATCCATTTACTGTGGATATTACCTGTATGAAAATAAGCCTAAATAACATATCAATTACACATAATTTGATCTCCAAGGGATTTACTGCATCCACTCCAGCACCAGCCTAACACACTGAGAGAGAGAGAGAGAGAAGAAGGAGCTATGATGAAGGTTCAATCAGTTTCACAAGTGTTGCTACTAATGCTGAGTAAATTACAGTTGTCATGCAGCGGCACTGTATTTTTTGCAGCTGGCAAACATTATGTACTCGCGAGCATTGTTGTGATCACTCAAAGCTGTAAATCGTGGAAGGTAGTTGTCTGCAGCCTATACTGGTGTCTGGTGAAGAGAGAGAGACCAAGTGGAGACACTAAGAGGTCTATTTTCATCAGTCCGGGCGCAACGCGAATGCAGGTCAGGCTCTGGGCACAGGGAGCGCAAGTACGTGTGGCAATCTTTTTGGTAATTTAGTGAACACAAGAGCCTATTGATAATGTATGAATGACTGAAGAAGGAGCAGACAGATGCCGCCAGCCAAACTTTATGCAGGAGAAAGTTACATACTTGTCCTGGAGGTCCTGCCAGTAAGCCTCCGCGGACTGATGAAGTCAGAGTGACTGGAGAAGATAATATTACAAATGTCTCCTCTCCTGATGTTAGGAGAACTGCTGCCCAGTGCGCCATGATGTGCATCAACTGCCTGATTCACATCCAATTCATCAGACAAGAGTCAGTATAATATTTTATATGATTAACTGAAATTCAAAATGATTGTTTTGATTATTAAAGTAAGTGGGACGAGGAGAGGAGGAAATCCACCAAACCTGCCTGGAGGGTTTTGAATAGGTCTGTTTATGGGCGCTCTTGCCCACTAAAGCCATTCAAAGTATCTCTATACTGGCTGCGCTGGACGCTGCGCTGGGCTGGAGCCAATCCAAACTGACGCTGGGCGAGGGCGGCGTGCACCCTGGACAAGTCGTCAGTTCATCACAGAGCTGACATACAGAGACAAACAACCATTCATGCCTGCGGGCAATTAAGAGTCACCAATTAACCTGCATGTGTTTGGGCTGCGGGAGGAAACCGAGTACTCAAAGGGAACCCACGCAGACACGGCGTGAACATACACAGTCCACACAGAAAGGTCCCAGCCGGGTATCGAACCCAGGACATTCATTCTGTGAGGCAACAGTGCTTACCACTGAGCCAACGTGCTGCATCTCAACTTAAATGACAATAAAATGAAAAACAAATAAAGAATAAAAAATATACTGCAGGGTATGACAGACCATACTCAAGAGAACCCAGCTGACACCTTTGTAGTGTCTCCTAAATTAGAGTTCTCCAAGAAGTTCGCATTTCTGGTTTCTGACGTACAATGTTGGAGGTGGTAAGTTGATCCATAGGGACTGAAGTTAGCCACTGCAAAAGACCCAGCTGTGATTTGAACCTTCCCAGTTTTAGACTAGATTAGATTAGATTAGATTAGATTAGATTAGATTAGATTAGATTAATTTTATTAATCCTGAAGGGAATTAAAGGGGCAAAGGAGGTCAGAGTAGAAAGAATAACACAACAAGACAATGAAAACAAGTTAAAAACAACAAAGATAAAGAACACAAACCTAAAAGAACACTAAGGAGTAAAAATCTAAGAAGTCTAAAAAATCAGAGGGTCAACAATAGAATAAACTCAACAGTAAAGCAACTCAGAGGCTGAAGTGCATCATAACGTGCAGCAATACAATGAAACACAATTCCTGTGCAAACTAGCCTGGTTATGTGCAAAGTGAGTTGGTTGGTAATTGTGGATGTTACTCTGTGTCACCATTTAAATCACAGCATACATGTGGAGCTGCAGTCACAGGACTGTCCAGTCTGGTTAGCTGTTACCGCCACGGCTGAACTCATGACAGACAGACAGACAGACAGCCTTTGTGAGCTCTCCTCTGAACACAGAACAAAGCTGCAAAGGTGCTGCTGATGACTCAGCAGGTGATGACATACTGTAGCATGAGCAAATCTTTGCTAACGTTAGCAAACTGGGCTCCCATTCTTTAAACTGACGATAGTTAAGATTGCTCGCCACTGTAGTTCCCTTGTCGAGAATAAATACAAACAGTATAACCTTGTGTGCTTGCTAAAAAAAACAGAAAAGCACGTTTGTATGAACGTTTGTGTCTAAACCCTCTGATTGTGACACCTCATCTCAAATGTCAGTCAGCCGCTCTGATGGGAGGGGCTACTTCGCAGCTTGGAGCTTCCACAAATTTTGTTCCAAAATCTGTTTTATTCACTTTAGAAAAATGAGGATATAGGAGATAATAGGTGCATTTTTCAGCGTACTGTTTCTAAAAGTGATTTCCTTGAACTGTAAATATTAAAATGAATCGGTGTCTTGACCTCGACCCTCTCATTCAGTTTTTGATGATATCACGTTAATGGATCGGAGATGGCAGCTGGATCTGATAGTTTGTCTCCACTGCTGGTCGATTAGAGTAAAAATCAGTTTTGAAAGAAAGACAAAAAAGGCAGATAGATGATGGACAGACGGACGGACAGATGGATGGACTGCTGAGAATTATTAGCAGTGGTGATATCAGCAGTGGGCATACTGTCGATGTTGATATTTTCTGTGAATGAAAATGTAGCGATGGCAGCTTTCTTTCCCACCACTCCGCTTTCTGTCTATGTGTGCTAATGCGTGTGTGTGTGTGTGTGTGTGTGTGTGTGTGTGTCCTGAAGTAATGCTGATAGCCAGAGTAAGCTCTGGGAATTTAATCTCA
>JAQLOL010000026.1:4285776-4308222 GCA_029783665.1 Naso thynnoides | reverse complement strand
CCAGATCAGTGATAAGGGTTTTCTTTATCTTCTGACTTTCACCTGATAATTGGGGGTTAATAATTTAACACACACTCAAAAAGCAGACCCCCTCCTCACACACGTCCATACTTAATCTGCAGACTATTAGCTGATGAGAAAGAATTAGAGCTTGGTAAATTAGTTAATTAGATAATGAATGAACACACTTAACTACATCCTGTATTCTGTAAAATTAGAGCAGGGGAGAGAGAGACACAGCAAATGATCAGATAACAGGTTGGAGAAAGAAGGACAAAAGATGGAGAGAGAGATGAGGGAAGGGGGGGGGCAGAGAGAGAGAGTCTGGGAGAGGCATCTGGTGACGTTAATGTTTGCCTCAGAAAGCTCTGAGAGCTGAGCTCTGGAGACGTAGTCTGGCTAAATCAAACACACACACACACACACACACACACACACACACACACACACACACACACAGAGTATCCCTCACCATCTCTCTAAAAAACACACATCATAGAATGTTCTTGCGCGAATACACACTCTGCACATAGTTGCACAAACCCACATGCACACACACGCACACACACACACAAACGCACATACACACACACATAGTGCGATAAGAAAACAATGTTAGACAGGCAGTTTATCATAGGGGCAGGAAAAGACAGAGAAAGATTAGAGACCATAATATGTGTGTGTGTGTGTGTGTGTGTGTGTGTGTTTGCAGGATTTCCAGAAAATGACTCAGAGGGAAAAAAAGGTAATTTTGGAGGAATTAACTTTAACTTAGGTTGACATGAACTTTGAGTCTTTTGTGTGTTTCCGTGTGTGATCCACTCCTTACAGTATGTTTGTGTGTGTGTGTGTGTGTGTGTGTGTGTGTGTGTTTCCACGTCTAATGACATTATGTTTGCTAATATCTGCATCATATAATCCTTGTGCTTTAATCTCCTTCACTTACATCCCTGCATGTATACACTTTGGCCCGTGTGTATGTGTGTGTGTGGGCCTGTTAATTTCCACGGTGAATGCAGTGTTTAAGGCTGTTTATATGTTAATGAGATCTGTCATCTAGAACATAATAGCTTTACTAATGTAATCACGGCCATTATCACGCTTATGATCTCTGTCTCAGACATTATCGCTGATGTCACATGCTTGTCAGGGCTGCTGGGATCCTCTGACGGGGTCCCCGTCACTTCTATAACGCACAGGTCCTTTGCACGCCGTGCTTCCTCTGCTATTAGACAAACAGTCGAGGACTTATGTGATTCTGAGTATTTAATTGAAAGGACAGCCATGTAATCCTCACGCTTTAATCTCGCTCAATTACATGTGTGTTCACAGTCACATACATACGTTTGTGGGATTGGGTTGCACATGTGATGCTGTCTGTAGCTCAGGTGTTGGAAAATGTAAACATGTTTTTTCATAAAAGCGAAGAAACACTGAAGAGCAAAAGTTTGATTGACTCACACAACTGGCTACTACAGCTTGAAATGGGGTTGATGAGAGTGGCAAGACTGAATCAAAGCCAAACGAATAAACAAAGAGATGTTTGGGTTTGATAAGAGCAACACGCATCCATTTGCTCCATTGTTTACTTCAATTCGTGCAGCTCGCTCAAGTGACTCTAACAGCATGAATCACCACACCTCTGTGATGACGCAAAACAATAATGATCATTTGTTGAAAATTTCAGTTTACTTTTCATAAAGGAAAACTTGCTCTCAGTGTCCAAAAATGTTTAAATATTTATTAAACAGGGAAGAGTGAATGAGTGGACAAGTATGTAATTTCATACACAGCTTGAGTTGTGAATTCTCTAGATCACCCTCCCGTGATTGAACTTCTCTCTGTAGCTTCCCATTTCTAACGTATCTTTCAATTTTCACTTGACTGATTCTCTGTATGTTGTACAGAGTAAAATACAAACAAGGCTCTAAACACGGGGGTCTGGGGGGTCTGAGACTCCTTACTTGACAGGTCAGACCTCTTGAAAGTCTCAACTGCAAAATTCTGGAGGTTCTCAAGAAAACGCTTTTAAAAAAAAGAAGAATTTTTCGCTGCAATTGTCTATAAATGTAAATCCTATATAAATCCTATGAATTGTCTATATGTCTTTTACAGGCTTGGGTTGCCTAAAATTCATTATTTAATTGAAACAGCAAAACTTGTACTCAGAAATATGAATACATTGTTGTTTTGTTTCCTTGGTTATCCGGTTGTTTCTGGTAATGACATCTTCCATTGGGTGGCGCTGTTGCAAAAGTTCGCACTCTCCACATTCCACCTGCCTGCAAAGCAGTGGATTTGTTTTTTGTTTTTTTTTTGGCTTTGAAACTGGCTCTTTCATGGACTAAACATGGCAAAGAGAAAACGAAGCTCCTAACTCACCCACTTTGGATTTACTTCTAAAAAAACTTCCCCGTGACAACCAAAAAGAAGGGGAGGAGGCTGGTTTGGCTGGCGCAGCAAACGTTCATGCTAGTCCATCGTCAGACATGCTTACTATCTTAAGACTTCAGCATAGGAGTAGTTAGGGGGAGACCCCACGATTGCAAGGGGTATTTTGCACACTGCTGGCGTCCACCTTAGTAAGAGTCAAGGTGAAATTCTTCATGCTTCTGTTAAAGCGGACATATTTTAAGGTCCTAAAAAAATACTTAAACTACCTCTGGGTATCATAAGATCAACCCTAAGGAACAATTATGCTCTCATGCTCCACATCATGTACAACAACAGAACAATCTACCCCAAAGTAAAGTCACAGAGTGCCTGCTTGTATTTTATGGTAGTCTCTAAAGAACAGTCGTGAGCCAGCCAGTCCTGCTTTACGGCACCCTGTAGGGTCCAAACTACCTGTTGTATAAAAAGCTGACAACTACAGAAACTAGAAATAATCAATGAGTAAAAGGCAATTATTCCCCTTCAGCGTCATGAATAAACTGCCCTGCTGTTCTTACATGACCTCGTCTACTCTGCTGCAACAGTCTGCCTGTCCTCCTTTTCCTTCAACCAATCCCCCCTCTTTCTCAATGTGTGTCTGGATGCTTTTGCCTGCCAGCATTAGCAAGCTGTACTGGACACACACAGACAGAGAGATAAACACAAACACACACACGCGCTCACTACAGCCTGCCAGTTTGCATATATTCAAGATAGACGAAGGAGCAGCGTGTGTGTGTATGTGTGTGTGTGTGTGTGTGTGTGTGTGTGTGTGTGTGGTTGCGAGTGTGCTCATGCATTTGTGTTTGTGCTTCTGTGTGTGTGTCTGTGTGTGTGTAAAAGATAATACAATTTTTGGGACTCCGGCAGCAGTACCTCTTCTCCTATGTTGCTATGGTAACAAGCTCCGGACCAGAGAGTGAGAGCGAGAAAGATGGATAGAGAGACCCCCAAGGACACACACACACACACACACACACACTCACCAAGCATGCCTCCACACCACCCCTCTCTCTCTCTCTCTCTCTCTCTCTCTCTCTCTCTCAGACAAAGGCTTTTCCATCCAATTATCCGGCCCCGGCACATGAAGGGTTAACAGCTGCTTGGTGTCTGTACCACAGAGATTTTACCTCAAGCCATTTGGTCTTGGCTGTAATCGCTGCACACTATTCTGCAGCGTTACATGTATGCCAACTATGTGAAATAGCATTCTCTCATTGTGGGAAACTGCAAAAACAGCGTCCCAGTACACACACATTACATGCCAGCAGTGTGCCACAGTGTGACTAACCACGTACCAGCTGACCATGCTGTGGCTTATTGTCACTGGACTTATGACTCTGCAAGATGAATTGATATCAGCGTGCCTGTTAATATAATTTTACTTTACTTGTACATCAGAATCTATACATCACTGCGTAATATATGTAAAAAATAAAGCACAGTAAGTATGAATCTATTGTTTATTATAATAAATCAACATTACAGTATTTATGTCTATCAGTGCATCACCTTAATAAGTCTGAATCAATAAAACAGTTTTATTGCAGTTGCTCAAAATTAATGTATTTGACACCTTTTAGCATCATCGCACTAGCTCAGTATGTGTTTGTGTGTCATTAACATTAGCCAAAGTGCACATGCTGCTTTTGGAACATGGAAAACTAAATTCTGATTTACTAAAAAGCTAATTATGTGTACATTGTTGTGATTGCACAGCATTTCAGTTTTCTGTTTGTCAAATTAGTAGTGCTGTCGATGAAATTTTTAATAGCAATTAATCCCATGATTTCCATGGTTAACTGGCGGTAAATTGCAAATAAATACTTTTTTTTCACTTCTAAATGTACCTTGAAGGGATATTTTTTAAAGTTTTTATTACACTTATCAACATGAGAGTGGATAAATTATGCTTGCCTCATGCAAATGTATGTTTATTATTATTGCAGCAATCCAAAATGATGACAAATAATGTGACATATTTTGATCAGGCACTTGGTGCTCTGTTATGTTTAGTCAGCTATGATCAGGGCTCGATTACTCATGTCTGTTGTTGTCGTTGCAGTAACAACAGCTCCTTCAGTGTCTCATTAACTGTTAGTCACATGTGTCATATTAAACGCTACATTTGGGAGTCAGACCACATTGTAATTGTGTCCCAGTATAATACAGACTACAACATGGTGTCAAAAAACGGAGTTACGTATTTCCCAAAATTCGTAACTAAGTTTACATATTTTGGGAACTCTCTATTTTTTTTTACCTAGTAGAGTGCGCCGAGGGTCAGAACATGTGCTTGTTAAATACGCATTTAAAATATTAACAGTGTTACAATTAACTTGACATTGACGGCCCTGTAAATTAGTCAAGCAACTTTAATGCTTTGGAACAACTCCATCTGTCTGTAGTTTGTCCACTAAAGGTGCTTGGTTTTGCCACTCACATGCTTACACTGTTTTTCGAAATGCCCAACAACACGACTGAGAAGATCCTTACAGAAATTGACCTTTCGGTTCCAGAGTGAGTTCTTTTTTGTGAATCGAAACAGCTGTTTTATCATGCTCGCCAAATCCATTAGGCTCGTTTAAGAATACTGTAATTTTATCATCTTAAAACACACTTCATTCAAACTTCGCAAAGAACAAAAACTCACCAAAGCTAATTCAGTTTGTCCTTTTTCTGTTGCATTTATAACAAACTCAGGTTGTGTTGCAATAAACCCTTAATTCACAGAGACGTGAAAATATCTACACCCTTTTTTCTCCCACTGCTTCTCTGAGCTTCAACTTAGCGCTCGCTCCTCTTCTGATATTTAAACATCTGATCTTTTCAGACTTTGTCTGCTGTTTGGCGCTGAATAAGTTGTGTATTATATGTTTATTGTTTCGCAAAACCATTGTTTTTGCTTTTGTGAAGCAAAACAAAGTGGTGGGCCAAAACACCAAATCCATGAGCTAAAACACCCAATTACTGTGCAGAGTAGATCATTCTCTGTTGGTTCGTAAATACAAGCAATACCTTTCAGTTTGCACATAATAATATTGATGATTAAAAACTTGAATAGGTGCAGCTTTAATGTTTCGTTGTCAGACGTCAGCCCTATCAGTATGAGCATCAAAATGGATTTTTCACTACACAAACCTTGAAAAAACACTTAGACCATATTGGCAGCCCACTGTTGAACTCCTGATGCAGAAAGCTGACAGAGATCTTGTGTGAGCATTTTAAAGACTCACTGCAGGATTTGGAAATCTTGCGCCATTTATCTTATCCCAGAGAAGAGCAATCCGGCCCGGTGGCACTAAATTCAGCTGTGATGAACTTCTTCAAGAGACTGCATCACAATGCCAGTGGCATAAACCCACTCTCTTGTACTTACAAGTAAGATTGGGCTGTGGGTGATACAGGTGTAACCTTGCTTATTCAAACAAATAAAAGCAAGGCTGGGATGCTGTTTGTTGACTTCTCAAGTGCGCTTAAAATTCAGTGCAAGTCCACCCTATGGGCCACAAGCTGCTTATGCGTAATGTAAACCCTCAGCTGATCCTGTAGATTCTGTCTTTCCTAACAGCAGTTTAGATTCAGTGGACACTCCACACTGCATCACTATCAGATCTATCGCCACAGAAAAGCCTCAAGGCTTCTGTATTATCGCCAGTGCTGTTTACTTTGCATACATATGACTGTGGGAGTACAGACCCTGACATGTTCTCTGTGAAATACTCCGATGGCACTGTGATCCTGGATGCATTTAAGAGGCTCCCGAGTGCCGCTGATGCTTCTGCTTCCTGGAGGGAAAGCAATCACCTCCATCTGAAAGCATCCAAAACAAAAGAAATGGTTATAGACTTGCGTGTAACCTCGCACCCCCATCGAATTTGACAGCGGATAGGCAAGTCGTTCAGCAGGTG
The DNA here is from genome assembly GCA_029783665.1 of Naso thynnoides. Lineage (NCBI taxonomy): Eukaryota > Metazoa > Chordata > Actinopteri > Acanthuriformes > Acanthuridae > Naso > Naso thynnoides. The sequence goes on along the minus strand of JAQLOL010000026.1, from coordinate 4,301,878 downwards.
GATAAGTGAGGGTACTTCAGCAATAGAGCTGGCCACAGGCATCACTTTTAAGGGCAATGATGAACAGATCCTCTCAAAATGCCAGAAGAGGCTCTTCTTGAGAAAGTGCAGGTGTCTACTTCTTCAAAAGTCTTTACCACAGGCCCTTTACAGATGTTTTCTTCTGAATTAGTGTTGAGGTTTGACATCATAGCCTGGTTTGAATCTCTGTCTGAGCCCCCCAAAAAACTACTAGTGGAAAAATCATCAGCTAAGGTCTGCCCAACCTCAGAAACGACTGAAACCACAAACTTCAAACTGAGTAAATTACTGACAATGCGCTTCAGCTCTGGATTCTGTAATAAAAGCCAGAAAAAGACGTAATAGTTTTGATTTTCAAGGTTATCACTTCGTCACATTTTACAATTACGCTGTCAACAATTAGTGGATGGATACCAACCAATGAAAAATTTCAGTTCATTATTAACTGTGTGAGGTGAATGTTTGTTCAACAAGGACGTGCTAGAGAAAAATCATTCCTTTGTCGCTTTGCTGTGCTTACAGTTGAGTTTAATTAAAACTGTTGTATGTCACAGAACTCGTTGAAGTCGACAAAATTGATGACAGATGGTGCAGTGGCCCTTGTAAACAGTCTTTCATTTAGTTTTTAATTTTATTTATGGTTTTAAATCAAAAAGCTTCTGCAGATGACTTCTAAGATAGTTTGCTGTCATGATTATTTATTGAACATCTTTTCCTAGTTTTCTGCATTTGCATTAGCAGGGAGGATGTTCTTAAGCAAATTTACTGCAAGGGCAGCAGAGAATGCTGCAGGTTAGATAGACAGGGAATTTTAGAGTACAAGGTTCCAGCTTATTGTGCCTACATGAGAATTTGGAATTAGAATAGGGGATTTTAGATTGAATATTCCATTTTTTTACCCACTTTCAAAGGCAGAACAAAACACTTGTATATTCAGCGGGGTCCTATGAAGGGATAGTTCAGCTCTTTTGATGTCGTGTTGTATGAAGCACTTAAGCCCAGTCAGTACCTGTAGTAGATAACTACCAGCTCGCTCTCTGTATGGAGAAGCAGCACGATGCATCCACAGGAAGCAGAACATACTGTTTCTGTGAACGCTACCAACAACATCACGTCTTTTAGCCGCTAACAAGACCACCCACCTAAAGTTTACATGTCCCTTTACATGTATGCTACATTTTTATAAAATGTAAGCACTTACATTGCCTCAGACAGCTGATTTCTTTGGGACTGCATTCCCTCAACTGTGCAATGTCTGTATTCCTATGCACAACCGCAGCAGTACTTACGGTAATCCCAAAGGGAACAGCTGTCTGACAGCAATGTAAAGTGCTAATCATTTTAAAGTGTAGCAGACAGAGGCGAGCTGACCATTATCTGTGGCAGATAAGACACCGATTGGACACAAGTGCCTCATAAAACCCCACATCAAAAGAGCCGAACTTTCCCTTTAATGATTGTCTTACATTATCACACACAACTGGATAAAATGCACAACTGTGGTGCCTGAATATCACTTTTGTTCCTGACACCCTACATCTGCAGTCTGATTGTTACATTTGGTACACTGATTCTGATGTCAGAGCGCTGTGGTATATCCACAATTCTCTCTTGCATTTGTGTGTCATTCACAATTTCCTTTATAAGATACTACTACAACTTAAGAGAGGTGCAAATACAGGAACAATGCCAAATGTGCACAGCCTTGTAAATGTGTGACAAAATTATATAAAGCTTTTGGCCAATGAGTTCTTTCTAAGTTTAGACTTTCTAAAATCGTGCCTCAGTAACTGCAGCCCAAGACTCAAAAAGGAGGAAAAAAAACTACTACTAAGAAGAGAGAGTATTTTTTTGAAAAAGTGAAAATCAAAAATATATTTAGCTTTGAAGATGTGAATGAACTGTAAATGTGAACTGAGGTGAAAACATACCGACTCAGGTGTGATTCATCTCAACATTTTAAATGATGAATCTCAGCGGAGTAAACATTCTTTCTTTCTTTGTGTCTGTCTGTCTGTCTGGTGAAGAGGTACCCACAGGCTCCAGGAAAGGGCCTGACAGGACAGCTGCTGTTTTCTAGGTCAGCTCTTCCTGCATGGCAGACCATCAAGGCCACCCACGTACCTGGTCGCTACACCGGGGATATGATGTTTTGAGAGGCCTCGTTCTTCAGCAGATTCAGACAGACAAGGACTTTGTGTTCTGTCAGTGTGAAAACGTCAGACGGGACCTGGAATCTGTTTTCAGCTGTTATCCTTTCGCACGCACAGGCTGGCTCATGGTGATGTGGCGTCACACACTGACACAGCCAGCTCCAAGAAAAAAAAAAAAGAAAGAAAAACTGCACTACTGTGGAGACTGAATTTGTCAATACACTGGGCAGGCATTGTCCTGCTTACAAGCTGGATGCCGTCCAGTCAGTGTGAGCCCTCCGACACGATGGATTTGATCAAATTGAATCATTCTGCCAAGGGAGGATCTTAGTTTTGAAAGACTGGTCAAAATTTTGGTAAATATGTTTACTCACTTTCTGAAAGTTGATGAGAAGATTGATACCACTCTAATGACGATGTTAAATATGGAGGCAGAACCAGAGGACTTTTAACTTAGCATAAAGACAGGAAACTGCTAGCATAGCCTCACATATACGTCTATAAGCCTACAGAAAGCCGCAATCTGTTGTTCTCACGTTTTAATCTTTGTACCTATTAAATAAACAAGATGTAATACTCAGCTCAGCTTTAGGAGTGCTGCTAGGTGGATGTTTTTTTAACCTTTAACCAGAGCCAAACTAGCAATTTTCCCCTTTTCTCTCATATGCTACGTTAAGCTAACTCCTGCCTTTAGCTTCATATTTAGCTTAATGGTATCAATATTCTCAACTTCTTAAGGAAATAGGAAAAATGTCAAACTATTCATACCCTGTTCCAAATGCAACAACAACGTATTTCACAAAGATATTAAAGCTTTTATTTGTAACCCTGGTGCACCAATTACAGTAGCCCACAATTTCTATATGGGGGTCAAATTAGCGCTGTATACGTACAAGGTTGATGTCTAGTTTAAATCATGCTGTGGAAGTATAAGAGTGTATGGCAGCGAGAGCCAACCTTGGAACACTTGAGTGAAAACCAGGAACGCTAACAGCTATTGGGCCTATTCATGATAAATACTGCTCTGTATTGTAAGGATTGGGTCAAAGGGTTTAAATCAAATTTAACCACATTTTTTGGTCACAGTCAAACAAATGAGAGTTCAGCTAGGCTGAGGGATTGTATTTTAAGTGGTGCTTCAATGCTACATTTACTGTAGGACCTAGTTCAGTCGACCTGAAGTTCTTTTAGATCACATCCCCGGTCATATTGCTTACATATTTAACTGTATTAGAACAACAACTTACCAAAAAAAGGAAAAAAAAGTTTTTTTTAAATTTTTTGTTAAAATTCTATGACATTTTCTGCCTATTAAAAAAAATGACATGTGACTTCTGTCATCTTGCCGAGAGCAATTTCAACCAGTAGTATAATGTATAAGATTTATAGAGCAACATTGGGCTAACGTTAGCCTCTAACTGCGTTTCACTCACTGTATCACCGTAATCCTCCATGTTTGTTATGTGTTCCATTTTTCAATAGTCCAATCAAAGTCCTACCAATTCCTCCCAACGTTTTGTCCCACCTATATAGGGTGACCATATTTTTAAACCTCCAAACTGGAACGCTTCTTTACTGCAAACACATATATGAGCTTATGGTACAACTGGATTTTTCATCAGTACATCTTTCAACACAGTGCCAGAGACATTATTCTTTACAGTGAAGCTAGGGCAAAAGACAAAACCATTTTTCAAATTAGGGCTGCAACTAACAATTATTTTTATTACTGATTAACAGTCCTCAACCCAAAGATAGTTTACTGTCAGACTAAACAAACCAGAAAATATCTGAGAAGCTGGACTCAGAATTGGGACTTAAGTATATGCAACTTGAGGAAGAAAGAGAAGGCAAAGGTTGTTGAATCAGGTGAGAGATGAGTCTAGGCAAAACAGGAACTAAATAATACAATAACCACAATGAGATTATAATTATGCATATCTGATATCATCATCAGATCAGAAAAAAAAACTAATTTCAAACATAACTGACATCTCGCAATCAGTAGACCAAATGAGGCGTTTCCAATATTAACCTTAATACATCAATACATACGTGAATGTATTATTTCATGAGATAAAAGTGCAGACAGTACATCAGTGGTGGATTACAGTTGGTTGGACGTGCCATACATGAACATGCAGGGAGACGGCGTCCTCTGGCTCTGATGAGCGTTTATAAAATACCTACTGATGAAAAATACCTCTGAACATTGATGACATACGTACAGACAAATTAGTGTTGCAAGCATGGTTCATTTTTTTGGTAGTTCAATTGGTTAACACCAGGAAAGGGACAGTTCAATACCTGGATATATTGGTGTTTTATGAAAATTTGTTTTCCCGCAGGACGCAGAGCTTGAAAACCGGGATGTATGGTCACTCTGCCTATACCTACACAATACGATACTCTAAAATGCTGTGTCAGGGGGACTATAATGAATAGAAATGTTAGTGAAGAACTTTCTTACCCTTTGTGCAGCTTAAAAAGTCAAGGCCATACTTTTTATTCTGCCCAAAACCAAAAACTTAATGACCAATTTACTTCATGGGACTGTATTATTTAACAACCTCTACTCTAAACCCTCGGGTTGGATGAAGAAAAACCTTCAAAAGAGGCTGGACGAAGCCTATTTCAGACGGAGTTTCATGGCTAAAATTTCTGAAAAGAAACCTCTGAAGATACTCAAATCACCACAAATTATCACTTATATCTAACTTCACACCAGAGATGAGCAGTGTAAATAATACTCAGACTGCTGCTTGATAAGTCAAAAAGTTAACAAGCAAGTTTTAAGCATCCCACACATCTCAAAGGTTACTCAGAGGCTATAAAGCAGCAGCGTTTTTGGCAGCTGCTACACAGCAGCCATGGCCTTTTCAAGAACCAGACACGGGTCGCAGTTTCTCTCAGTGATGGTGCGTAAGTGGAAACAGAGAAGACAAAGTGGGACCGATGACCATTTTGTTGAAAGCGTTTGGATTACTTTTTTTTTTTTTTTAGCTAAAACAAGCAGAACCCAAGAAAGAACTTACAATCCGGAAATCGCCAATGTTGCAACTGTAAAACAAAATAAAATCTGAGAGTTCCTAAGTTAAACTGAGTCACGCTGTCTGAAAAAAAAAAAGGTCTGACTTTTTATGGCTCACTAACACCTTCCGAAAATTCACAAAGATGTTAGAAAAAAGCTTTCGAAGAGTAATTACAGCAGGAGTCTCTGCACAGCACTGTGTAAAATAATAGAGATCTCAATTTAGTCTCTAGAAATAAGAAAGTCGAACAGTGACTAAAATAACTCCAGCATGATATTATAAAATAAATGAGGAAAATATTACAAATCCCAAGAAGCCAAAAGACTTGAGTCTGAAGGATTTACTCTGATAACATGGTGATTACAGCGAGAGAACAAGAGCGACAGAGGAGGAAAACCAAAGTGAAAAAGAATAAGACATTGAAATGAAAAGAATAAAGGAAGACAAAGATTGGAGGAGAATTAAGAGACTGAATTAACAGCATCCAAAGAGCTGCTGGGATTTATGTGTTAATATGCAACTTGTGGGAGGTTATGTATGTTAGGCTTTGTGTTTATGTGTTGTTATTTACAGTAGCATTAACAATTTGACCTGGTTTCTTTCTTTTTCTGTCTCTTTTTGAGGTTGAAGCCCCGCAGGGTGTGAGACTCCATTGTTTTTGCTCAGGTTTATTATCCTTATTATTCTCCTCCAGCTGTTTCACAATCCCCCTCTGGGAGACTGGATACTTGTGTACAACTACATATCTAATGAGGTGTAAATACTTCAAACAAATGTTGCCCCTATTTGTCTAATGGTGGCGCTATAAATAATCCATGGAGCCCAAAATCTTCCCCATTGTTGGTATTAATGTATACTTCTCACAATGTTTATGGTGTTACGAGACTATAGTTTGGTTTTGTGGTTTTAATGCCTCAAAATGAATAAAAAATACATCCTTAGAACTGCTTAGGGTGTGAAATGAGCAAGAACTATTATGGGTGCATTTATTATATTGTGGTGGAAATGTCAGAAATTATTATACTATTAACAGTAATACATATACATTGGCCATTTTACCATTTTAAATTCTTTATGAACTTTGTAGGTGAAAATATCAAAACTTCATCAGTGCTGTTTTATTTTTTTAAGGGGGTATAGCAGGGGAGGAGGATGTTAATGACAACAGGAGGGTTTTTTTTAGAAGTATAGGTACAGACAGCTTCCCAACTTTAACCATTTCTACTGACTGATAATAATAATTTATAGGGCATTTATTTTAACGTATAACAAATTGCTTCACACAACAAACACACGACAGAAACAAATCCAGTATGTCAAAAAAGTAAAATCAATAACCAAATAAAACCACCAAAATGACTGTAAATGTCAAGCAAATAGAAGATTCTCAGTGATGAGCAAATAAAACAGTCTGATAACAAAAAATGTGACTGATCTAAATGATGCCAGTAGATTCCCATTTAAATTAAGCAAAGTTTCTGACCTGCTCGTCACAGGCTGTAGCACTAATGTGGACATGAGTTGTGATCACTTTTTTCTCTCCTTGTGCCACTTTGCAAGATTTTTTTAAAAGTCTAAAAAGTTTCCAGTATCTCAGAAGAACAACTCAAATTTAAGATTTAAAAAATGTCCTAATTTTATATAACACTTTTCCCCCCTTTTAATGAATGGATATCCCTTCAGACGCATCTTGCTGTGATCTGACCCAATAGCAGCAATTTGAAAAAAATTTTCACAAAATTCTGTCAGTGGGATTGCTGTTAATGGTAATCATCCATTTTTTGTGACAATCCTCCTGACCTCTAAATGAAAAATTCTCGTCTGTGAACACAAATCCCATAAATTCAATTTTGCCACTATTTTACACACATTTATTCAAAATCACAATCTGCCTGCCCTTAACCAAAGTGATTCCTATATTTTGAGACTATTTCACAAACTGCAAGGACATTTTTTTTAACCTAAACAAAAGTGCTCTTGTTGCCTGGATACTGGGGTCATGGAAAAACACGTAAAGTTTCTGTATGTGCACAAATTCTACATATTATATTTTGTGTTTTCACACTATGCTGCGTGTTCTCGTTACACTGCACATACTGCAACTACAGTTCGAGTCAAATTTTATTAGGTAAAGCCATATGACTGATGCATCGAGCAGATACTGATCTTTAAATAACATCAAATATTGCAGTTACTCGTTAAAGATTTAATTCATCAAGATCAAATACATCGCAAGAGACTGAGTAAGACATGATTTATAATTATTTAAAGAGCAGGAAGGAAAATATTTCTTTCTCCTCCAGTCATCTATTGAATAACACACTACAAGCTACATGAGAGGGAAATAATGATGAGAAGAGATGATCTGAGACACAAACTCCGAAATGAATGAAAACATGAATGTGAGATTTTGGACAACAGTAAACAAACAGTAGGGCCAACACAAATGTGTTTATGTGTGTATGTCCAGTGAGTGTGTGTGCTCGAGAATGAAGCAATCGAATCTCTGCTGAATGCTGCCTTCAGTGTATGTGCAAGTATTGACACAGACCCGTCTCTCCGTCTCCTCTCGTCCTGTTTGTGTGTGTGTGAGTGTGTGTGAGCACTTGAGGCTGAAAGGAGACTCAAGCTGGGAATAAGGAATCCGCACTCTCTTCAAAATGCATCAGGTCTGATTCCCGAGAGGCTGAAAAATGTCCTGAGACTACTTAAAAAAATCTCACTGATGAATCACGCTTCACTTGACTTCATCTGTCATCATTTGTGCGAGTGAGCCAAACTTAATGAAACTAAAACACAGCAGACCATCAGATACACAAAACAACACCTCAGGATCAATACACATTTAGACAGGCCGTGCATGGCTCTGCGCACGCACAGACACACAAAATGCAAATGCACACACACGGTCGAACGCGAGCGGACTCACACACACACACTTAGCGTATTGATTGAGCTCCCTGTTAGCCATTTTCTCCCCAAGCTGTACGGGCAGAGTGAAGGCTTACAGCTTACAGTCTGTCCTCACCAAACCACTGCCATCTATCTACAGGTTAATGAGGCTCAACCAAGGTTTTTTCCTTTTTTCTACTGTGTTAGACAGTAATGTAGTTAGCATTACACACAATTATTAAATACACCTCTTTGTTTAAGATAGTAGGAAACATGTCATGTGTCTCAAGATTGTCACTTCTCACTCAAAAAGAAGAATGGAGTGGGGAGAGCATCGATAACCTCTTTCCCTCACTATTATAAAATTGATTTTATTACTAAAAGGAATCATTTAGAATTGTCTTTCATTTTCTTTAAGATATTCCCATAAACTGCTTTGTGATAGCAAAAAAAAAAAATCGGGGATGCTAGTATCAAACATTAAATGTTTTCTGCTGAAAGCTGTTTCATAATGTCAAACGTACAAAGCAAATGAGATTTCCCTTTCTTTTCAAGGGTATATACAGGACCTTAAGTGCAATTCCACTGAGGAGGAAATGTTAAAGGTCAGCATTTAAAGCAAATGCTAATGGCTATCACACAGACGCCCCATGAACCCAGTATGGGAGCCTGCCAAGGAGTCCGAGCCTAAGACCACAGCTTGAGAAAACCGAGCTGGTGCACACACACACACAAATAAACAGACACAGACATACTGAGAGACACGGCTAAAGTGAGAGAAGCTGGGAGAGAGTGAGATACACAAGCTCACACATTCACACAGAAAATGGATCTCTGTGTCCTGCTGGCTTTCAGACAGACAAATTGTCTGTAGATAATAGAGCCTCAGAAGTGAAGGTGAAGAGCCTTCCTGAAATTCATCTATTCAAAAAAAAAGAGAGAGAGAGAGACAGAAAGAGAGGATGTGGAAAGAAGAAATAAGTCAGAATGAAATAGGAGAGCGTGAAGAAGACATCTCGACAGAGTAATAGAGATAGGAGAGAGTCAGACAGAGAGGGGGCATGTTAATTAGGGAGGAGGTTGATAACAAATGTATTAGCAGGCCTCTGAAGGAAGGCAGAGGAGAGAAAGAGGGGTGAGGAAGATAGGAAAAGGTTAAAAGAAATAGGAAAGAGAGGGGAGACACGAAAAGAAAGCAGAGAGAGACACAGGATAATTATGAATTAGTTGATAAAGAGGTACTAAATGTCCTGAGGGGAGCTGGAGTGACAGAGGCAGAGGACACAGAGGAGCAGTGGAGGAGAAAATGAAGTGTGGGATGCTTTTGACAGTCAACTCTGACCCTTGAATAAAAAGTTATTACCACTCTAATTTATTAACTTTGGTGAACAACACTGAAGTAGTGATGTTCTAAGATAACATGATTTTCTAACGCTGGGTTAAAAGCATTGGCATTACAGCATTAAATGGTAAGTCACCCAGATACCTGGCATCAAATCTACATGGGTGGGTTGTTTTGGCCGAGATGGCCAGGACACACATCTTGTGACTGCGTCTGTGTCAGCAGCACCTTTGCTTATTTTTTTGATTAAAACAGATTAGAGCAGCCATACAGCACGTGGGAGACGGACATCGGACGCACAGCAGCAGCGATGCTACACTTCAGCGCAGGAGGCTCGCCGATCTTTTCAGCAAGACGCACGCGAGTCTTTGCTAAATTATACAGCGAAATAACCTGTTGCCAGTCATACTGACATCATACCAGCAGCATTCATTGTAGTTTTAACATTTCCACTGTGTCTTTCAAAATAAATCCCTTCATTTAAAGATTTAGTTGTACAGCATTTGAAGGATTTTGATGTGTAAAACAGTATTTGTATTTTAGGATTAATGACCACAGACTGTGGCTGACTTTATCTAACAACACGGTGCACATCGTACCAGCCTTGAGTGAAGACACACCTGCAGCGTCTGAATGGAAACAAATCTTTGATATAATGACTTTAAAAACAGCAAATGATGAATTTTATTAGTTTGTCACATAAAGAACTGTAAAGTATCATTTCCCCTGCACCCCTCTCTCTCACACTATATACAGTTTTCTGTCTAAACTAAATATGAATTAAATGCATCATATGTAATGACATCAAACACTTTCATATTAAGGAAAACTCAATGTAGAAAGACAGCAGCGCTGCCTGCAGCAGACGCAGCAGACACTGCATGTGTGAACAGCGAGCGAGACGCAGTAGTTTGGCGACACAGATTTGCTGCAGAGATAGATGCAAGATGTGCGTCCCATGCGTTACACTTTTCTCAGCCACATGCAACGCATGTGTAGGTTAGCCATATAAATTTAGGCTGTTAGTTGAGCCTAACAATTAGGTTTTCTCGAGTAAATGTAGTGAATTAACTGACTAGTAACCAGCTTGCCGAAGTGGAAAACATTGTTAAAGCCTTGCAAGGAACTTTTATTTTGTGTTGATCATGGCGGCACATGTGGACAAAAGCGGTACTGCTTACCGCCATAAAGATCTCATCTAGTGTGAGAATTTTCTTTGAAAGAAAATGAAACACACATGCTACTTGTTTGCAAAATACTACTTCAGCTTTAAACACAAAATTCTGGAATTATCTAAAAAAAAACATCCTCCTGCTTCCCACCATAGACAGTTAATAAGAAAACAACGGCTCAATGCTCGTAAACAACAAATCGTCATCCGGCCTGTGTGCCGTTAAACGTTTAATAGTGTTTCCACTGAGTGAGCAGGGCCAAGACATCGTAAAAGACCGGACAGTAATCTCCAATCTCCTCGCCAATAGTCTCATTTGCCAAAGCAGGTAGGATGTGTGGTATCATTAAATTTAGACTGCTTCAAAACCAGTTAAAAGTTTCCTGTAGGGACATTCAAAGCTTGCTGTAGTGCTGGGTTTAAAAACTTTTACAGATTAAAATCAATCTTCAATTAAATGGTCAGATATCGATTCATAAAATCAAGAGATTGATCTTTTCAAATATGTCTCTTCCCTTGGATGCGTGTCAAAGGGTCCAACATTAACACCGACCAAGCCCCGAATGTAGTCCAGCAATCCATCACAGTGACAGCTGAATGTTGGTGACAAAACTGTCATGAAGTAAAAACCTATTTATGAACGAATTGATTCAGTCTGATGATTCTGCATTCAGGTGCAGTGAACGTAAAGTTTGATATCTAAAATGTTGTATGATAAAGAGCATGGATGGCAACGGGGACTTCACGCTGTAATCAAATGCAACAAAAATAATTGAAAAGTCATAAAACATTAGTTTCTCTTTTTAAACCTAGAGCATGTCATCATGTTGTCATACTCATTGTATTTGAGCTTTTTTTGACTTTTGACTTTAAATATTTGACCGGTCATTGAAAAATCAGCAGATTTGCAAATTCTAATTCTTTTCTTTTGTATGCCCATTTCTCTACAGAATGGCATTGTACCGTATCTGTATCATCAGTACACATTCATAAAATAGGAGTAATATGTCTATAATAATGAAAATATATTAAGATTTTTTTTGCAAAATCTGTCAATCTGCCAATTCCGTCCAATCATCATAAAATATACCCACACACTGCATGTTGAGCAATACAACAACAAAGGAGTAAATTGTTGTGCTCTTTCTGTGGGATGTTAATCAAATGTAATGCTTTATTCATTAAAGAAATTTTCTTGAAGAAGTTAAATCTAAATATTAATATTTCTGTTCATTCCCAAGTCCCTGACCATTTAACGGCTAATCCCTTTGGCTTTTCCCTCCTCTGGATCGCCCAGGGGACACACAGACACAAGCACACACTAAGCCGGTCTTCAGGGAACTGGGTCCTCTTCTTCGGGGAAAATAAGAACCACTGGAATGTCTTCATTTCAACACTTACAGTTGCCTTGTATAATGTAGTGAAAATAATAAAACAAAGGGAATTATTATGTGGTCCAAGAAAATACATTACTTTATCACGTCACACTACATAATGACACAGTGTAACATCTGCGCGCTTTCTACGGTTTCGTGTGTTTTTTTTCCACATCTTCGGCAGTTCCCATGGATCACCTGTCAATCAAACAGCTTCAGCACTGCACTTTTCTCAGTACACTTGTCAATCAAAAAGTGTGCGTGTGTGTCTTTGAGTTTCTGTATTTGGCACTGGTTTCTTTGTCCATCCAGCCATGCTGCTCACGCTGATTACCCACTTCTCTTTACGGCAAAGAGAAACATCAAAGCTCCACAAGGGTTTTCCCTGAAAAGGCTTACCTGCATGGCATCAAGTGTTTACAGCAGTAAATAATAAAGCTTTGATGATCTGGCAGCCAGTTAAAAAGCTGCTGTTTTATAAAGTACAGTGATACAGAGTTGTAAAACAGGCCGTTGTTTAAGCTGAAATGCTGCAGATAATTGTCTGATGTTTGTGAAATTCATTTTTAACTAATTGAGTAATTAAATGCACCCACAGGAGAAGGCTAAAGTGGCTGTCTTTAAAATGTACAGTCCTACCTGTGCTCAAAAATTAAAGCATCAAAACTTTGTGCTAAAACATCTCTAGGACATAACGGTCCTGTGTCAAAACTGCAGGTGTTGTGCTTTGATAAGAGCATCATTAGGCAAAGTGTTAGCAAATGTCTTCAGGGTTCTCATGTTAACACTGTAGACCAATTACAGTCAAACACACACTCTCGCCCTCTCTCTCTCTTCTTTCACTCTCTGCATTTCTCCGGGTCTTGCTGCCTCTTTCTACCCGGTGTAAATAATGTAATTTGTCACAGACAGGCCTCCATGTAGGAGATGACCTTTGGAAACCTCACAGTAAATTGGCCCCGGCTAGAAAAGCTACGTCATTAGCCCTCTCCGTCTCCGTCTCTGTCTCGCTCTCACCTCCTCAGTGCCTCCCTGCTTTCAAATTCAGTTTTATTATTTCTGTTTAATTTTAAAGTCAGCGTTTAATCTACTGTTCTGTGAGGCTAACTAGCTGTACCTGCCGTCTATTTGTTTATCTCAACTATGACACCACAGTTGGACACACACACACACACACACACACACACACACACACACACACAGATGAATAGATAGAAAATACTATTATAGAGATTGATCTTTAATAATATTATACACTGTATTTTGTTTAATATAGTCGAGAGTAACTAGTGGCTCTTTGTGAGGTACAGGAAATAATGGGATTTAGTGGAATGTGCTTGAAAAGAAGCACATATTAATTTATTTGCAATTTTTTTTTTTACTTACAAGCTAGCATGAAATTGCACTGCATTGCCATTTTTAGAAACAAAAAAAAGAGTTAAACAGTAAAAGTCTCCATTTTATAATTAACATGTAATAAAATATTTTTGAATTTGCATTTACAGATAAAACGTTCAATTGCAGTGTCTGTAGGCCTGTTTTCATCCTTACCTTGAAAAGGGAACTCCACCACTTTTCATGTTAATGTCCAATCAATGTTGATGGTAACTGCAGTCAATTGAAGCAATAAATTCCTCACTTTACACTCTACTGACAGAGAGTCAGTATAGAGTTGTCCTGCTCACACAGCCTAAGTGCTACACTGGCAGCTACGCGACCTGTGTACCCAAGGATAAAGCTGTGAGTTTCTGGTCTTTTAAATTGAGCATTTATCGTGTTTTTCGTCAGATTGTCAAAGCACTTTCAACGCACCTCCACCGCCACTGTTAATGTCATACAGTACTTCCAGGGAGGTAGGATTTATCATTCAAGCATGAGAACTTCTAAAACACATGCTTAACTGGGTGCGGGATAGGGAGCCTTTTACCGGATAAGTTGGATTTAATAGCTTTTTAGTTGAAATAACTGTTTCCGAAGTATTGAGCCTACAACATAATAAAGAAGACCCGAAATATATCACACAAAACTTTTGAGATTTTTGGTTGGATGTTTTTAATTAGTTTTAATGTTTTGAAGTTGTATCTCCACAGACTGCCAGCAAAAGCAGCTGAAGTGAGTGAGTGAGAGACTGCTTAAACTAAATAAATGATATATCTTCACATGCCATGCATTCAGATGCAATATATTTGGCCAGTCAGAGAAGTTGCTGATGCAAACGGATTATTTCCTACAGCTGCAGCTTCACATTAAAAGCATTCAACTGGAAAAATGCAATTAAGTTTTGTTTTTAAGTGTCTTTCAGGCTAGTTAAAAGGGAATGCAACAACATACTTAGCTTGGCTAGCAAACTGCTAAATGTGTTTGTAGACCAAAACAGTGGTCTTTTTCAGCATTTGTTGACACTGGATCAATTTCAAATATGTCTGGGAGTAGTTTTATACTGCCTGTGAAAGTAATGGAACAAGGACACTGCTGCAAGCGGCAGGTAAAAAACTAACGTTGATGTTACTTCTCTTTCAGTCAAGTTTTCAAGTTCTCTATTAGCATCCGAAATATTGTGAAGTAGCACTAGGTGATTTTGTGTTTCTGACAATTAACATTATTCATCTGCCATCCGTCCATCTGACAGTAAGGATATTAAGGCAAAATGACAGTGGGCAAGCAACGTTAATGTAATCATGTATGTAAAACTGGGAACACAGTTACTGCGGCCAGCCTTCAACCTGGTTACACTGTTATGTCGTGTATGTGTCTGTTACACACACACACACACACACACACACACACACACACACACTGTCTGGAGTCTGTTAGCAACACAAATCTAAAGCAGAAGGTTGAAAGTTGAATTGTATGTCATAAAATTTAAATGTTTATATTTTAAAAACAAATAAAACCTTAAATGACAAAAAACGTAAACTTACATATTTAATTATCATGAGATGAGAGGTCTAAATTCACCATAATCAGTTCTAACTCCTCCCAGGTTGCTAAAACATCAAAATTCCCATAAATGTAGAGGGGCATGACCTCAGCGATACAGTATAATGTCTGCCCTATGCAAGCTGTGTGGAAATTGCCCATGATTTCAGAGAGGTGTGACTCTGCCAACAAGCTGGTCTGCTGAAACATGGACGATGCTTTTCCTCTTGAGAATAAGCATTTATACATATTTATTAAAGGTGCAGGACAGGTATGAGTGGACTTGCACAATGAACTCTGCCGTTGACACAACATGTTGGTGTTTTCAACATAATGATGTCAGACAAAACGGACTGCTAAATGTTTAAGTTCAGAGGGGTAAGATCCCTCAAAGAGACACTGAGACAGGTTATTGTTATATCTGTGTGTATGTAATACAGTCATAAAGCAGCTTTTAGCCATATCAAATACAGCAGAGAGGGGAGAACTGCTAGCACTGTGTTAAAGGTTGTGTGTGTGCGTGTCTGTGTGTGTGTGAGTGCCTACGTGCATGCATGTGTATCAAAGAAAGAAAGAGAAAGAGAGTCTGTGTGTGTTTTGTGTGCATGTGTTATCATTCCTTAGCACCATGCTCCTCTTGGCAGATGGCTCTGCCAACCTTGGGACCTGGGGTGTGTTTGTGTGTGCGTGTGTCTGTGTGCACGCGCGTGTGTGTGTGTGCACGTGTGTGTGTGTGTGTGTGTATTGTCTTGGTATCATGGGGGCAAGAGGGCAGAAGCTACCTGGTGTTGACTGCCAAGTCTCTCGCTCTCTTGTGCTCTCTCTTTTACTAAACCCCCTACACACACACACACACACACCTGCTGATACGCCTTGCCCAGTCACGACTTATATTAGGTACGAGTTAAAATTTTGTTTTTTAAAAACAGAACAGCGGTTTAAAAAAAAAAAACAGAGAGAGATGCTGCATTAAAGAGAATGACGTGATTTTTATTACTTATTCAAATTTATTATTTTTACAAGTAGTGGAAGAGAGGCAATCCTGGTAAATTTGCTGGCCAATAAATGAGTGTTATCATACACAATCACAATTTAATGAATTAATATTATCAAGACACATTCTGCTGAGCAAACACTGTACTTCATTAACTAATTAAACTAATCACTAATTAAAGTTTCACAACAAATTATGG
>JAQLOL010000026.1:4268389-4282982 GCA_029783665.1 Naso thynnoides | reverse complement strand
TCGCGATTAACTCAGGAAATTTTGAGATTAATCGCGATTAAAAATTTTAATCGTTTGACAGCCCTAATATATATATAGACACACAGAGAGAGAGATTTCAAACACGTAAAGGAAAAAAATGCAGTGAATGAAGGGCAATGAATAGTAAACACTTCACTTATTAGTTATCAAACAACAGATCAACAATATATCTGATAGGCCAATATCAGCTGATGTTATCAACAAAATCATATATCTGTCAGGCCTTAGAGTGATGTATTGATTGACTGGATTTTCTGCCACACGATAAGCTCAGAGGCTCCAGTTCCTTCATCACGACTTCCTAGGATTCTCAAATATGAAGCATTTAATTTTCTGTGTTAATACTCTTATTACAAACAGAGCTATTTCAGTTTCTTTACTTCTAGAGTTTCTATAAATATTTGTTGCAAAAAGACGTGGGAAATGCAACTGTCAGCAGTAAGCGATTATGCAATATGAAATATATCTGAACAATTTGCATGTCCTCTTGAGGTACAGCATTGCTGCTAAAATGTCACAGATGTGGTACTTGAGCTGACTGTTTACTGCCATGTGTCATGCAGTGATATGTGATCTAAATCTGAGAAAATATTTTAAGTTGATTTGGAGATTCAGTCTCATTTTCCCTAACACTGAACAGTTACAAAGACACATCTGTATAGTATTACATGCTTCGGAGCAAGGAAAAAAATTTGTCCAAGTCAGCAGTGGATCACTGACAATCCCTGACAATTACTCTTTGGCCCAGAATTCAATAAACACTTCTGGAAAACATCAAATCAACATGAAACTGAACAATTTCCTAAAAAAAATTAAGAAATACTACTTCAAAGCTGCACTTATTAACAACAGATTAAAAGTGGGTGTAAAGTAAAAGCTGTCAATAGTAGTGCTGATGAAACTACGGAGGATTATCACGGGTCTCCGCAGTTTCCTCAGCTCTGCGGAGCATTTTAGCATCTTTCAACTCAGTTTTTTGGTTGTGCAGCCAGAGACTTTATTGCCTTGGTTGCACACAGCTGCGTTTCAAACCAAAGCAGACAGCATCTTTCCAGCAAGAAAGCTCTGATCAAAAAAAAAAAAAACCCAGAATTAATGCTCTTTGGAAATATTTGGAAAGGTTTTTATTCTTTTCAGATATTCTCTTATCTTACTTATTAAACAATTGATTAATTAGAAAAACATTTGACTAACTGGTTTGGTTCGGTGTCCAGGCTCAATTTTCTTTTTTTTTTTCTTTCTGTTTCGAACTTTAAGATTTTTTCGTGCTGCCTTTGCCTTCATAAAATATGAATAAAATTTGTAAATGTGTTTTTTTTTCTTTTTTTACAGAGCACTATGTCATCCTTTCACCTTGTGATCATTCTTTTTTATTTCCTATCATTACTTTCAGCTGGTAATCTTTTTTTTGTGTGTGAATATTTGTAGCTAGTAACATTTTTATTAGGACAGTAGCCACAGTATTTGAAAATTAAATACTCATATTGCGTTTTTTTTTAACTCATGAGAATTTTGTGTAAATTAAACAGCACCTCTTTAATCGCTCTTTTTTTTTTAACTCTGTCACGCAAAGGAGCAGTAACGTACCTTAATGTGACTACCCGACATCAAATAGAGAAAATTATTACGTGTAAATGTTCTTTTTGTTGACTTTTCTACACTCATGGTTACACACTGGCAGTCCACCCTCTGACACTCTTATTTTGATTTTTTAGCACTTAAATACTTTCGTCTACAATATTTGAGTCATGAAAATCTGAAATCGTGACAGCTCTACTTCCAAATAAAAGGCACAAAATTAAAGCTAAAAGTAAAACGAACAATAAATTGTTTTATTCTCACGTTAGCCGTCAGAACCTCGGACAGTGACTGCTTCCGTCTACATGGACTCCAGGTGATCTGAGTGGTTTTAACAGCTTCCTCACTCTGGTTCACACCTGCTGACCGAGGTCCAGTCACACAGCCATGAGGGATAATTGTCCCAATGACACGGAATATAAAGGATAGAAAGATAAAAAGCTTCCTTCAGTGTCTCCTGCTGTTAGTTTTTAAGCGTTTGTCTGTTTCAGTTCGGTATGAGACACAGCTTCCTTTCACAGCCTCCGATGAGCTGCCGCTGATGTTGGTGTGAAGTATCATCGAGTGGAGCTGGTTTGGCAGGCCCGGGCCCATCGCACAGCGACGATGGAAATTTCTGTGTGATGAATGATTTTGTGCGTATTGGGCTCACACGTGTGACTGAGCTGATTGAGAGCTCGGGAGGATTGACGGGCAGACTGAATATTGGACTGTGAGACTGAACATTGAATGCACCAACTATAAATCGACTCTGTCACCACTTTTTCTCACAGATCCCATCTTCTCCACTTACAGAGCTTAAGCCCAGACTCATTTTATGGTGAGGATGGAGCATTTTTATTTCAATTGCAACACTTTTAATCCCATTTTTACATTTAAAGCAGCACAAAAAAACATTTAAACCACCTGAAGACACAATACGACCAGGCATTACACTGAGAAAAATCAGGATAACAATATTGTTATTCCATTAGTCAGAGCGTCTTCCCACAGATGTGAACTTTAAGCTCCAAAACACGCAGCTGGAATCTTACAATTGCATCCTGACGATATGTGTAATCAATTCTCTAATTAACTATCTAAATGGTTCAACCAATCACTATCAGTGTCAATTAACATTCAAAGCGATCTCCCCCAGATTCCACTGCCATGATTAGCCAGCTACATGATGGGCAATTACAGCGAGGAGTACGCAACATTCAATGCAAGCCCTATTACAATTATACTGAGCCTTCAGATCTGTGAGTGAGAGAATGAAACGGGGAGCGAGACGGGAGGAGAAGGAGGGAGAAAGAGCAACAAAGAGGAGAAGAGATGAAAGGGTATTTCTTCAGGAGGAGGAGGAGGAGGAGACCTACAGTGTTGGATTCGTTCAGATTTAACAAAGGCGTGGGGAGCTTCAAGATTGTTTTCTCTCTCCCTTAAAGGGAAAATCCACTGTCAAACCGGAGCCGCACATCAATGGCGAGTGACAGACTTTTAACTCCAATCTGACTGATTTTCACGGGCTCTATTGAAGGTGTGTGTCAGCTTTTATGCCTGTAAAATCCATTGTAAATGTGAAGAAGAAAAAAAAATTGTCCATTTGAAAATAACTCTTTCTCTCCATTCTGGTTTTCTTCCACCAGTGCAGGTGTTCTCCTCCTTATGATCTTGGACAGTTGAGTCCATTTTAACATTTATTAGCTCTGAGATGTCAGCTAGATCAAAGAAGCCTTCCAGAGCTGCTGGTTAAAAGCGCTGGTTAAGAGCAGCGGAGTGATGTGCTGCACTGGCTCCAATCCCAACCAAATATATTTCATCCTTCTTTCTTTGGCCTGGATAATGGAGGAAAAGTTGAATTAATTTTTATTTGAAGTTTGTTAAATTAATTTCTGCAAATCATCTCTCAGGTCTTTTCTGCCGGTTTAAGGGTTCATTATCTTTTAAATGAACTGGTTTGCACGAGTGGATCATGTGTAAAAGGTAAAAGTGTTAATATCCACTCTGACTGGCCGCACTCAAAGATGCTGCTTTACTTCCACAGTCTCTCTTCAAGAATTTCAGCTTTCACAGCCTTTGTAGTCTCAACACAATGGACCATACAAGTACATATAACAGCACACTCTACTCCAAAGCTTTATGGTGCCGCACATATGAAACATGATGGAGGTAGCTGAGTGAGGATGTAACAAGAGAGCTTGAGAGGGAAGTTCAAACTCTGCTTTCACACCTCTGCATACCTTTTCAAGCGGGTGTGATTATTGGTTTTGGAAAGAAAAAAAACGTGTTAGAAAGGTGTCGGAGGCCAAAGTTTCAGGTGCTGTCTGAGCTAACTGAAGTCTTTTGTTTCACGCTGTCCACCAAAATAGAACAAGAGAAAAAAAAATAATAATAGGACAGAAAAAGGGGAATAAGTTCAAACGACTAGTATGAGTGTTTTTTACTGTACCGTCACATTGTTTATAGGCTTCTTTCATAAATATTACCAAAATTTTGTTTTGCAAGGTTAAGGTTTGGTTAGTTTTAGGAATAAAAATACTTGGTCTTGGTATAAAGGAAGCAAACAATAAATACTTGTGGGAAACAAAAAACAGTATCTGTTTTTTGTATCTGAGGGTACAATTCCTCCAAAGTAAGGAAAAAACAAATATCTATATTCCCCTAATCAGCTAATTAAATACTTGAGCAGATTGATGGGAAGTATGATGGAAAATTAATCTGAAATTTCCACCTTGAGCTCAGGGAATTCTCACTGGGAGTTTATTCACTTTCTGAAACGTCATTAAAAAAAGTTACCAAGACAACAATCGGATAATGACAGTAACCACGACTTGCCTCTCTAAAGCCTTCCTGTTATCACTTATGACAGGTTGCATGTATGAACTTGCGAGCTGGTTCACTGAAAGTGATTGGAGATTGATTTTCCACTCTAAAATGTCTACACAAATAACAAAAGCTTTAATTTCATTACCATTTCACAAAACTATGATTTTTGTGAAAGTCAAAAGATCCAATGTTAAAGCCCTGGATTTATGTGCAAGAGTCTTGCACCTTGTATGTTTCCCATTTACAACGCCCTTCACTTCAGTGCAGTTAGTAAATTTGATTAATCTTTCAAATGAGTGTCACAAAAAACATGAAAAGGGCCAATTACACTGAGGAGCGTTGCTAGAAAAGCGTCACTAATTAATTAATAATTAACAATAATAATTAATAATTAATTTTAACTTTTAGCCAAGGTGCAGAGTCGAAAGGCTCATCAGTGTCACTTCTGACCTATGCAGCTAATTAAATCACATAGGAGAGCTCTACTACTCACCATGTCCTGTTTTGTTGCCTGGGGAACGGTAGAGGAAGTAATGGGATAATGGCGAACATGGACAACATGGTAAGACTGGCTGTGTTTTGGGAGCAGCGGTGCCTGGTACAACGCTTATCACTGTGATTAGCCCTAAAGTCTAGAAATGCTCTGATACCATGTTTTCCTTCCCAATACATATTTCGATACCCAAACTTGTTTAGCGGCTGGTACCAAGTACTGATCCAATACCAGTGCAAAAAAACAAACAAACAAACAAACAAAAACTTTCTTTAAAACGTAAGATTTAATCACAATTTAGCAAAATAAAAAAAGAGTTATATAGTAGAACACTATAAAAAAGTAACGCAACAGCAACTTGAAAACTAAAATCTAGGAAAATCTAATTCCTTACACATCACCTTTTTACTGCTGGGTGTCTGTCCAGCGTAAAATATTACCAAATGTAGATATTTTGCTAACTCTGTCAAATCTCTCTGTTCTTTTACTCCGTTCTTAAAAATTGTAGTCGTTAGCGGCAGTGCAGCACAGCTTCCTGTGTGAACTGTTTTAGAGCAGAAAAGAAGAACTGATTAACGTCAGTCAGTGATAGCTAAGCTTACTAGGAGCTAGCTGAGTACTGTTTAGCAGCTAATAAATTACATGGTATTGGATCAGCGCACAGACTGACAGACTCGCCAGTACCAGCATTTTTCGTAGTATCGGAGGCATTTTCCGATACTGAAATCGGTATCGTAACAACTCTACTAAACTTCTTGTCCATGTGCACAAACCATACAAATTAGATTTTGTAACTATTTAATGAAATGTCAAGAGACTGTGTTATCAGTGTGGCAAAATCGCCTTTTACCCTATGCCGTCATCAGATCATTCGAGCCTGCATAAACAGGCAGTTTAGGCTTTTGAGCAAATGCTGCTGGAGCAGATGATCCAAACCTGAACGTGGTGCGGCTCAGTCGACTTGTCAGTGCTCTTTTTCTCTGGTGTTCACGCCAGGTGAACAGAACAAACCTTTCTCCAGTATGTCTGATCATACAAGGGGAAATCACCTAGTTTGGATTCACACCATCTACAGCCAGGGTTGGCGCGTCCATTTAGGCAAACTAGGCAATTGTCTAGAGCAGCACTTTTGCGAGAGCGGCGAAATGTGGACTAATAGGCCTAATAATGTTGGGCGATTTGCTAAAATTTTCCAACCGGCCACCGACAGCCCATTAACCGACAACTGCTGATGTATTTGTGCAGGTATGCACCAGCATGTGTGGTGGGTAGTCATCACTGAGCGTTTAATCACATACAGCTGTTTTATTCCTTACTGGACAAGCATCTTCTCCTCAGCACACAGGGATGACGTGGATTTCTGTCTGAAAAATATGGATACGAGATGCTACGTGTCGCATTTTTCGCATTGTTTGGACTCCTGTATAGGTTAAATTTATTTTCAACTCTTCAGTGCCAGACCTGCCCTGTTTGATAAGGTGCTCAGACAACTTGCACACAGTCTCCCTCCACAGGTGGTCTGCCGGCTTTTCTTTGTGCTGGTCGGTTCCGCTCCTCCTGGACTCCTCTCTAATTAAAGCTAGACAACCACAGACTCTGCCTGTTCCTATTTTTGTCAGCATATGCTTATAAAATGTCAGCATATTGCGTAATGCCCATACTTCTATCAGTCTTTTGTTGTTACTTTGAGCACATGCTGCACTAGACGATTTGCTTTATGTGTATGGCATGTTCATGGTTGTGTGTTGCTGCTGTGTTGTGTTGCAAACAGAGGGGCGGCACAGTCGTTTTTCTCCTAGAGCGGCAGAAGAGCACGCGCCGGCCCTGTCTACAGGTAAGAATCCATCAGGTTTCACCTTTCAGCTGGACAACCCATCAGCAGCTCTGCTTGCTTGTTATTTTAATTGGTTGTTCCTTGCATGTTTTACTTTCTGTTAAGTAGTGTTTTTCATTGTATACCCATCAGGACCAACTGACAGCAGCAGTGTGATGGAGTGGTGGCAGGGGGAGGGTTAGACACCCTGAGCTTGTTGTTGAGCCCTGTGCAGCTCCACTCCAGCAGCAGGGGGTTAAGTACCTTGCTCCAGGGCCCCTCCATGGTGGCTGCTGAGGGACAGCAGTGTGTGTCACTTTCCCCGCTCAGATTCTCCCCGCTGGAATACGAATTCAAAACAGCAACACAGTTGCCAAGTTATTGTGCTCCCACTATAATACTTAGCTGTACAAGAGCAGGTGACTGTCATACAGTATACACTGCAGCTCCTGCAATCCTTCTTACTGTTTGGCAGCTAACAGCCCAAAAATATATTCAACAGAGTATTGATCCAGCATGTAAAACTTGGAGTAAAGGAGGTCTGATGTTTTTAACATTTTTTTAATTCCATGAATCCAGTTTCCTGAGGATGAAAGGACTTCACATTACCTTACATCACATTCATTCATACTGATGCCAGACCTGAACAGATGAGTATTCTGACAGCTGCATTGCACCTTCAAAGAACTGCCAACTACAGTGGCGTGAGCAGACATTTGGAAGGGCAGGGGCGAAAATTAAAAGGGCACCTGTGTACCGTTGGGGCCCTGCCCCTGCCCCACCGGTGCACTTATGGCAGGCGTGACCAAAGTGTGGCCCAGGGGCCAAAGGCGGCCCGGCCTGGGAACTGGAATTTAATGGCCTGTCTCTCAAAATATACTCTATGTGGACCTCCGCACAATATTGTTCAATTAAGCAAGTTCACTTTGCATTTTGCAGCAATGTTTGTCACCTTTTAAAGAGCTGTGTCTTTGAAGATATGCAAGAAGGGCATGTGTGGTGCTCTTCTCCATCAGGGCACCAGGGGGGGCGATTAACACCACAACCCCTCCATTGCACACCACTGGCCAAATACACATCCAGCACAATGTAAAAATGATCACGAAACATGTTGCATGTCTGTATTGTTTTATCCTTGCAGAGGCTCAATTTTAAAGAAATTTCCTGAGCATTCGCAGACTCCCTCCCCATCCGTCTCTCTCGTGCACACAGACCAGAGGGGGGTTGGTAGCTGTGGCTCGGCAGGTAGAATGGGTCCTTTGCTAATTTCAGAGTTGGCAGTAAATGAGAGAATGGGAGGAAAAATTGTTAAAGGCTTTGGATCGGAAATAAATGGGATATAGAAATGCAACTCCATACTGTGGTCCAAACTGGGAGCAGGCCATTAAAGCAGAGTCCAAGCAGATGAGCTGATCAAAATTTTCAAATTACATTTCACATGTTAAAACTCTGCACAACTGTTGTAATAAATTCTAAATCATGCCGAGAAATAGAGAGTCGTCTGTTAAACCTGCACCATCTTTTGGCCTCCCTGGTGTTGAAAGCATTAAACAGCACTTCTCTCCATGTGCGTCTTTGTTCCTCGGCTGCATATGAAATGACTTCACTCGGGAATGTGAGAATAAGATAATGCAACATTGTGCAGTATGGATCAGGGCTGCAAATAACAGTTATTGTCATTGCAGATTCTGGCCTGAATCATGCAGAATTTATGAGGCTGACGGTGATATTGATGTTTGGCAGTTTAGAAAATCTGATAATATCCAGGTCAATAGCATTTGTTTAACAAAAACAAACAATTTTGACATGGAACCCGTTAGATTTTCTTTTTAAAAAAAATTGTGACCAAGATAAATACTCAGTGAGACATTTTATGATATGAAAATAACCTTATTAGTGTTTGCTGGTGAAATAACCTGAAACATTACTTGCCCATGAGCAGCTGACACAGATATATGTGCAATAAGCCAATATGAATTTTTTTCTTTTGCTTGATTAATCAATTAGTCTATAAAATGTCAGAAAAAGTGAAAAGATGCCCAACAGAAGTTCAAACAGCCCAATACGACGTCTTTAAATGTGCATTTTGTCCAGCTGATAGTTTAAAGGTTGCACATATTCAGCTCACTGTGAAATAAAACAGAGAAAATCTGCAAATTCTCACATCTGAGAAGCGGGAACAATGTTTGGTGTTTCCTCTCAAAATCAGTCAATGGATCATTTAAACAGAAGGCTAGCCGATTTATTTCGCTGATCAACTAATCCTTAACAC
This sequence comes from Naso thynnoides, assembly GCA_029783665.1. Lineage (NCBI taxonomy): Eukaryota > Metazoa > Chordata > Actinopteri > Acanthuriformes > Acanthuridae > Naso > Naso thynnoides. Next base: position 4,273,997 of record JAQLOL010000026.1, on the reverse strand, counting down.
ACTGTGAGAACCGCACTGCAAACTGCAGCATGTCAGACTGAGCAGAGACCACAAATGCTCATCGCTCCTCAAATGAAGTTACTCATCATTCATTGCAGGCCATGAATAAGAGGAGGTAAATCAAGCTCGGGCTGCACAAATCAAACAGCCGGGTTAGTCTGCTGCAGAGATGCACGCACATGCACACTCACATCCCCAAATCATCACAGTCCAACTTCACCCCTTCAGCACTGTATGTGTCCTTTTCTGGACAGTGTGCATCCCCATAGAAACAGACCGACCTGCAGCGTCTGCACAAGTCACCCAAACTCTGTTTACCAACACTCTTCTCCCAAACTTCTATGTTGCCTCGCATGAGGATGCAATTCCTCCACATTTCTTTCTCCATCACTGCTGCTCGCCGCTCTCACACAGCCCGGTGCGCTCTCACAATCAAATCAAACATTCCTTAATATCACAATGAGACAGTAAAAGCCGGCGTAGCGCTGCGTGCATGTGTGTTTTTGCATGTGTGCATGTGTGCGTGTGTGTGTGTGTGTGTGTGTGCACTGTGCGGGCTACGTCTCAAGCAACAACGGCAGCTTTACGGTGACAAAGAAAGACGGATTGTGCGATTTCTCCGGGACTCACTTTGGCTGCCTCTCATCTAAAAAAAAAAACCCAAACAAACAAACCAAAAAAAAAAAAAAGGGCTAAATTTAACCCTTAATTTCGCCTCTAAAGCGGGCATGCCATGTCCCTTCATCCCTCTTTAAAACCTTCTATTTTAAATACACACACTAAAAATAAGAACACTATAATAATAAAGGAGTGTGCGCAGGACTTACCATGGCTGTTCAAGCTCCCAGTCTCTGAAAAAGTCGAATTCAAAGAGATCCATTGCTGCTTCGGCTGCAGCCGCTGCCGCCGCCGCCGCTGCTGCTGCTGGTGGTGGTTAAAATCCAAAGCTGGTGCTACGTGGTTCTACATGGGCTACTGATACTGAGTGTGTGTGAGTGTGTGTGTGTCAGAGAGGAGGGAGAGTAGACACAAGCGGCTGCCGCTGCCAGGAAGCTGCTACGTGGTCGAGGCAAGCTGACAGGCAGGCAGAGGTGGAGGGAGGGAGAGAGAGAGAGAGGGAGGGAGAGAGAGAGAGAGCACACACATACTTATACAAACACACACACACACACCGAAGGAGGTTGTGGAAGACAAGTCACACTGAGATATTCACTGCAAACATTTTCCTTCATAACAAGTAGAGCAGTTTATAATGCACGGATCTTATAAAAATAAACCCTGTCGTCAACCTCAAGCCCGGAAAGGTTTCTTTTAATTTGTAGTTGTGATTTGTTGTGCTTTGACTTCAGGGAAGCACATGTTTCAGACACACTTCTGACATGTCCTCTCTGCGCTGAGATCATATGACACGTTCAGAGGCGTGAGGATCTGACATCTCTCTGCATCTGTTCAGACTCACTGAACTGAACTATGTGGAGTCTTTGTTCAGTTACTGGTTTTGTGTTATGCAGGGCCGTACCCAAAATTTTAAAACTACAGGGGCCCAGCCCCTTTGAAGAAAATTTGGACTGGCCACCACACGAAAAAAAGGTACAAAAAAAGAAAATGTCATTGTTATATTTTTTTTGTTCAGTCATCTTACTTCTGACATTTAGATTTCGATTTTATTGTTGCATTAAATTTATGTTTACATATTAAAAAAGTGCTCCCCCTTTAACCTGTAGCAGCTCAACAATACAATAAATCACAAAGTGCATGAAAGAACAATAATGCAGGGAAAAAAAACAACAAAAACCATCCATAGAATCAAAAATACTGAGAATTTAGGTGGCGTTTAAAAGCCTGATTGCCTGATGGAAGATGGAGTCCCTGAGCCTGCTGGTCCTGGCTCTGATTGGGGTCCTTCTTGATTCTGCGTGCTTTTTTCATGCACCAATCCTCATAAATGTTTTGTATACAGGGAAGCTAACAGTTGCTAATCTTCTGAGCTGTCTGAGCAGTGCAGTTCCCGTACCAGGAAGATATGCATCCAGTTAGGATAAATGTAATGTAAATGTAAATGTAATCTCAATTCTAATTCAGAATTCAAATCAAAAGAATTATTTTAAATGCAAATCTAATTTTACCTGATAGTTATAATGTTGTTTCAAAGCTTTCTTGCAGTTACAAATAGAGCTAACAAATACTAAACCCTTAAATTTTAGATTAAAATTTATACTTAGATATAATTTGTCTATCTGTGTGTATAAACAAGAATCTTTTGCCTCACAATACTCGTGCTACTTTAAAAATCGGATAATTTTAGTGTATTTGTGTCAGTAACCTGTGCAAATTTTGCAGATTCTTTTTCAATCAGTTACATTACCCAGTCTTTAAATTGACTTTGAGTGGATTTGCACTGTAGGAAAAAAATTTCTCACTTTCTATGTGAACACACTGCAAAAGGACCTAACACAACCTTGTGGCCTATAATCACAGTGTGTCATTAAGACTGTTTAAATGTGCAATATTAATATTGTGGAACATGGCCTCTGTGTCCCTGTATGACAGCTGCTGCCCGGGTGTTAATCATTTTTATTATTTGTTTAAGCAAACCTATCAACTCAGTTCAAAACACACGGTAAGACTGCAGAGAAGAAAAACATTCTCCGGAACTATTTTTCCTTCCACAGAAACGGTCTCAGCAAAAGCAGAGAGTAAACACACACTTTATTACAGCTCCCTGTCTCGGACTGAACCAGTTACATCTCAGGCAGACCAGCTCTCTATCAGGCAAATGACAAACATGAAAGTTCTCCTACAGGCCCTGATTTATTTAGTTAGTTATTTGTTTGTTTGTTTTAAACTAGGTTTAGAATGCAATTTAAACTTGCTGAGATATAGTTCAGCATTATGATGTTAGCCTTCACCGGAATAGTTCCGTCTTGGTGCATTTTATTTCTGTCTGCCATTATTTTTTTGCAAGTGAATCTCATTCACTGTTGTCATACAAATGTGTTCTTCCATCTTACAGGAAGCTACAGCTTAGTGAAACTTAGGTTTTAATTTTCATACTAAGTGTTTAATTGGTTATGCTAACACTGTATTTAACAGATTAATTCAATTCATTTTAATTAATTCAATTCAATTCAGTTAATTCAATTCAGTTCAATTCAATACTTTATTTATATACCCAGGGGACAAATATTGTGCAGCCAGTAGTTTACATACAAGTAAAGTGCTGTAAAAACAGGTCCAACAGGTCAACAAGCACCAACAGTCAAATGGTCATACAGGTCGAAGTCAAATCAACATTTTGCTGCAGAGGTAAAAACCAAATAGTCGAGGCTGAACCAGGATGTTTGGCTGTAAGCTGTGGTTAATGATTCTCTGTATCTGCTAAGATCTGAAAACAACCAATAGAACCAGTGGCCCTAATTACCAAAATAAAACTCAGCCATTTTTTAAATACATTTAAATATTTCAGATGAACTTTTTAATAAATTGATTTTCACAAGGTATCTTTTGTGTACTTTTTTTTTTTGAAAGGTTTTTGGCTGAGCATGACATCAGCATGGCGTCTTTCATTTTGCCTGTGTGCACCTTGCTTTTTGTCATGTTTTGCCACTTTAGTGAAGTTGTTTATGATGCGGTCAAACTAACAACATTTTCTTTCTGTAAACTGGTTTGTACTTTTTCATTATTTTGTCAAATGGCGTTTTTTTTATAGCATCCTTGCGTTTTATATACTGTCATGTCTCCGTTGTAATCTGTCTGCATGTCTGGTCCCCTAATAGTGTTTGTTTTGTTTTAATTACCTGCAGCTGAAACTACTTTTCTCTTTAAACCAAACAGTAGGTTGAACTGTAAGAAGGATGTGAGCAGAAATGTTTGTGCTGTTGACTTTTCTGGGTTACCAAAGAATGACAGAGCAGAAGACTATTTTTCACTCTGAGTGCGAACTGGTTTGGATCCAGCTGGGCAGTGTCAAAATGTGTTCGGTCCAATAAAGTTCAGGAGCAGTAATTCACTGACTGTGCGGTTTTTCCAATCGCTGAATGTGCTTTCCTGCACCTGGCCTAAATATAGGATTGGATGTCCAAACAACTGCTCCTCTGTATCTTCCAACTTTAGCCTCTTGAACAGCAGCGAGTGGGATCTATCTGTTCTCTCTTCTGTCCATTTATAAACCAACGACTTGTTGATGTTCTTTTGCACACATTTAGCAAAGTCAACGTTTACAGCTTCAATAAAATAATCTCATGCAAAGCAGCAATCCACTACTGACCATTGTTCTCCGAAATACTTTGCATTGGAGCCTCATAAACTGTTTTTGCAAAAGATGATTGATAAATTCATGGCCTATAAGGTAGAAGGAGAAGATTAAAGCAGTTTGTTTGTTCTTTTTTTAAACAGCATGTGCAGTTCTCTTTAAGTGAATATGCATAGAGTTTGAAGTCAGTAAGTCTTGTAGTGTTTCTGTTTTGGTTAAGTGAAAGTCAGCTCTGTTTGAAAAACGAGATAGTAACCAAATGACAAAGATGTCAATGTGCTCGGCCTCAAGACACTTGGGACTGTTAAACAGCGAACACTCAACTAGAGCTGCAACGATTAATCTAATAAGCGGTTAATTGATCGATAGAAAATTAAACACCAACTATTTTGATATTCAAAAAAATCGTTTCAGTCATTTTTAAAATAAAAAAGTAAAAAGAACTGCTGGTTTGGTGTCTTAAACGTGAGGATTTGCTGCTTTTCTGTGTCATTTATGAAAATAAATGATGAGTCTTTGTGTTTTGAGCTGTTGTTTGGACAAAAAAAAAGCAATTTGAAGACGTCACATTTGGCTCTGGGAAACTGAGATAAGTATTTTTAGCACTTTACTGACATTTCATGGAATAAATGATTAATCAATCAATTGTAAAAATAATAATCATTATTTGCAGCCCTACACTTGACAAGATCGTGTGTGTTCTTCACAGCTGCTGGCTGAAGAGTGTAAATGTAGGAAACAACTATATTGGGGAAAAATGCACTGGATTGTCTAAAATGGACTCTTTTAACTGTAAGTCTTGAACTTATTAATTACCTGTCCAGTCTTTATCCGACTGCTGCACCTTTGTCTCAGATCAGTCGAGGTAGCGGCGTGTTAATAACAGTTTAGCAGCCCGTCATCCCCTCGCTCTCTCATACACTTGCTGCAACACATGCCCAGCAGCACGTTTTACTGTTTACGCCTCGCTATGAATAATGATTGACCAGATGGTTGAAACTTCTCACTCAGCATGTGCTGTCGCAGTAACTGTGGTTCCTTTGTGACATCACTGTCCTCTCCTTTAAAAAGTCCTCCTACGCAGACGGCTGCGTGTTTTTACTCGTGATGGGAGAACAAGTCCAAATGATTCGAAAGTAATATTTGAAGATAACACTGCAGGCTGTGTGTGTGTGTGTGTGTGTGTATGTGTGTGTGTGTGTGTGCTTGTCTCTTTGTTTTGGATGGTGTGCTGCTGTCTTTGTGTGTGTGTGTGTGTGTGTGTGTGTGTGTGTGTGCGTGTGTGTGTGTGTGCACAAGTCAAAGAGGATTTGGTGAAAGATGCAGGTTCAAACGTCTTGTCTGTCTTTTGCACTT
>JAQLOL010000026.1:4229551-4243570 GCA_029783665.1 Naso thynnoides | reverse complement strand
CTCTCTCTCTATATATATATATATATATATATATATATATATATACATACATACACACACATACTTAAATTAATGATTTTTTATATATTATATAAATACATTTAAAGTTGTTTAATGTATATGTATATTTATATATAGATATATACATTTATTAAACACAGGTAAATAGATAGGCAGACAGACAGACAGTTTTAATGACATAGCTGAAATGCTCTGGAATATGGCAGTTCTGACGGAGAAAAAAAACTGCAAGAATGAGAAAAAGAGTAACAGATCGAAAGGCTAAAAATGACAGAAGATGAGATAAAGTGCAAAACCAGGCCAGAGAACAAATTGGGGAATAGAGGAAAAAGACGGTTCACAGCACTAGGCTCGTCTGACAGTTCAGCCTAAATTCAATTCTCTAAACACTTATCTGGATCCTGATCACACAACAGTGACACCATGACAGCTGGCACCTATCATCAAAATGAACACCAGCCTAAGGAATGATGGTATCTACGCAAAACCACTTCAAGAACCTTTATTTTCTGGATTTTCTAAAACATTAAACCGTATGAACCAGTGAAATGTAACTACTGTGAATGCTGGCGATGCTGTCACGAAGCTTCACACTTCTGCTCTGATCTGACTGAAATGTTGATACCACCACCACCCAAACTGAGAAAGACTGATCTGAGCCTTACCTCTCCTTTGACCATGCGAACTTTGGCCAGCCACCATCCACATGGCTCCTTGTCATTAGCTCTGGAGTAAACCTGGCAACAAACAAACAAACAAATACAAAAACACACAACACGTCAAATACAAAGATCAAGGAAAATAAATGAAACGCAGACAGAACATATTGCTTATCAATTCTCATTTAACTTCCCCCGAGTGATGCTAAGCGCTCCTCATTATGACTGGTCCATGTTAACTTAAAATTATGGTGAGCATATATTATCAACAGCAGGAAACAGCAACAGGAACTTTTTCATAAGTGGAAACGTCATAAAATAAAAACATCTAAAGGTCATAGTTTTATGAAACAATCACATGAGTCCCACCTCGACCTCATCGCTCTCATTTATCTCCTTGCAGAATCCGGTTGGAGGGGGGAAACGCACATCCTGCAACGGAATCTGACGCTCTGGTTGCCAACTGTGACAGAGGGACACATACATATATATTTACAAAAACAAATTATACCTTTTTTAACATTCTACTCTATATTTGGTTGTGTCTGTTTATTACTCACTTGTTTTCAAATGCCACAGTGACCGATCCTTCGTGAACATCCTTCACAAAAGCCTACAATAATCACAGAGGTGAGCAAAAGTTAAAAGCCAGGGTTTGACATCATACCTCTCTGAATAGTCAGCGCAGCCTTACACTGGCATCACGGAAAGCTGAGCAATAAAACAATCTAGACGGGCACAATTTAACTTAGGTCAATAACAGTGATAAGACTTGGACAGCTCGTACATCACACAACAGAAACAAACACGACAAATTCGTCTGCAGTTTTTGGCTTGCATGTCAAAGAGCACGCCCATTTCCAAATCACACATTGTTTGAGCTACTGGTGAAGAAAGTGATTGTGAATGTGAATGTGAATGTGAATGTTGTCTGGAAAAGACAAAAACTGACTGAAACCCGGGGGCACAGAAGTGACTTTTGCCTCTCGGCCGTGCCAGTCGCTGTCTATCGGGACGTGGCTGACATGAGCTCCTCACACACCGACAGTGAACGGTGGCCTAGCTTCAGAGCAGAGACCACACAGAGGGAAGGAAACGGACTTTAGGATAAACTTTGCTGGAGTCTGTGAGGACGATGCTCTTTATTATTACGGAAATCACGAGGGAGACAGTGCAGGAATCAATTTTTTCAACACCTGTTGAACAAGCAGACTAAAACTTGAGCACATGTGACATCTTTTTCTGCCACTCTGCCAACCAAATGTTCACCAGAAAAGGAAATCATCCCAGCAACCACAACGTAGTAGAGCTTATTGGTATACAGCGCCTAAGTCCAGCCCTTCTACTCCTGGTCCATGGGACATTTATTTTAAGAAAAATTTTGTACAGTAGTCAATGGTGAGAGAGACTAATTATTTTTTGATCCAGTTTAAATTGCGCCCTCATTCTCAAATATATTTGTTATTTTAAAAGATAAGTTTACACATCAACTACGTCGCAGTTTGTCGTGAAAACAGTTAAGTACTGTTTAGTTTTTATGAAACTGCTCAGTGAACTACGTCGCTCGTCTCCTCATTATACATCACCGACGTTAACATGGCTGCAACTTTAGCACAATTTCTTTTGTTCCTTCAGAATAAGAGATGTTGTCTTTCTGTGTATTTCTAAAGTCTTACACTTCAGCAGCTGTGTGATAAATTGTGACTTTCCTGACTTGCAGAATTATCTTTTAAACCGACAAACAACACATTTGTGATTGGCGGTGCAATTTAAATGGGATCAAAAAATAGTATGTCTCTTTCCATTGACTAACATTCAGATTTTTTCCAAAATAAAGTCCCATGGGGTCCATCGGAAGGGGCGTGACTTAACCACTCTATAGCTTTGTCAGGTGAGATCAAGTATGTTTGCAAAGTTAAATGTTGAACAACTGACTCCTCCAGTGTTTTCATGATTCTGCCATCAGGATACAATCTGGCAGCATTATCAAACTATATATAAAAAAATAAACAGATGTTTACCAGTATGGCAAAAATTAGCTTTATCATAATTTTTGTCATATCACCCAGCTGTAGCAGCAAGTGAGTAAAGGAGTTACAAATGTGCTTCACAAGCCTGCCCCAAGCCCAAGCTGTTAGCAACTAAACAGCCCAAATTAATTCCTTTTTGGGGGTTTTGCCTTTGGCCTTGAGTCAGGTTTGGCTCTGCCGCTTTCTGGTTGTACACAGGCGGCGTCCATGTGTGTCAAGGACTGCAAGTGGGACACGCAATGCCTTGGAGGAAAAAGAGAGAGACAGAGAGCCTAGACTAAGAGCTGATTAGCCTGGCAAGCTAACTGTCAATAATGGATGAAATTAAGCGAAAACACGGAAAAGAAGAGCTTCTCAAAATGCCCGTGGATTCAGGGATGACTTTTCCATTCTGACATTCGGGCGTCCTTTCTACTCTGGCCTAAATTCCAAAGGAAAAATTTTGCAGCCCCATCACCACATTGTTTATCCATGTATAACGATAATTATGATTAAAATTGTTATTTTTGTCCAGTAAAAATTTCAAGGATTCCAGCAGCTTGTGATTGTATTACTAGAAGGAAACCATGAGTTCTCCTCATCACAAGATGATTTACTGTAAAATGTGTTTTATGGTGCTAAAAAAAAAGAGAGACGATTTTAAATACTCAGTAGGTGAAAATCAATCTGCTCCTTCTTAAATAAAAATGGGAACTTTTCACAATTTTTTAAAGTAAAGTATGAGCCTTATTCATGATATTATCAGTCCTCTGCCACTAGTCGCTTTTGTCTTAATACTTAAGTGTCTGAATGCAGTTATGATATTTTATCAGTTCTTTAAAGCCCACAGTAAAATTTCTAAGACTACTGAAATGTGAGAGATGTGACTGGCTTTCAGGCAACAACTTATGTGCAAAAAGTTTGTTCACTGCAACATAATTAAAAAATTCCTCAAAGCTATGAAATAAAACAGTAAAACAAAAACTGCTCTCAGGTTTTGAACTTAAAAACCACAACAATGACAAAATCTCCAATGCAATAATCTCCAACCTAATTGGCTCTATGAAACTCTGCAGGTGCCAAATTTACAACGTCTGGGATTAGCATCCTCCAGCCAGGTGTCAAAGTCCACTTCCTTTCCAGAATGAATTACTTTTCATCAGCAGTGTGGCTGAGTGAGACGAACGTCTCTGCTCTTTGTGAAAGGTGGAGACTTTAGGAAGTGACCGACTTACACCACTCCTCAGCTAAAAGCACCGGCTGAATCTTGTACAGAGCAGTAAATCAGCCTAATGTAGTTTATTATAACATAAACCACAAACAGTTATCTAGCTAATGACATGACCTGTGTACCACTTATTAAAACTGACGTCAAGTTCATTAATGTTTCTATGACCAAACTGAGAGACTGTCTCAGTGCTTCTGCAATTTGTAGAACTAAGTTGCTGTCGTTCAAACGTCTGCATCACAGCCCATATCAGCAATATTTTCAGTAAATCTGATATTGTAGCATGAAGTGAAAACAACATGGCTGCTCTAATTATCATGCTAGCTCTTCAGCAGCAAGCAGCTCAAGTTGAGTAGTTGGCAAAGTCTGTATTTTGTTCGACTCTAAATGAATTTTGGAGATCTATTGAACTGATCTGAAACTGACTAACTGCATTTACTGCTATAATTTGACAATAACGCATGCCAAGAATAAAACAGTGTTCGTAGTGTGCATGCCAAAAACACACTTTGCATCCATTTAGTGACAAAGTTGGCCAACGCCACACCCAGCTGGGAGACTGAAAGACATCCCTGCTGATGTTGCCACCTTAAACTTGTCTAAAAGCCAACAGATGCAATGAAGTTAAGCACATTTATGCAGGATGGTTTGCAGGCCCAGTCATTAATCCCAAAATACTTTCTGATGTTTACAGTGCACATTCAGCTTCTACTCTAAGGATGAATACACTTTATAACAATTTACAATTAATTTTTATTGACTCTACAACCAAACTAGTAATGTTGGATTGTCCATCTGTACTGTTTATTTATTTTTTAACAGATAAAATTTTACTTCTTGAACACAAAATCCATTAAAACAGTTTCTCAAATAAGGATAAATGAAGGTAAACTAAACAGGGGATTTAACAAAAGACGTTCCTGTCACTCACGTTTAAATAAACTGGTACTGCTCTGTTTCTGCACTAAATGAACTTTAGTGTAGTTCATTAGATTTCACACACATACACAGGCTAAGAATATACTGGTCATATACAATAAATATATATAATATAGATGGAGATTTCTAAACAAAACATGATAATATCAGTAATAGTTTTGATTCACTTTCTTCTTTTCTTCCTCACTTCAGTCATTACTAACATTACTATGCTTGGTTGTGTCCCCTATTCTTTCTTCACCTGTAGTTTTCAAATGACATTTCATTAAGTTACCAATAAGTTAGCGTCAAATATCCGTGTCTCCTGCTTGTTGACTGTTTTCTTCGGGGGAACCCCCCCCTAAAAAAAAATCCAACAGAGCCTTTGTAAAGCTAACGTGAAACAACAACACGACAAGGTAACGTTAAAGCAGCACTCAAATTTCTTTCCACAAATTAAGTTACTCAAAAACACACACACACATACATTCACAGCCCGCAACCGAATCGTGGCACCTGTGCCACTGCAAACTACCAACCCAAGCCCATAGTAACTTACATTACAAAAACGCCAATGATGTACAGTGTTATTACAACTGCACTGATGTAACGTCACGGTCACCCATAACTTTACCGAACAAATTTAGCTAGCAGCATTGAAGTCATAGCAGCAGCTTAGCGTCAGCTTTGTTTACAGGTTTTGAGCATCCACGTCCCGCTGGAGGCTGGTCAGAAGCACTGAGGCCCGGAGATACAGGCAGATCTCTCTTGGCTAACGTTAGTCCGGGAAGACGTCCACTGTAATGTCATTTAGCCTAAAACTGATGCATGCTGCATACATTTAGGTGACAAAACTCAACAAAAGCCATGAACTTACCTTGTAAAAGGCCCCACTTGTTCCCCTCACTTCCACGATTAGTTCATCCATGACGCAAGTTACTACAGCTCGCTAGCTAGCTAACTACCGTTAGCGATGTTAGTAGCTAGCTAGCTAGCTGGCTAGCTTGACGCTAGCCAAGGCAGAGTTTGCTATCGTTGGCTTCGCTAGCCTGTCACTTGGATGCAAGATGAGGCCACGGTAAGTATGTGTGACCGTAATGTTGTTTCCCGTTGTGCACCGTGTGAATCTTGAGCTTGTTTCTTGCAGATTTGCAATTTCGGTAGAACGACAAATCCACGGCAAATTGTGAAGCAGGCTAGGTTAGCTTGCATTAGCTAGTTATGTTAATGTTGTGTGATTAGTGGTGGGGCAGCTACTGCTGGTCGCATCTCTCCATGTGACGTCTCCGCGCTCTTCCTCTACTGAGGCTGGAGGCACTCATCGGAGCCTACTGCTGCTCTCCACAGGTGATAAATAAGATTGTCTTTTTCAGATAGCAGGGCAGTTAATCTGATGTGAAGTAAAGATGAATATTGACTTTATTCTGCAATGAACCAGTGATTTGCCAACGTAGAATGAAACCGATAATATTATTCTAGCATTGGGCACATAGCCCCACCCACCATTGGCCCCACAACAGTGGAAGCAGCATTTTTCATCCGAAAGTTTATCTAAACCATTGTTAACTTACTTTTTCTCTCCAAAGTTGGGAAGAACCTTTTAAAACTTAATTACTGGCTTATCCTTGATCCTTTCTCACTGTAGAGAATAAATGATTTCAAGGCTTTCCACTGTGGTTTCAGGACAGCACAAGTTTTTGTGTGCTGCATAAGTGGGCTAGCCAATTATTAATTGATCAGTTATCAGTTAACTAGCCTATTAATGTGTGAATGTGTTCTTCTACACACCCAAAAAAATATATTTATTATTCCACCCACTTTTTTTGGCAATGACCTTCTAAAGAGGTCAAGTTTACACATTCATGAGACCATAGACCCACTCTCATCATTTTATGAAGTCATAAGTAGAATTTATCAGAAAGCTCAGAATGAAAGCCAGGAGGAGAAGACACAATCTTTTGGCGTCCATATTACCGTTTCCTAGCAACAGTGTTCTTATGCGGTTACCACTTGAACGCCAAATCTTTTTTATACACAAATTCATGACACGGCTTCACAAGTTCCGTATGAGGCAGCACACTTCCACATAATTCAACACTCCATAGGGTAGCTAATGGTGCCTCAATTCAAATGGGGTCGTGTTCACGAGAAGAGACCATATGGACGCTCCTCTCTTGTCGTATTCACAACTTCATAAGAGGAATTTATGAGAGAGCTCTAAGTTCACGAGTTGTAACTTGTTTGCTGACGTTTTCAGAAATGGTTTAGCCTGTATTGGCCAATACAGGACAAAAAGTAAGTGTAGACAAGTTATTATTCTAGATATAAACTGTCACCTTTGTCATTTTGTCTCTTGTTCCTCCATGTGGCGCTTAAACACAAAGTAATAATGTTTATTTCCACATAAGCCCAGAGGAGAACAAGTGATCTTTTGGTGTCCATATTACCACTTCCCGGCAATGCTGTTCTTTTGCTGTTGAACGCCATGCTTTTCCTGTACAGGAATTCACTGCTCTACTTCACAAGTTGTGTTTGAAGGCTGTATAAGTCACGCCTCTACTGGTGGACTCCAATGGACTTTATTTAGGAAAAATTTTGTACAGTTGTCCATGGACAGAAACAAATTATTTTTCAATTCTGCTGAAATTTTGCCCTCATTCTCAAATATGTTTGTCATTTTAAAAGATAATTTTACAAATCAATAAAGTCACAGTTTGTTGTAAAGATAGTTGAGCACCACTTAAGTGAAACTTCTCCATGAACATTTCTCATCTCGCATAATATGTCACAAATGCTAACATGGCTATAACTGTAGCACAGTTACTGCGATTCTTTCAGAGTAAGGGAAAATGTATTAAAAGAAGTAAAAATCATTACAAGCATGGGCATATCGAGAGCTGCAGCTAAGCAAACTGTCAGTTAGGCTAGGTGCTTATCCAGTGATGGTGGCTGTTATCATCTAACTCTACAGCTGTGTCTGCAACCCGCCAGAGAGTGATCGTAACCTTGGCATGCTCCTCAGAGAGAAAGTAAACAGATAACTGTCTCCTGCAGTAATATAACAGAAACACAGAGGGATTGACCCTTAACCTATAGACAAGTGAAATTATTCTCTAACAACAACTGTCTGCAAGAGCTCAAGAAGGAAGTCGAGCTGAAGAATGCTTCTTAAATATTACAAGGAGGTGCATGAGGCCAGTTTCACAGCTGAGCTCCGGGTTGACAGGGAGATAGCAACATTCTCCAAGAAAATCTTTAGAATATCACTGAGGACAACCAGTGATATGAAATTGATATAATCAATTTGAGACAGCAGGTTAATATTCTTAAGCATGAAACTGACAGTCCAAAGGAAGAATTTCTTTCAAATAGATTTTGAGTAGGTGCAAGTGGCTCGCACTCTCAGCCAGCAGAAGTTTGCAGCTGAGCTCCAAGTGGGGAGGGAGAAGAACACAATTCTTAGAAAAGAACTGGAGAGCATCAGTGCTTTATGCAAGGTCGTCAGTCTACGATATGAAACTGAAGCTGACAATGTAAGACAGCAGGCTGACACCCTTGTGTGTGAGCTTGAGAAGGAAATCCAGCAAAGGAAGGCCCTCATAAGGATTATGATGAATTGCAGGAGGCACATTCACTGAACCAGGACTGGTTCATTGCCAAGCTCCAGGTGGAGAGGAAGAACAACAGAATTCTCCGGGAAGAGCTGGAGGCGTTCAGATTTCCACATCATCAAATCAGCCAAAAGTATGACTCTGATGTCATCATTTTGAGATGGCAGGCTGAGTCCCTCCAGAGCAGAGCTGACATGGACACCCAGACTCATGCACAACAGTGGTGGATGGCCCTCCCTCAGTAAGGGGCAGAGGACACCAGAATAGGAGAGCTTGAGAAGTTAAAGACTCAGCTCAACTTAGAGATCTCATACAACCTTGAACTTTTCAACAAGCACAAGGCTGCAAAAGACGATTACCAGCTTCCACGCCAGAAAGGTTAGCATAAGGAGATACCCAAAGTTGAAGGATGCCAGCAGCAACAGATCCTGCCCTACACTCTCTTAAAACCTCTAAGAGAGGCTGAAGTCCATGCATTGTCTCTCACACTCCCGCAAGAGGCTGCAGTCACTGAGGAGGTACCCCCAGAGACGAAAAAGACTGCATCAGTCTGGAAAAGAATACATCACTTACTGGACTTAAGGGAACAGAGAGTCACAGTGAGCATTCTGCATCATCCATGTTGAAAGATGCTGATAATAAAATAATACAAAGCTGTCTTCTGACTACCAATGCAGAACCTGCACATAAGTAAAATGTTACTAAAGTGCAAGAGCACAGAACTTCACTTTTTTTAATGTACTTTCAGTTGCCTTCATGTTGACAGATATACATAACAAATAATGCCTGTTTTTTTCCTTTAACAGAATACAAGTAACATTTAGGCATGAACAAAAGTGTTATCAAAACTATCAAATATGATACATTCCAGTTACAACACTGAAACAAAGATATGCTGCAGGCTCAGTCAATAAAGCCAAAAGCACATCCTGAAAGCTGACCAGGCCTCAATATCTTCCACGTCCTTCCCGAAATCCTCCTCAGTCTTCATCCTTCTTAAAGCTCCGCTGGCGAGTCACTGGTTGTGGAATAAGAACACCAAGGCTTTAGGGTTGTTTTTGTTGTTGTTTATGACCAATCTCCTTTGTCTGGACAGCCCAGCTTGACCTCTGGAGGGCCAGACAAAAAAAAAGCATAGCATAATAACCAAAAAATAACAAATTTTTCCTTTTCTTTCTGTGTATTTTAAGTAAAAATACATACTGAAAATCTTTACAATTAGAGAACAATCCACCAACAAAACAGGTGAGCAGCCTGTCTTATGAAAAATTAGTGCACTTTGAAGATGTCCCATTGTCTCTCTGAATCTTGCCACCTCACCAGCCTTTTTCCCGATCATGGATGGTGCAGCGTCTGTCACCTGGGTGACAGCGCAAGCTGATTTGTACCAAATCAGCATTCCTCCTGAATCTCTGCCTTGCGTTAATCCCTTCAGTTTGTTGGATGGGAATCTCATTTCTCTGTAACCCAAGGGACAAGCAGTGGAAATGTTTCCTCCACTCCGGGTCTCCTGTAAAACAACATACCTGCATGACCTAACTCTAGTGAAGTATGGGGTCCTGCTTTCAAGCTGAAAAGCAGAGGACTTCAGACTCTGGATATTCCAACATGAAATTACAAATGATTTAAATTCCATTTACTTTAAAATCAGAGTGCCATTGGTAATGGTTGGTAATGCAGGTCTCCTAAGTACCTGAGCATAGTTCAGTGGGCAAGGGTGTAATTCCTGTGGCTGGGGCTGGGGCATGAGTAAGGCTCCTGGAGGTAGGACCGGCTCTGGTCTGGCTTGAGGAGGATCATAGGTGGCCTGGTGGGGCATGATGTGATGGAAGATGAGGATGATCTGATCTCCATGGAAGTTGTCTGGGTGATGGTCAAGAGGAATTACTTGTTGATTTAAGGGGGCTGGGTCCCAAAATGCTCCTTCTGCGGGGTGTGGACTGGGCTCTGTTGAGGGTGACGTCGTTCAGGGTACGGGTGAAGATGGGGACTGAAGACATCTAGAGTGTGGTTGTGGGGCAGGTGTACGTTGGGCTTCAGGACAAAGTCTCTGGACATGCTGGTGTTGATCCAGTGTCAAGGTGAAAGTCTTTCCTTGGGAGCAGAGTTGACATGACCCCTCTGCTGTTGGGGAAGGTGGTGGAGGCTTTCTCCATCATGCCCAGCTGCTCCACTGACAGCAGGTCTGTTGCATGTTTGGTATTTTGGCACCAGATTTTAGCCACTTTGTGGATAGTTGAATCCCTTTTTTTTCTCCTTCTTTTTTTAAAAGAATTTGCCATTGGAGTCTATGAGGATGACAATGTCTGGCTTCTCTCTCTGCTGTACTGGTTTGGAGGGGTGGTGTTGATCTGTGATGAGGGGAGAACTGGAAGTGGTGCTGGTTTGTAGGCCAGAGGTAGGTGTAGAGGGTAAAAGAATGCTGTTGTGTTGGTGGGTCCTAGTTTGCTCTCAGTGGACTCACTCACTACACTCACTCCACACACCTACTCACAGTACCAAAATGTTTGTCAGGTAGTTACTTTCTTTAGAGGTCCACCACATTGTTGCACACTGTGCAAAACAATTTACCTCCGCTTTTATGCGGAACATCAGGGAATTATTTTGCGAGGTCTGTTTTGGCTGCTGGCAGAAAAAGATCCTAGCGCAGAAGTTTCACAAGCGCTCAGAGGAGGCCAAGTGCGAAGAGAGAGGCTGAAGCTTGGGTGTAGGAAATCTGTCCAAGGAAGCATTGTGTGCATAGAGGAGAACTACATGTTCTGGAGGCTGAGTGGGAAGAAGAGAGGTTCAGGCAGTCAAGCAGCCTGAGACCGAGAGGATGCTCAGGCCCAGCATGGATTGGTGGTGTAGATGTGGGACTTGCCAACCTATGCTGACAGACAAGTGCTTCTGCTGAACTGAGGGGACTTGGTGCTGCCATTGATGGGGAGGTACGTCATATCTGTTGAAGAGGATAACAAAGAAAGAGATTGTATCAAAATGAATGGTGCTTTTCCAGTTTAGTAAATCCTGCAGTTGTTGAAAGTTTTTTCCATCCACCCAAAATGAAATTTAAAAAAAAGCCCCAGGCCTTCTGGATCTAAAGGACAGTTGTTCGTATGGTGCACATATTGTTAAATAAACAAGCTTGTTCTTGCTCTGTTCAGCTGTTTGCTGGTGTGCATGCACCCTGTGGTTTACTCTTTGTTATTTACATGAAATTAAAATTACATGAAGTGCTAATTTAGTTAAAATATATAGCGTAACATAAAATGGCAAATAAACAAGTCAAAACAAGTACACAGGACCGATTAGAGTTGTTAGAAAGTTTCTGATGACTTGAGGAGGAGGCAGGCTAGCGCTTCCCACTGACTACCAGTATTTGAGCTATACTAATTAGCGGTGGCCCTGGCCATCTCCTCCTTTGTTACTTCACGTGCAGTCAAAAGAATGGTATTAATGTGCTTGTCTGGAACTCAGGAGTGAGGTAAGTAACAAAAAAAAAGAAAAAAAGGTTGGCTTATCCCTTGAAATCTAAGGACTAAATAACTGTCAGCCTAATTAAAACTCCAAATGAGAATCTTTATAAAATACCACGATTAAAATGTTTTGATTGAAAGCCCATACATTAAAAGCCAGTGTAGGGTTATTCATGGGACAGAGGCAGGTGTCAATTAGGCGATGACAGTTTGAATTCTGCTGGTCGCAGAGTGGCCTTGAAGCAGTCTCCACCTACATCACGCCTACAGCTGTATTCCGCCCGTCCATCAGTGAAGGCAAACTGGGAAACACAGGGATTACCTTCAGTGACTAGTCACAATCACAAAGCAGTGTCTCAAACAGCCATCTCACTCTAAAACTTCCAACATTTTAGCTTATCTGTAATAGGTGTATCAGCCACAAAGGGCCCCCCCTCCTCTCAGCTTCAGCTCATGTCGTTCAGTTGGCATCTTCTGAGTCTCAGCTACATGCAACTTTCACTGCTGTTCCATGTCAGTCTCTCTGAAATTAATGAGAGAGACACTGAGGAGCTGGAAAGGTCAGGAAACGAAGCAGAGACCATTAAAGAGACGTTGTTGGTTCGCTATTTTTAACCTGGTGTGCCAAGAAAGATCTGACTATTGATTTTAGAACAATCACCAAAACTGGGCTAAACCAGTCAGTCCGTCAGTTTAATGCCACTGTGAGAAAAACAGGAAAGGTGAGTCTTGTGGTTTCAGCAGTTATGTTGGTCTACATGCGGGACTTAACCAGTACATCAACGATCCACTGAGCAGCCATTCCTGGAGTTCGGTGAAAGATCCTGCATTTACCAAGCAAGCAACAATGTTTTCGTTGGAGTAGTAAAAAAAAACAAACAAACAAAAAAATACTTTGCCGAGAAGGACATGACACAGTTGCACAATGAATGGTGATATCCAGATAAATGTTAATTTTCACCTCATCTTTAAGCATGCTTTTCACTGTGACTGTGTGTTGCTGCGTCTAAGTGTTGCTCGGCAACCATTCCGCTGAATGTTGCTGAAGAACTATTGCTTGCCAGAAGAATGATTATCAATAAATTATTGCATTTTTGTCGCTGTGTTTATTTCATTAAACCTTGCCAGGTATGTAGTAACAATTTTATAAAAGTTTTATTAAAGTCAGTGCAAATAAAACTTAAGATTCAAAACATTCAATGTAATTGGAATTCAACTTAGTGCAAAACCAAAAATGCAAAATGTGTCAATATGCTCACTAAAAACAAATTCAAATTATGCAATAAAACTCATTAAATATACAAAATGGTCTTTATGACATTACCATGTTCTCTGATACGGGCCATGTCTCCTGCACATTTGATACTTTAAGATTTGTAATTGGTGTGGTATGGACCCTGATGCAGGACACGGACAAAGCAGATAAAGTTGGTAATGACTTTCAATGTTCGACTTGGCAAACAAAAATCAGCACAGTTTAATAGAGTTATGTCTCTGGGGACTCAGGCAGAGTGTGGGGCTCGGACTCGGGCAGCAATTAACACAGCAGGGACAGAAAGCAGTAACCTAACACGACAGAAAACTTCCACAACGGGTGAGTTAGTGTCTTTAACATGGGACAGGTGAGAATAACAAAGTACTTTAAACAATTCACAGGTAATCCAATAGGGAATAAACTCACACAAACACTGAGGCAGAAGGACACCAAGCAGTCACAAACAGAGACCAAAAGAGGCAGTGACAAAACTTGTGTAAAGAGACAGAAGGCTGAGGCTATTACCAGGGATATGACGAGAAAAGTGAGTCAAAAACAGGCAGGGTCGGCAACAAGAAATCAGTCCAAGGTAGAGTGCTGGTAGGTCACACATGAATGTTAAAATGACAAACTGGCAAGGGAAGACTGAAGGGCAGAGGCTTATGCAATGGTGAGACCAGGTGTGAGACAATTAACAATCAGTGATGAGCAAAGCAGAGCTGCAGGTGTGTGTAATTGCTTCTGAGAGAGTGAGGCTGAGTAAGGGCTGCATTCAAGGCTGCAAACAGTGAACAGGCTGAGTTCAAAATGCACACTGTGACAGATGTAATGCCCTAACTGAATGTTTTGTCACCAGTGGA
>JAQLOL010000026.1:4201292-4229451 GCA_029783665.1 Naso thynnoides | reverse complement strand
GACTTGCATGGTCAGTACAAAGAAGATAGCAATTCAATGAAAGATATGTCTTTTGTTTTACCACTCTGGTCTTTTCACACTCAACATTCAACAGCACTCATATGCTACATCCATTAATGAACACATAATCTGCTTGAGAAATTAATTTTCCTGCCAAAGGCAAGGAACTGCCAAAAGTCATGTTTGGAGACAGATCAGACAGACTGATGCAGACAGTGTGAGATATGGAGGCAGAGAGGGTGATTGAAATTGAAAGAAGTAGAGGACACTGACACATAGAAGCACCGACGGTGTAATATGAGACAGGCATAGAAGGTCTTAAGGGGATCGACTATACAAAAAAAATGGGCCAGAAATAGAAAGAGAGGGCAGCAGAAACTGGGTGACACATGAAGGGTGAAATAAGAAACAGGTCAGAGAGAAAGAGGGTAAGAGAATGAAAAAACAGACATGACATCTTAAGTTCCTGTGTGGAAGGGGAAAAGGCTTGATTAGTAAATGCATTTGTCAGAACACAAGGTAGTACATGGCCAAAACAGACTTGTTACTGAAAACTCTCCTTATGATAATTCTCAGGGGGCACATAATGCCAAAAGCATACCCTTGTTTAGATATCCAGAGAAATGTTTAGTGTAGACTAACTGGACTGGTGTCCAAAGAAAAGATCTTAGCCAAGTGAAGCTTCTTCAACAGTTTTATCAGAAGTCCCTTTGTGAGATTGTAACAACAACAAATGTTACATATGAAACATATAATAGAAGACAGTCTGATACAATGCAAAACAATAACAAATTCACAGCCAAAAAACATTGTCATCTGAGATTTAACAATTCTAATAAAATTATCATTAAATCAAGTAACACCACTCTTAAGGCTTTTGTCAAAGGAGTATCTTGGTATTTTGACTTTTAATCTGAATGTTTTGTAGTAGTGACGGGGTAAAATGTACTGTATTCTGAAGATGAGAAGAGCAAAGGCTGCTGATCTGTGTCAGACTAAAATGAATCCACTGACTAATTGTTTCACCTTCAGCAGCCTATAAAGGACCCATTCATACTGATGTGATAAAGTGTACAACATATTTCGGTAACACTTAAGCATGCAATATAATAACATATTATAAACTTACTTACCATACGTTATAATGGGCCTATAGTGCTTAATAATCATGGTTATAAGCACTCATGTTTATGGGTAAGGTTAACCTCACCCACTATAATGCATTATAAGTGTGTTCATCATGTGTTATATATGTTAGTAGTGCATTATAGAGGCAGGCTGTAACTGTTACCAATATGTCTTTAACTCAGCACACAGAAACCTACCGCTTGACTGCCAGAATAAATTTCAAAATGTCAAGGCATCCCTTTAAGAGCAACTATGGGTTATTTGAACAAAAAAAAAAAAAATCACAAATCAACTGCAAGCACAAAAAAACCCAAAAAACCAGAAAACAACAGAACATGTATGTATATGTACAGGGAAAAGGGAAGGCAAGCAAAAACACTGTACAAGTACGCTTGTATTCTTAACTTTGAGACCTGGATAAAATACAAATTTGATTTTGATCACAAATGTTTGAAAAGGAAAATTTAAAAAGTGTGGAAAAAAATGTGATGTGTGAAATCCCTCACGGTAAGAATGATACTTGATAATAATAAGGAAACTAAACTTTATTATACCTTCCTTTTTTCTTTTCCGATCATTTGAAATCAAGTCAAAAGTTATTTTATTCAGTGAGATGAAGGAAAAGCAGGCACAACTTGTTTTTCCTCTTTTTAGGCTAACAGAGTCGTCTCATGTATTAGAGCCAATAATTTAACCAGGGTATGCTAACCTACAGGTAAACAGAGGTGTAGATATTAACAGATAAACGTGTGAGGTGTATCCCTCCTCTAATGTATTGCAACCCTGAAGAAAATAAGCTTTTAAGAAAATGGATGAATGGATGTTACCCCCGTTTTTGTGTGTTCTTTTGCCCAGCTTTTGTTGAACCCATGGCTCTGGGTTGCATGTCACAGACTTGCCCGTATGTACATGGAGAGTGACTACAGCTCTCCCTGTTTTGTTTTTTTTTTAATAATAATGCAGTTTTATTCACACCCACTGCTACTGCTGGAAGAACAGAGGAGAAGAATATCTGAATATAAATCACAAAAACCTGATCCAGCTCAGATAATAGCTCTATGGATTTCACTTGGTCGTGCACAGTGTTTTAATTGCTCAGTGGGAAGAATTAACTAGGCCATCAGACTGTCATCTTAGAGGGAACACCCATCTGAAATGCTCACTGATCTGATTTTTTTGCATATGGCATCCAGATATATTTATAGCATTAGGCAAAAGTAGGCTGCAGTGTTAAAATAGGATGCGTGTGCTGCTATATCATATTGACTGTGTCACAGTGAGGCTTGATTGATGCCTTATTTCAAAGACTTTATAGCTCCAACACTGAGTTATGTGCAGTGTATTTCAGTACCAACAACTCATGTTACCTCGCATCTCTGCGTACAGTAAATAACGATTATGGCTTTCTACAGCGTTTTAATGCAGCCTGTCTCATCCATAGATCGGATGCTCCTGGATTCATTCCCTTATACACACCGGGCTGAAGTCCTCTCATAGTGCACAACCTGGCTCAGGCTGTGAAGCAGTGTTAATACATCCATACAGGGGTCACAGTCTTCTATTATCTTTCCTGCCCTCCCTGGGACTGGAGGCAGTGATATTGATGTGGAAAGCTCATCATCACCACAGACAGACAGACAGAAGGCCTTCACCTTGAAAAACGTTCCTTACAGAATATAGAATTTCTGTGGCTGAGTGGCTGTCGTAGAGTCACATACAGCAAAGATTATATGTTTCTGCATTTGCACACAAAGTGTGAGCTGGATGAGCCACTTTGTTAGACGTTAAAATAGAGGGGGTATGTTTACAGCAGTGTCACACGAGAAAAAGGAGACTTGCCATGACGGCCTCCCCTTGTAGGAGGATGGATTTCTCCTGCCTAAGGGTAAGAGGATCTTTCAGTCCCTGAATCGATATGTGACATGCCACCTGACAACCTCTAGACAATTTGCAGGAAACCTTGTGTTTAAGGTCTTCATGCGTACATTTCGTGGGCTCACCTGGACTTTTTTGCCCCGTTTTAGCCATATTGACTTTGTGTAAAATGCATTTACTCATCTTTCCCATTTACTTATTATTTCAATTTCCAACTTGAGAAGGACTGACCTAGATAAGCTCCAGGTATGTTAAAACTCTGAGACAAAAAGAGTCTCATTCATACTCTACGTTTGTTGACATTTTCACTTAAGAGGCTGCTAGAGTGTTTGGTTGGTGGAATATACACCAAGATCATCTTGAATGATTAAAATACTTAGTACCTGATTTCCTCTTTCAAGAGGAGGCAGCTTTTTAAGGCAGTAGATGAAGGTTGGAAAATGCTGCCGTTAGCTAGAATGTGTTAAAAATCAATACGAACAAGGCTTTAAAAAACGACTGTGATTTAAGAGATTTAATGTGTTGCCTCAGAATGTTGCTGTTAGTATTGACTGTGTGGCTGGTTCAGGAAATAACAGCCTTTCATCAACAATGTTGTAGATTTCCGAATGACTCCTGTGTTCGCGGTATTGTACTGCCTGCGTACACTTAGTATTAACTTGGTTTCTGTTTGCGTTTGAATAAATGAAGGAAATTCTACTATACTGTAGTCTTAAAGGCAACATCAACTAATTTCTGAATGTTAATAAAGGTGTCATTGGTCAGTTCCTTTTCCCTCTTTTCTGTCTTTATTTACCATCCTCTCTTGTCACAATCCCTTATCCTCAAAAACAAGAACACTGGCAATGATTACATTTTTCGTGCAAATGTCACAGTTTTGTCCCTATCCTCCTCTTCCTTGCACACTTTATTCTTATCAGCCTCCTCCTAAATGTGAAAAGTTGCACTTTCTTTAGAAAACTCTTGTTTTAGCCTCATTCTCCCATCATCTCCCTCCTCCTCTTCCATGACATTTACAGTTACTCTTCTTTCTTCCCTTCCATTATGCCTCCTACTCCTCCTTTTTCTCAACAAGGACAATTACTCTTAGTTTCAGTCTCTTGTGTGAGTCGGACTCTCCCATCCTCTCTCTCCACATCTCTGTAGAGCAGGGATTTCTGGGCCTTCAGGCGGCAGGCCAGCGACATGAAGATAGAGTCGACGTTCTGACTCTCTCTCGGGTCTTTGGCTGATGTCTCAAACAGCAGCATGTTGTGGGCATCAGCAAACTTCAGTGCTGTGTTGGAGGGCACCTGGGAGAGCACAAATGTTTCTAATTCAGAACAGGAAGAAAAAAAAAAATTAAATAGCAGTGTGTAGTCCTTGACTAAGAACATTTACCTGTATCTGGTCCACGAGGTCACACTTGTTTCCTACAAGAACTCGAGGAACTGATGCTGAGACCCGATGGCCATTACATTCCTGGAACACAAGTGAATACATTAAGTTTAGAAATACACTTCATAAAGAACTTCTATATTCATGTGATACACAACCGCTAGCCTCTTAATTGTGATTGCAACGAATTTATGAAGACTACAATTTGTCTCTCTCTGCCAAAGTGGCTGCATAGCCAGCCAGCATTCCCAACAGATCAATATAAATAAAATCCAATATGACATTCAGAGAATTGATTCAGCCAAATGATGACAAAAAGCCATATCTGCACTTATTAACATACCATTAAATATGTGTATTTTAAAAACGATGTAGCACTGTGGGTAATGAACTTGGAGGTGTAGGTCATGAAGGTTTTTAAAAAATAACTCAGAGACATTCTTTCCATTCTGCAAACATGGCATAAATTCAGCATTAGCCACATGTAGGTTTACTTTTACAACAACTAGTCATGCTACCTCTGCAGCTAATAGAACTTGCATATGTACAAAGTGTTTCATTATAAATCAAGTTATGGTGCAACCATGGAAAAAAAAAATTAAATATATCCATAATAACCTTACCAATTTCACAGTGTAAAAGCATCTGTGGCTGTATCAAGTTATGGCTGAGCTATTGCATGCCCAGCTGCCCACAGCAAATTAAGCTGTTGTTATTGTCTTGTCATATTTGTTAATGCAAAAAGGGAGCAAACAGGCTAGATGCAATGACAGGAACAATCATGACACCAATTATTCTTTGGAAAAATGTTTGATTCAGCAGGTTCCGTTTAAATTATTTTAAGCAATTATGTGTTAGTTCTCAATCTTTAGCCTACTTGCTAAAGTCGTGCAAGTTTGTTTATGGCTTAATGTTAGGATTTTTTTTTTTCAAAAGTAATAATAGTTGTATTCTTTTTTGAAGTTTATCTTGGTCAACAAAATGCGTAAATATGCAGAATTTTATTTACCACAGGATTTATTTTCCACCATAATCCAGAAGTCATTGGAAAAAAAAAATCCCTTTGGGTTTTTGTTGAGGTAACCGTGACAATGTCCACAAAAATACGTCATCTCTGCAGCTCTCTATTAGCACTCCGAGATACAAACCATGTGTTATTATAACTGCCAGTCACTGCAAATAACTAGTCTGGGAAGAACCAATTAAAAACACTGAAAACTGGGTAGATGCTAATTAAGCTGATGATGCCACTAAAGCACATTTGATACCAAGGGGGGAAATCCCAGAGAGGACATGCCCCCCCACCCCCCCACCCCACCTAGTGTCGCCCTAATAATATCATTGTAAAATGTAACTTTATTATATAATAGGATCTGAAATATCATAATAATATACACTGAAAGCACTTGTGCTGATTGCAGATCCAAACAAAAGGAAGACAGATTAAAGCCACCTATTCAAAAACCTAGTTCAAAAAGAGCTCATTTCGGGGATAATATTATTTCTCAAGACAGTGTGGGCGTGGCAGATCACGTTTTGATTGACACCTCCTTGGATCCCAGATTTGTCAACTGTCACGTCTCCACTACAGCCATGAAGCAAAGCTGTACAGCCCTGCTGATGTAGAACTGTAAATGGTAACACTTTATTTTGATAATCCATCTGTTGACACTTACTTGCACATCAGCAGGGTGTCATTTAATATTCAACAACACTCTTTCAACAGACAAGTAACATGCATTCAACTGCCAGTCGACTACAAGGTGCTTTCCAAGTTGTCTACAGATTTGAGAAGGGTCCAGCTGAAAAATCAGACAACATATGACCACAAACCACTTCAGTACAAGACACGCCCCCTGATGTCTTCCCCTAACCCTAACCAAGCAGTCTTGGTCCGTAAGCCTAAACATTTCATTAAAAAAAAGTTAACATGCGTGTCACATTTAATTACTTCATAAATATGTTCTGTTAAAAGTTTATACACTTTCTACTGTTCTCAACTGTTTTTCACTTTACCTGGATAGTCCTACCTTTTTTTCAAATGCTTAATGATGTATGCCTACTAATAGTCTGTTGATAGTCATCTATAGATTACTATCATGCTCTTGATCATATGTTGACCTTACGCTGTTGACTTTCAACTGACAACAGTTGATAGTCAACTATGAAGGTTGTTGACTCAGTGTACAGATGATTAGTTGATTATTGGTTAATAACCTGTAGCAACAAAACATACTGACAGTCAACAGACATTTTTGTTGAATATTAACTGACACACCGTTGACATGCAACTGAATATCTACTGATAACTTGTAGAATGTAAAGAGATGGATCAAAATAAAGTGTGACCCTTTAAATATATCACTTTGGTAAAATTAAGATATTTGTTACCATGTAGATTTGAAACATGTAGTCAGTTTGTTTGTTGCCTATGTCTGTCACATCTGCTCGCAGCAGCTCGGCTTCTTATGCTGTCACCCCATAGAAAAAATTAACCAATGAACAGAGATGAAGATTACATGCTGGCAGCAATGTTTCTGTAGCCTTTTCATGTTGATTAATTGAACATGACTGGTGAAAAAAAAAATATTTCATTCACTGTGCCGCTCAAAAAACCTTTTTTTTAAGATGGAATGTTTTCTTGCATGGTGTTCAATGCACCAGGAATCAGTCAGTTCATCTTAAACGCCAATATAAGGACTTGATTAGAATTCAAGAGGATTTATTTGTCATACATACATATTGTACATGTACGGTAGTGAAATGTCTGAACATCAACAATCATTCATTTGCTTTTTGCTTTCTTGTACGGTAACATAGCCTACACTAGCAATGATTGTATAACTAGCTTGGTTAAATGCAACACAGGCGCAAGAAGAGTTTGTTGGTTCAGACTAGAAGAGGCTGACAGGGCGGAGCAGAGTGGTTTTGTATCAACAGACACCAGACTTTGAATTTTGGATTAGCTTTATCCATAGTTTGTGATAAGGATTGGGGATAACCACACTCAAATCAAGCCAGCTTCAGGAAGCTGTCAAAAACTTAAAATGACTTTAATTCAAGTTTGGATTAAGGATAATGTCTGAAAAAGTTTCATGTTTTTTATTACGCATATAAGACCCTGAATTACATAGGCAATTAAGACAGTTTTTGATGACTTAGGTTCTCAGAAGGGATAAATTCCCCTCTGCGAATGTCTCAGAGTGGTTTAGTCCTAAATAGTGTTTAGTGTTTGAGTTTCTGTCACTGGTAAATTATGCTAATTTGTGTGGCCAGAGAGTGCACTCTGACCGTCCAGTAAGTAATTATTTTCCAAAGGTAACTTAGGACAAAACGGGGTTGGACTTACAGGGGACACTGTAGGTTAATGTAAGTAGCTATCTCTCTAGCTTGCTTTATACACTTAAATACGTTCAGAGTTTCTCAAATAGACTGTGTCAAGTGCCTACAGATAAATGCTAGCATTAGCTGGTTTCTACCTTTTGCATTACATTACTGCTAAATAAAGTTAGCCAGCTAAAACTAACAATTGCCTCACTAAATATTAGCTAACCTGAGTTAGCTAACTGATAGTACTCTTCTTAACTTCAAATATTGGATTGGCATTTCATCATTACTAAAAAAGGTCAAATCTTATCTGATGTTAGCTAACTCTGGTGCTCACCGTGAGCAATGAGACAATTTAGTTGTTATGCAATAGACTGAGATAGTTACCCACCTCTATCCATGTCTGTAGGTTGCGGAAGGAAGCCATCTTGGTGACATCATACACAAAAACCACTGCATGGACATTGCGGTAGTAGTGTTCGACCATGGATTTACGAAAGCGCTCCTGGCCTGCTGTGTCCCATACCTGCACCTGTGGAGATTGACAAAGTAAGCCAAGGTAAGTGTTGTGACTGAAGAACAGTATGTTTAAGTTTTGTAGGCTCATGTTGGTATTCGGATTTCTTTCATATCCCACAGGGAGTAATTTGGATGTCAGATAACAGCATCCACAGCAACAAAGTCAAACAAAGACATCCAAGCCTGTTGTGTATAAATGTTTTTTTTTCATTTGAGTAAATTGAAAACAAATACAAATATGACCCTGGCCACATTCAGCTGTCTAAGTCTATAAGGACTTACAAGAACCAGAACATTGCACTGCACCATGTCAGCAGGAAAGAGTGCCTAGATATTTCTGGCTGCAAGGTCCCAAGAGAGCACTGCTTTACAGCACAAAGGGCTTCTCTGCTTAATCATTAACAGAGGCCTTGGGGAGGTCAACACTGCTGTATACACCATTTGATGTATGGTCATTTTTAAACTGCCTGTTCTCTATTTACAATTTATTTTTCAAACGAGTGAGTCCTTCCAGACCACACCAAGCATGAGCTAATTCTTTAATATGCCAGTGTTTGCTTCTAGTGCTGTACCCTACAGCTGTTTGACAAGTAATATAGTTGTTTAAATTTTATGTCGGATTTAGCTTAATTCCTTAAGCAGTGCACCTGACAGCCACTCTACAGAACTGTCATTGCTTAATCCCAGCATTTGATGGTTCAAATTTAACCACAAGCGCAAAGAGGAAGTGAGCTTTATTTACCCCTCTGCACAAGGGATGTACTGATATTGATTTCCCCTAAAAATAAACAAGTCTTTAAGTTCTCTGGTACTGTGCCAGAAGTCCGGCAGAGGGGCAGCAGCCGGTTGAGAATCCAGAATAAATAATTGTATGGAAAATATTCATGCAAATTTTTGCACTGTTGTGTAGCAACAATATGGCAGTATACGCATGTATATAGTCATAGGGAATCCTGTATTTCGTGTTAATCTAGTTAACCCAGTTTATTTAATTTAACTTTATTTAAAGGTTAGATTACATCAAGTTTTGAGGTGTCAGCTCAAAAATGCATGTGATCATGCTACTTTGAGAAAACACTGCTCAGGCTTTTTAAATTTTGTTTTTGTATCATCACAATTTTTTGGACTAATTTCGCAATTGTTTGACACCAGTAACTTAGCCCTAATATGCTGCATATGCTGTTTAGAGAACAACAGAGAAACGTTGAAATGTTCAATGTAAAAAAAAGAAAAAAAGACGTTAGTATAAGCTGTTCTTGTTGTTGTGCTAGGACTTGGACATAATAACCAGACGGCTTCTGACTGAACAATGGATAAGTAGGCAAGATAATTAATTTCCCACCATTTGAAACTTTCATGTTAATGTCAGGAGTCACATTTAGAAACGATTAGATTTGACGCTTGTCTCTCTGAAATGGATTGCACGGTATGTGCCACAGCCGTCATATTTCTGGCGTGCAGTCTAACGTTACAGCTTGTTAGCATGTTATAACATTACCAAAATAGTACTGCTCTACTCCACCCCTGTTTGTGTTCTGTGTTCAGGAAAAAGTGACAGTCAACTTTACCTTTTTTTAAAAAATGTACTTTCTAGTTGTGTGTAAACTTGTTAACTTTCAGACAGGTATTAATGAAGCAATGATTAGGTAAAATCTCAGTGTGATGCACCACTTTACTTGAAGGGACACTTGATAGGTAAGTAATTATAAGCTGGTGATTAAGCACTGAGAAACTACTTAGTAACTCAGTAATTGCGGTGCACAAAAAATAGTCACAAATGATAAAAAGTGGTCAGTTTGATTGATTCACATATTTCTTCAAAATGATTACTTATACTATATTAACAGGCTGGTCTCTTGTAACTTATCACTGTCTACTTAATGGACCTTCATTTGGAATTCATCTGCATCCTAACCCCTGACCTCAACCTGTTTGCATCCCAAACAAAGCCCCCCCTCAATATTCATATTATTGTAAATATATAAGCTGTAATAACCTAATGATATGCACTGAAAACAGTTGTGCTAATTACAGACACAAAACAATGTGTCTAAAAGCTTTTAAAGATTAAAGATTATAAAATAAATAAAGATATAATTCAAATATAAATATAAATGATATAAAATAAAGATTTAAAGTTGGTTGCTAACTTATTTACATATCTCGGGATCTGCACATATCACAGTCATACCATTCAAACAATCTATTCTTCGTTGTGTTTTGCACTGTATCGAGTATTTTAGTATTACATTTTGTTCTATTGTATTTTCATTTGATCTTATGTTATTTTAGGTTTTATCTTAGTCTTTTTCCCTTATTACAGTTTCTACCATTTTGCTGCTGTTCTTGTTATGTTGTTGTGTCAACTTGAATTTTTCCAACGAGGGATCAATAAAGGCATATCTTATCTTATTTTAAGATTAGAGATTTTAGTCTCATCTCAGCTGGATCTAAAACATCTGCCTACTTGCTAAGCTGTAGCTCTTCCAACAAAACCAGCAGTGTTGATCAGTCAAAGGATATGGCACAAGGTCAGATAAACATAAATCCATTACTCAGAACTGTCATTACTATTGAAACAAGGTGTACATGTGACATTTTCAAAGCAAGCTGGTCATAAGATGCTTATAATACATGTGCACAAGTGGAAATTGTATCCTGATAGCATGACATTAAAGGTCAGGAGGTCACATGAACATTAAGAATCATTCAGTAGGAGCAGGGACTATAGATATTGGTAACTAAACAGATGACCAATAAGGTATTTTGTTCTGGATCAAAAGGACAAACATTATGGACCAGTATTATCTTATTTAGTCACATGTCCGAAAACCAAAACAACAGGAACAATATGAAGTATTAAAAGAAGGAAGGTGAAAACAAAGCATGTAGTTCCTAGCACAGGCTTAATATGATCACTTCGTGTTCGATGGGTTTTCTCTGGGTGCTCCGGTTTCCCCCACCATCAAAACATGTAAATATAGGTTTCTTTCCAGTCAGTGCCCTTGACCAAGATACTGGCTCAGAATCTGGAGTTGTAGAGACCAAATTTCACTGTATGCTAAGTGACCAGTGAAGTACCTTTACCTTGATGTACAGTATTCCTATACATGACCTAACCAGCTGTGAAAGCAGCAGCAAGGTAGAAAACAACAGTAAAAAGTCACAGATTGCAGGAGTAGTTACATTAAGAAAATTTAAATGTGATATATGAACATACTGTATGTGTAAAGCATGAGTTTTGAGGTGATTTCCGATGATTCAGACATGCTGACCTAATAAGTGTAGTGTACTGTGTTTGTGTGAGTCAGCATTAGGGGGCATCTGGAGGTTGCAGACAGACAGAGAAGGGGGAGGAGGCCTACACATAAATGTGTGAGTGTGATACAGAGGCTGCATGCAGACTGCTGGCCACGGTAGGAGGGGGAAGGTATGCACATCACACAGCAGAGCAAGAGATGTCAACAAAAAGACCAGTATTTAGTCCCTGTTCATCCAAATGCATAGGATGTGAGTAAAGTCAAGTTATTATTAAATGTTGAACACATGGAGCAAAATCTGGACCCTAATTATTTGTCATGATACTCCAGCTAGTCTATTATCTTACTGTTGCACTGAAATTGATTGATACATCTGCCATTATGCATTACTTCCGAGTACAATGAAAATCATTAAATTTTAATTCAGCAGTTACCAGGATGCCATTAAAGTACAATAACCTCAAATTTTACTGCTGTTGGTTTTACTTGTGGAATTTGTTGTGACTGATGTGATTTGGGATACACTTCATCGCAACAATGAATCAGAGATTTTATTCACCAGTTTAAAATATTAAAATATGTTATTTATTAGCAGAATGAAGACTGTAACTTTAACTCTACCTCTTACAGTAGCTATTTCTTTGCATTTTAATGCAGGACAGATGACAAGGACCCTAAAATATCTATTAAAATAGGACTGTGACTATAAAAATACGTTATTCTTGATTCACCCGCCAATTTTCTAACAGAATAGTTTATTGTTCAGTAAAAAAAATATGTTGAAAATAATGAAACTTGTCTTTAAAATGCTTTTTTTGGTCCAACTCACTGTTTTAAACCCCAAAGATACTTTGTTCATGATCATTTAACACAAAGAAAAGCAGCAAATCCTACCAAGTGATAACTAAAACTAATATTCAGAGATTCAATATTCAGAATATTCTAATATTCATAATCTACAGAGATCATACACAGTGCCAAATTCGGGGCCCTGAGCTGTTTTCATTGGCCTAATATTGTTTCATTTTCCTATAAACTGGGTTTAATTGTTTTCCAAGGAACAATGACTAAATACAGGTTGTTCGAAACATTTACTAGTATCAGATGAGAGTTTAATATTATCAAGAAAACACAAAATATTCAGACATCCATTGTCAAACTAGATATATGAAGGAGATTCATTGTTTTCTTTCATTTGGCAACAAGGACACACAAAGCCTGTGTTGTCATTATGTGTTCAAAATTTCTCCAGGATGTAAAATTACATTTTGAACTGAAAAATATCCCCAAATACAGGTATTGTTTTGTTACAATTTAATGAAAGAAAAGGCCCTCCTTGATCCACTGGCAGACTTTGAGCTGCAGCTGATCAACAAAAAGGAGAGAGCAGGAGGAGGAGGAGGAGGGGTGAGGAGGAGGGAGTGAGAAAAAAAAAAACACTGATCAACATCCAGCCCCTCTGTTGCTTTTACCTTGATAGTCTCTCCTTCAATCTCCACCGCCTTCTCCCTGAAATCCACGCCGATAGTGGCCTCCGTCTTGTCGGGGAAGCTCCCCCCGGTGAAGCGAAAGGTGAGGCAGGTCTTCCCCACGTTGGAGTCCCCGATGACGATGATCTTAAAGATCCGCGTCTGGATGCTCAGCTCCAGGGAGGAGGTGCTCAGATCCACGGAGGATGTGAAGCTCGGGGCGGCATCGTTGCTGCTGCTGGCTCGACTCCGGCCGGCTCTGTGTAAATCCATGGAGGTTGTCAGGATGGTGACATTGTCGTCCGCCCGGTTTCTTTTTGCGACTCCTCTGCCACCTCCTGCTCCGCCGCCGCCCGGAGCTCGGGTCTCCTCCTCCGGAGAATCGTTGGTCATTATGCCGGAGGAGGCGATGCGCAAATCGCGGTGCGTGTGCGAAGAGGAGAGGGGGTGGACGGATGGATGGATGAGTAAAGGGAGGGGAAAGGAGGAGGAAAGAAGGAGGAGACCAGAGCTGCAACAATACCAATGATGTCTCTGTCAGAGACTGTCTGAGTGTGGCCTAAATGGAGAAGCAATAAAAACAAAGTTTGTATAGAATTAGTTTTATTTCTCCAGTTTAAAAGATATGAGGCCAAAAAAATGCATTAAGAAATTAATTAAAGGCCTTTACTTAATATGCAATACCTATTATATTAAAATCAATTCTAAATCAAAATCAGATTAAAATGGTGCTATTGGTGACCATTTATTATGAAGAAATTAAAATATTATACTGATACATTTGGAGATTCAAATGCAGCATGAATTGCTTTCAGATCACAAACTCACAAATGACACATGCACATACATAAATCTCAGAAATATGTAGGCCCAGAGCAATTTTACATTTGTACCATTAAAACAAATGAAGTTTGTGATGATTAGAACACATACAATGCATATGCTTATAAAATCTAACACTGAGTGTAAACTCTCAAGAGTTAACAAACTACCTGCTATCAGCAGATTCCAATTCCAGATAACATACGCCTACTCAAAATATAAAAATAAGCCTAAATCATCTGAAAAGACAAACAGTTGGCCTTGTTCTAAATATAATTTAGTGCAGTTGTAGCTATCACTTTGGGTTTTGAAAAAGAGAGAAGGTGAAAAAACGTTTTCCCACACTCTGTAGTCATGTGATCTGATCGTCAGGGGATATTATCACATTCCATAAACCAACATGGTCCTAATGCGAGGGACTGAGATGTCTCTGGTGACTAGGCCTGATTAGGTTGTTCATCATGGGGCAAAGAATCACAGAAATGCAAGAAAATTCCAATCAAATCAACACTGGCACAAAACCATTTACCAAATGCATATAAAATTTTTAAAAAATTGATGACAAAAGGCCGCTCACTACTCATTTAAGTCAAAGGACAATATGTCATGTTCATTTGTAGTTAAAGCTGAGGAGTTTCTCACAGGTTTTCTCTGTTACTCTCTCTGCATTCTTGTTTTTTCACACCAAGTGTTGTGATGCAAAATCAGTAACAGCTCGCCTCCCTGGCTACAGAGAGGGCTGTTGGATGTAAAATAACCGGAACAAGACGACAAACAGTGCAGGGCTAACACATAATCTCACAAACATCTTGTGTTAGGTTTTGAGCAGGTAAAAAAGAAGGACAACTTGGCCCACAGCTAGACATAAATGACTCCCCACTTTTTTGTGCTCTGTTTGGAAAAAATGTCATAATATCCATAGACAGCTGTTAGTAAGCGATGAGGTCTGAGAGTGTGGTAAGATCTCTGTGTTTTCCCATCATGCCTCTGTACTCAGGATTGGTAAAAATCCTATTGCTCCCGTTCTTTTTGCCCAGTCTGTGATGCTCTCTGAACTGTCTGTTCTGATTGGAAACTATGCTGCCTTTTTTAGCGACAGGTGACGATGGTACGAGCTGATTAGCTGTTTGTGCCTTACGCTCTGACTCGCCTCTGACAACAACAATTTGCAAGCGACACCCTCGGGCAGCTTAAGCCTGAGCTGAAACCGACTAGTTTACTCTGCTGCAACTTTCCCTGCAACCATTTCATTTCAGTTCAAACTGAAACTAAGACAGCAGCAACAAACTTAAAACGCGAGCAGGACAAACGATTGCAGCAGAGTTGCTTCCTACCGAGCCTCATGCTACAGCTAACACTAGCTTGTTCACTTGTTAGCTTGTTAGCTTGGAGTTACCAACTGCAACTTTGAGGTGCAACCCGTGACAATACATCTGTTGAAAACTTTCTTCTTGCACTGTATTATTGAAATCACATTTTCATTTCAGCATCAAAGTTACAGCAGAGAACTGCAGCACTGGGTCTGATAGAGATTTGGTGCCTTGCTCAAAGGCACTTCAGCAAGGAGACTGCCAATTCAGGCTGACTTATGGATAACAAAACTCATTATTGTCTACTACTCAAAGAAACTTTTTTTTGCAGATTTTGAGTTTTTTAAGATGAAATTTGTGGTGTATTTGCCAGTTTAATTTATACATGACTGAGGATTTGTTAATTATAAAAGCAACAGAAAATAGTTTCATTTCCATCAAAATATGACATGCTGCTGTGTGCTTTTTCTGCTCTGAACCGGTGATGGCTGCTAGATTAAAGGTCAGATTTTCATCTAACTTATTTCAATTAAATCCTGGGAGGGCATGAATTTCTGCACCAAATGTCAGTGCAATCCATTCATTATATGTCAAGACTGAAAATAAAAATTCACCAAAGTCATATGATTTATTTTCTGGGAACCTTGAATACCTGCACTGAGTTTCATGGCAATCCATATTAAAGATATTTCTGTCAGGAACAAAGCTCTTAACCAACCGACTGAAACTGCCATCTCAAGAGCCTCCTGCTAGGGAGGCTAAAATTAATATCACAACCATATCATTTGACAGTATCTGTCCTTGCAGCCTTGTTCCAATCTCACTATGACAGCATTTCCCAGTCATCACTATCAATATAGCATGCTTACATATAGCTTCGTCCATAATTTCTGGTTAGAGAAAACGTCTAAAATTTTACTGCAGATATAGACATATTTTTCATAATGTTTGAAAAGCTAAAAAGAAAGCTCAGGAAAGAAAAGGAAATGCTACTCACCGTATGAACTGGAGCTCTGCAAAATGCTGTCGTGTGTTTGAGCTGCTATGCTCCCATTTTGATGAATAGCAATAGAAAAAAAGAAAACATGAAACACACGCACATCTACACACTTGTGCACACATACAGAATGCAGACAGAAACACACTCCCTTTCTGTCAAACTGAAATTAATCCATGACCACCAAACACTTGTCGTGGTTTCCCTGTCTAAATCAATGTCTTACACACACACACACTCACACACAGTAACACACTCACACACAGGCACACCATTTGCTGTGTTAAACAATCCCTGACACACAGACACAATCTCTTCCTCACAGACACACACTCTCTGTCAAAGAGACACACATAATCTCTTCCTCACACTCTCACACACAACAAACACACACATGCACACACTCACACTGTCGAACAATCCCAATGCTTGTGTCTGACAAAGCTTCCTTCTTCTTTCCTCAAAGGCCTGTTTGTTTGCATGCAAGTTTTAGTGGGACATTCGCATTCTAGTGAACACAAACCAGCAGTGAAATATAGCATCCATTTACATATACAGTATACACATTTGGATAGACCTATACAAACCAAAATGATATCTGGATTATACAGTTTTATATGGCTGTGGAAGGCTACTTACAATGTGTGCAATCTAATGTAAAGTACAGTACTGTACCGAACATGGGGCCACATTAAAATTACCCATCATCATCTTCCTCTGACTGTAACTGAATATAGGAAACATAAGTAGACATACATCACAGGCATCATATTGCTCACAAGTAGGGGAATATCTCTGAACATGTAGCAGATTATCACCAATAATGTGTTAAGTACTAAATGCAGCCATCTTATGCACACATTCAAAAACCACATGGTATTTAGGAACAGAATAACCTTCAATGCACTTGTTCTTTTTTTTTTTTTTTTTACCATCATGGCTGAAAGCAGAACAAGATTTTTAAAAAAGTAATGTCAGATTTTTACTTCTAACACCTCACACAAATTTCAGTGTTCAGTAAAGAAAGCGAGGTCATGGCAGAAGTAGCATAGCAAGATGGTGAACTGCTACTACTGTATACTGTGAGCTAACAACTAACACGCTAGCCAGGGGGGTGAGTAAAAAAAAAAAGCTCTCCAAAACATCTCTCTATATCTCTCTCTATGTTCTCTGTTTTTCTGTACATGCTGTTTACGTCACCCCCACCCCTGCCACTTTTTAAAAAAGTTTTCCGAGCTAATGAGCTTGCTAAGTGACTATTGGCAAGCTTGCTAGCTACTCATCTTAGCTCAGCACCAATGAGACAAAAACTTGAGACAAAAAGCTGTATTCAGATACGGTCGACTCTTATTGTCTCACAACTGCAAACCAAGTCTCTATTGTGGAGTATTTTATACTCTGACAGAGACGGTAAATAAAAGTTGATGGTTCTACAAATCTACAAGGCTACAATTGTTTCCAACATTTTGGACTCTCCAGATCAACGTTCCTTAAAATCTCAGCACCATCAGACTTGATATGATTCAGTGGTATAAATTTGTTATAACTTCACTCAAGTAAACCAAAAAAAGGTGTGTGGACTTTGCCCTGTAAATTTGAGCAAATCCACACATTGCAGCCTTTTAAATGGAGTGACATGATTTTTTGAGGAAATTTTGCTATTTGAAATGCTGACACGACCAAGCTTCATATCATACATATCCTTGTCGTTTTACGATAGCAAAAATGAAGCATCTAACTGGAACAAAACATACCTGTATGTTTTATTTTTCACTTATAAATTACATACTTACATACACAGGCCCATTTTTATGTGCACCTCTGGTGTCATTCAACTGTTAGTATCTACTGTAAGCTCACAACAAAGCTATAATTATTATGACTTTCCCAACAATTATGAACATTAATAAATGACAAGATACATACAGTAAAGTAGCCTGTTTCTTTCACTGATACACACTGTAGCGCAGCAATAGGCTATATTTGTATCTTCAAAGAATAGTCTCTGTTCACCTAGATAACTGAATATGGCATTTTGTAAGCATGAGAGAAATAGTTGATGATATACCCACATGTGAGAATTACTGATTACTATTACTGACCTTGCCGCTACATATTATTGTTTGCTAATGACATGTAAGGTTGTGAAATTTTGCAGAAAAAGTTGCAGTAAAATCCATAGGGAGAAGTCTCCTGAGTGTCTATTTTTGATGTGAGCAATTGAATATTTGCCATAGTAATTCTACCAATACATGTACAAATAATACTCATGTAAAAGGTACGTATTACATATGCTTCACAAGATAGAGGAGTCCCAGGTCTATGAGGAATGTGAAATTATATTAAAGACCAGGGAGGCAAAGATTTGAGCCAGCAAAAAAGGCACTTTGAGAAGTGAAATGCTCTTTTCAATCCAAAATGTAGAACTGAACAAAAAAACCCAGAACAGTTAAAAACTTCAAAAGGGGCATTTCATATTTCAAACATCATTGTTCAGTGGAAACAGTCCGGCAGTTTCTCAGCAGTTTCTTTCTTATGCAATATATTCAAAAGGAGTGCTGTGATGAGATTTTCCCAAAATAATAACTAACTGTCCCTTAGTTCACTTGTAGGTATGTAGACTTAAAGTCTGTTCCAAGTGGGTTTTTAGCGTTGCATTTGTATATGCCAGAATTCATGAGTACGGGGTTCTGTATGACCAGACTGCCCTCCTCAGTCATATGAATCCCTCCCTGCACTGTGAACCGGTTATGTGGAACCAGTGTTGTACGCCCAGGCAATGTCCAAGAAATTTCTGGCTTGGGAATACCAGTTGCAGCACAGTTTAAAGTGATGGGTGATCCCCGGCTGACTGTCGTAATTGAGCTCAGCAAATTTGTAATGCGTGGTGGGAAAACCATTACTGCAACTGGGTAGGACAGTGTTGACGATCCGAAAGAATTTGACGCTTTACAGATGTATGTTCCTTTGTCGAAAGTAGCAATCTGCCTGATTTGGAGGGTCCCATTGGCAAGAAAAGATACCCGACTAATGGTCTGAGGTTTGTCCAAAACAAGACCATTAGGTAATGTCCATGTTATTGATGGCTCTGGCCAGCCATCTACAGTGCAGGGCAAGTTGAGACCGAGGCCATAAGTTATCTTCATTCCACCTGAAAGAGTAAAATTGCAACAGTATGTAGATTTTATGCAAAAGTGATTGATAAAACAGCAACATAAAATCTGTTACATTTCACTGAATTTTGGTTGGCTCTTGAATATGAGGGTAAAGAGGTCATTACAATTCAAAAACCTGGCTACAGTTAGGCCTTTCTATGGAATGGTCACATTCAGATTTGAACCCATTTATTCTGTTTACTGACTACTGACTTTTACAAACTAAGAAGCGTTCTGCTTCATTGGAGATGAAGAAACTTACCTGTAGATCCTCTGATAACTGGCTTTCTGCCCGCCTCCAGTGCATAGCGTTTCTCTGCTTGTCCTGCCACATTTTTTGCTAGACACCGGTACACTCCCTTATCACTTGCAACTGGTTGAGAGATCTGCAGAGTTCCATTTCCCAGATGATGAATGAAACGTTGGAGTCTTGCACCAGGTGTTAACATCGTCCCGTTGGGTAGAACCCATACAAACTCTGGGTTGGGTTTGCCACGAGCAGGGCACACTAGGTTCAAAAGCCCAAAGTCTTGCTTTATAGGTAAGATTTCAATATTAGGAACAGCAAAACTTGGCTTTTCTGCTAAAGATGTCACATCTAATTCAACTAAAAGTGAAGCTTCACCCAGATTGTTTTTAGACAGACACATGTACCTCCCTTCATCTGTTTTCCTCACCCCTCGTATCTGTAAGCTCCCATTGTGGTGGACTTGGAAGCGTCCGCCCAAGTAGGGCATTGGAAGCGAGTGGCCATAAGGAGAAACCCACCAGACTCTTGGTTCAGGTTTTCCCTCCACTCTGCAATCCAGAAGCACTGTTTGATAGGAAACAGCCAAAACCTTTGTGGTGCTCTTTCCTTCCATGCCATTAATAGATGGTTCCTGATGTTCAACTTCGATTTTTATGTTTTTAACATCCTCACCAGCAGAATTTCGTGCCACACATGCATACTTCCCTTCGTCCGCCAGTCTTACTTTTTTCACCACTAACATCCCATTATCCATGACCTGAAATTTGTCTGATGACATCGATATCACATCATTTCTTGGTGAGATCCACATGATTTTTGGAGTAGGTTCACCTGTTGCCTGACAACTCAGTTTAGCTGAGTTTCCTAACTTTACTGTCACCAGTGATTGGGATTTTAAATGGATCGTAGGAGCATTAGGTCCCACTTTGACACTAACTTTTTTTTCGTCCTTGCCTAGTTTGTTTTTGGCATAACAAGTGTAGTCACCCTCGTCTTTTTTTCCCATTTGCTGGAGAAGTAAAGTTCCATTGTCAAAGAAAACGTAGCGGCGATTGCGAAGGCCACTGTCGTCCGATTGAAGGGCGTTGTTGATCAAAGTTCCATCTGGGAGACTCCAGGAAACTTCAGGATCGGGAAGACCTGTTGCAATGCAGTCCACCTAAAAAGGAAAAAAAGGACTGACAATGAGTGGTTGAGGCAGAAAATAAGTAAAATGAATAAGTGAAGTGAGGAATCTAGGCTAATTTCTGACTGAAGATCTTATTGGTTAGATTTTTTTTAAACTGTATAATATTCAACCAGTTTTACCTTTGTCTTAATGACGCTCTCTGTTGTGCTGAAAGGTTGTCAGTTTATTTTTGATTTTTTTGATTAAAATAACCAAGCTATTTCTTTGTGTGTAAGATGTTTTTGCTGTATATAAAGAATAAAACAACAGTCATAATGGAATCCCTTGTGTGGCTGTATGTGTATTTACTTTTTTACCTGTATAAATTTTCATTTAAAGCTGTACATATCTATATTATAACAATAACAAATGTCTGGATGATTTTATCTAATGTGGAAGGGGTTGCAAGAAACGACAAACTCCTTAATTGTTATAACCCACCCCTGCACTTCCCCAAAGCTCCATAAAATACTTTGAAACACTTTGGGAAATTGAAACCTTATGTCTTATGAGAACAAATGTATTTGTAGATATAACACTATAAAATGGAGAAAAAAAAATACAAAATACAAATGCTGACCATGTCTGACCTGGCCTATCTACTTTTGCAAAACTTTGAGCAACTTCCTTAGAGCTACCTGGAAATTTTCTCCAAAGGTGACCCTGATCTGTAGAGTCCTTACGTGTTCAATTCTAGGTGGGGTCATCAACACCTCTACCTGATAAAGCAAACACATAAAGACATATGAGAGAAAGTTGCACTGAAATCTTGGAAAAAAAAAGCGACAGACGGCAGTCAGGTATTGATCACTTGATGGCCAGCTGTTTTCAACTTTTGTCAGCCCAAATAGAAAAAATAGAAATAAAATCCTGTTCGTCACTGTGAGCACAGACCACGTCTTCGATTCTTTAGGGAAGGTGTAAAGAGATAACCATTCAGCAGTGATTTTGATAACCAAGCAGGAACTCTTGAACAAAAGCATTCTCAGCAGAAATGAATCGTAAACTAATGGAAAAAAGTTAGCAGTAGCATGAACCTGCCTGAAGTCATTGCCTGTCCTGTTCATACCTGAAAGAGCTCCATGTCCTCGCCATTGGGCCGCTGAAATACACAGAGATAATTCCCACCATCCAGTTCTGTAAGCTGAAGAATCCTCAGAGTACCATTACGGAAGACTTTAATTGGTCTCTCCGGACTGCAGGCAGACACAGAGTCAGTCATGTTTAATGGAAACTAAAACTTTTTCAATGTTTTAATAACTGGTCAGTAAAATGCTAATTCATGCTTACAATACTAAGTTACCTATAACGATGTTCCATGATGATCTTGGAGGGTAGCTGCCAGAAAGTCCCTCTTGCAGATCCAATAGACTCTGGACAATGGAGAAAGACAGCAGAACCGTACATAGCTGAGATAGAGTGCTGGCGGGATGGCACACCACGGCGATGACTTGGAGGAATGGGAAGAGGAGCAGGGTGCTTGCCAGAGTAAGAGAGGGAATCCTCCTTCACCTCTATCAGGACAGTTCTTTTGGCAAAGCCCACAGTGTTTGTGGCTGAACATTCGTATCTGAAAAGCACATACATAATCCTTACATAAGCAACACCAATGTGTCTGACGTTATTTTTATTGATGGCAACAGTAACGAAAGCATCTTGTTTTGTTTTAGTTTTTTTAACTTCATCATCAAAATATATATTTCTTACAATATTCTTTTGTAAAGTTATTATCTGTGTAGACCTGCATGTTTTGTGCTTGTAGCATAAAAGAGTACAACATTCATTTTGTTGTGCAACACTGGT
Organism: Naso thynnoides; assembly: GCA_029783665.1. Lineage (NCBI taxonomy): Eukaryota > Metazoa > Chordata > Actinopteri > Acanthuriformes > Acanthuridae > Naso > Naso thynnoides. The sequence continues at coordinate 4,206,991 of JAQLOL010000026.1, read as the reverse complement.
ACAAGGGCAGAAAAATCACCTTATATCGTAATTAAACTTCAGAGGAAAATCAAACCTTCATTAAGAGGATTACTTGACTATCTTAAGTGATTAACAACTAATTATGATACAGCTAGGTAGGTCAACTAAATGGTTGCTTATGATACAGTACACTCACTTGATCAGATATTTAATCAGTGCACAGACAGAAAGACTTAATCACACATCTCATACCTCCCAGCATCAACTGGTGAAACATTCTTCATATACAGTGTCCCATTGGGGAAGACAAAAAGCCTGCGTCCAAGAAACTGTGATGGCTTGACATGGACGCCTGCTGGGAGCATCCACTTCACAGCAGGCACTGGTTCACCCTTCACAGAGCAGTGGACATACACACTCCTGCCTGATTATATGTGATTTTATTAGTTTAAAATACTTGTTTTGGCATTGAAAACATTTTCTTGTATCTGTCAGTGTGGAAAGTTTGGGCGTGATTTCTGTTTGCATGATTTTTAATTTCTGTACTTTACCTGGCTGAATGATCACAGTATCCACTGCTCCCTCACTGATGCTTGGAGGCAGAGCTGCCACATGGAGATGATAAGTAATTGTATCAGCACCTGCTGCATTGCTTGCAATACATTTATAGTACCCTTTGCTGGAGAAACTGGGGGAGAGAATTTGCAGGGTTCCATTTTGAAGCAGAGACATTGGAGAAAGGTGTGTGTGAACAGTCCCAACTTGACGTACAAATGTCCTGTCTGGAAGAATCCAGGAAATGTGAGCATTTGGCTTTCCCAAAGCAAAGCAGTCAAGAGTCACACTTTTCCCTAAGTAGACTGCTATGTCTGTTGACTTAGGGGGTCGAATCTTGGGTGCCTCAGTCTGGACAGCTAACGTAATGACCATGCGATCTGATCCAAACCTGTTTTGGGCAGTGCAAAGGTATTGGCCTCTATCCTGAAGCTGAATGTTTTTAATCATGAAAGTTCCATTTATGAAGACTTCAAAACGGGGACCATGCTTGGTGTTGGCTGGGATGGTGGCACCTAAGGAAAAAGAAAGGATGAGGGGACAATGAGAAGGAAGAGATTCTGGATCATAATTCTCATAACTGACTATGTCACTTTTGAAAATTTCTGTCTCTGTTCTGTTTCCCAGTGACAAGCTGTATTCAGGCAAGCATTGGAACCCTGGACTTTTCAGAATTATCTGAATGGGCTGTACAAGAGAACACAAGTGTATGAATTTAATGATCTAGACATTACTCTTTACCCAATCTCGGAACTCATCAGCTGCATTCACCGTCTGACTTCTGGCAGGCTGCGATACAGCTTCTGGGGGCAAACCCAATAATTCTTGGGCTACTGTTGGAGGAGGCGGATTTCCGTTTCTGACTTCCTTCTCCGCGTGGCCCTCGCTGATTACAGTCCGACTGTTTACAGTCCGATGCGAGAATGGAGTTGGAGTTGAGAAAGCACATCTACCAGCAGATCTTTTCACAAGTAGCCAGTTCACACACCGTTAACAGTTAACAGTCCGCCGTTTATTATGCGGACTACAAAAGACTACAACCAGAAACCAGGGTTTTTCCGGTACCAAGATCACCCTACCTTGCCTACAGACTCTACATTCAGTGAATGTAGAGTCTGTTTATCGAGACTACTCTTTACCTTACTAGCTGTGCAATGTCTGATTGAGCCCATGTGTAAAATAAACACGTAATTGCCTACAGAATTTCCAGCGAGAAAGTGAGTGTTGACGGTATCACACTGACTACCTGCTTCCTTCTATTTTCTACTGGTTTGTATTTTGTATATTGCTTTTCCATAATATCACTTGTTCAGTGATATTATGGATATATTCAAGTAATATTGTCATTATTACAATTGTAATGACTCCTCCTCCTCTGCTCCTGGTCTACCAAGGCACCATCCCTTGTCTAAACCAAACATGGGTTAGGGTTAGGGGTGGGGTGAGTATTTCCGGTGGGTGAGAACGACATGGACAACTTTCGACTTCTGGCGAATAGGATGAATGAGAAAAACAACGGACCACATCAGTTTACTCTAGGATTGTCTCAACTTTCAATATATTGATCAATGTCCTTAATTAACAGTTCATTTCCTTGTTCTCTCTTTTTTAAATCGCTCTCTACCTTACCTGTGGAGACTTTGGTCCATGTAATGCTGGGTTCAGGATTCCCAGCTGCTTTGCAGTGCAGGAACACATCACTCTCTGCCAGTACCGTCACGCTAGCTGTGGTAACTGTGGTAATACGAGGTTTAATCCCACCTCTTTCAGCTCCCAACACCCATGGCAAAGAAGGTGCAGCTGTGGGCCGCAAAGAGCCGACTCGACCTGCTACAAAGACACATTTAAACAGCAAAAAAAAATTATCTCATTATTCCACGTAAAAATATACTAAAATATATGGCTTATTTCTCAATATAAATATATAGCCTATATATTTTCAGTAGTGGACGTACCTCCAACAGGGTATGGATGAGGAGTCGGGATGAAACCATAGTATGATGACATTGAAGGTTTAGCAGTCTTTGGAGGCTTTAGAAAGTAAGTGTAAGAAGTGGTGGGCGCTGGTGGTTTGGGGATGATGGGTATATATGAAGATGGGCTGGGTTTTGGTGTGTTTGAGAAAAAGGGATTGCGGTAGTTCATACGAGGTCTGGGGGTCATAATCTTCCCTAGCTGAGCCATACGATCAAGCTGCGCCTGAAAAAGACACAACCATAATGATCAACTATTATATTATTAACCAATTAACTTCAAATGAAATCCTATCTCAGAGAGCTGATTCATTATAACTTATTAGCAATTACGTTGTTAGCGAATCCAAGATGAAAAAACTAGAAAGGCACTTAGAGAGTGCATACCTTCGCCAAGAAGCAGAGTCACACATACACCTGCGCAGGTGCACACACACACACACACACACACACACACACACACACACACAGGAGAGGGAGAGTCATTTCACAAAAGGAGGGGGACATCCCTGCTGTTCCCCCTATGTCTCTAATATGGAAATGTATAGTGTAACGCATTGCCATAGTGCCCCTATGGGTGCATTGTAATTTTTTCTCTGTGTGACCAAAGTCAAGGCAGAGCCCACAACAATGTTCACACAAAGTTTGGCATTGTTCAGAGTGATGGCCACCAAGTTTTGGCCCTTTACAGTCAGAAACACAGAAGTAGGGCCCACTAACAGGTTCATCCTTCGCCCCCAGATTTATTGGGTTCATCCTTGGCCCAGTCTACAGCCTTCCTCCAAGTTTCATTGGAATTGGCCCAAACAGACAGCACTGAAAACAATACTGTCTTGGCGAAGTTAACGAAAAACTAATTCCAAGCAAACCTTTTGTTAGTCCACTCTTCTATGTTATGCAAATTAGCAAGCACCATCACTTTATGTCTGGATACATTATCCAAAACTATTTCAAATTTCTTCTAAATATGGTTGTGCCTAGTTGAAGCCTTATCATCTCACCTGTAAACGCATATTTCGATGTGAGAAGGATAATAATTAGCAGCATAATATTAATTTACATTTCCACAGGCTCACCTCAGTTTTAAAACAAAGTTTACAATTGTGGCAATGTTACAATTGTAGGAGTTCTCCCATGAAGTCACCCTTCTTGAGCGCTTCATAGTAATTGCTTTCTATATGAAGTGTGAGCATCTACATGTGCAAGCTACCCCTAAGATTAATTGGTATCTGTGAGTATAGATTGTGATATCGAGTCATCCCATTTCTACAACTAACTGGATAACTGACTGGATGTTGAGATGTGGGCTGTGGCCATTATTCCAGCAAGGCAAACTGCCCTGTCTTGCAATGTTAATGAAAGTAAAACATAGTTTGTCCCCGATTCCAACTTATTCCAAAAGCTTTTACAGATAGTTTAGGAGCATGTCGTGATGAGAAATAAGAAAAGCTGTTCTAATAGACATTAATGTCTATCATGTCAACTGATTATTTACTCTTCCTGAGCCAACATCTTTAAAAATTGTTGAAATACCAAAACTCTTGGTCATAGCCAAGTGCACCCGCACTGTGGATGCAAATGGGCCTTCTCATCGTAGATATTTTGTAATAGGAAGAAAATCACAGGTGTAATTAATACTAAAGGTCTGTTCCATTCAAGTGATATCAGTGAGTCACTTGAGCTGATAAAGCTAAATGGATTTTTGCCATTTTTAATCTTATTAATTACACCAGTGGTTTTCTAGTTATTATTGCAGTGAAATAGGCTTGCACTTAACCCTAAATCTACAAACACAGTTAAAATCATATATACTGTAAGGCAAATTAACTTACTTGACTTGTTTGTGATCATTAGCATATAGCAGTCAACCCTCATTCTTTTTTGTGCACTTTGTTATTTGTTTGTATGTGTTTTTAAAGCATTTCATCAATATTTTGATACACAATAGATTCTTCACGTACTGCACACAAACAAAACCAAATCTAACCATACCTGTCTGTATCTGTTCCTCAGTCTTGATAGAAAAAAGTGATCTCTGGTTTGGGTCCTGCCATCCACACGTTGATTTTGATGATGATATGATTGATGGGGATTAGATATAGTTAATTTGGACTTGCTTGTTGCTCCAGAAACTGTAGGCGTGAGCTTCGCTGTTACAGCTATGATCTCTGGGGGGTTGGTGACAACTGGGTTTTGTGCCCAGGGATGGGGCAGAGGCCAAGGCCAATGTGTAGGCATAAGGTGTGACCCAGGACCTTGGAACAGAAAACAAATATTTGAACAATGTGTATATCCATTATTGCAACCATTATTAGACATATCATAACACCCAGACAACACAAGACATCCTTTTTTGAGTATATTTGTCAATCTATTAGAGGTGTGAATCTTCACTCCCAAATCGATTTGATTACGTTCACCTATCAACGATTCAAATGCAAAACAAATACAAAACATTGCAGATGCAATGTGTTGCTTCCTTGATTTTCTATATTACTGCACAGTGCACATGACTACTTTTCATTAGTTAATACAAGCAGCTGCCCCTTCTATTTAGAGAGCACTTTCAAAAGTTACATATTGTCTGCCACATATTAATTTTCTATTTGTGAAGCTGCAGATCAGATTCACTCACTCAAGAAAGCGCACCATTGAATAGCATGATGTTATATACACCGGCATGGCCTCTCGGTCTGTCAGTAAAACCAACGGAGAAGACAAGCATCCTGTTGTTTTAGAAGGAGAATGTAAACAGGACTTGAATGTAGCATAGAGTGACGTTGGCTACTAAATTGAAGAGAGGTGGAAAAAAGGAGAAAGCAAATGTGTGTGTGTGTGTGTGTGTGTGTGTGTGTGTGTGTGTGTGTGTGCTAACAATGAAGTAGTAGCAGCAGATCAACACAAGCGAAGCTGTTAACCCAGCTCCGTTCTTAAAACCTGAAAACTTAACAGTATTAACATAGTATCGCTAACAGCACAAGCTAATCCAGCTAGCAGCTACGCTTGCCCTGCAACCTCTTGGTCACTTAGCTGTTATCAGTATTGACTTCGAATGATCAGTATTACACTCTGATGCTTAATGTTTGCTCTTAGTCATCTAAATGAGTGTTGGAAAGTATTTTGTGAGTCTGGTAATACATAGAGTCTGGTCTAGACCGCTCTATTTGTAAAGTGTCATGAGATAACATTTGTTGTGATATGGCGCTATAT
>JAQLOL010000026.1:4180620-4201192 GCA_029783665.1 Naso thynnoides | reverse complement strand
CCGCTCTATTTGTAAAGTGTCATGAGATAACATTTGTTGTGATATGGCGCTATATAAATAAAATTGACTTGACTTGATTGACTTGGTGTTTTTTGTGGGGAGCAAACTCTCAATTTTGTGGAAGATACTACATTGATGCAGAATATTCTGCATCCACATCGCAATGCATCTTACCTAGAAGTTTCCCCACCTCTAATGTCAATGCAGGCCTACGTAGTTATCAATTATCTCTATCAGTCACATTTCTTCATCACAACTTATTACAAAAAGTGTTTAATAAGGAAGTCATCATACAGCAGCTATATTTACCATTCCAGGGATGTGGAAATGTCCTTTGACCTGGCCAGGGTGGGTAGAGGGGGACGTTATGGTGGAGATGATGGTGTGAAGGCCACTGGGATGTAGGGGTGACTCTGGGAAGCTCGGAATACCTGTCTGGATTAACTTCACCTTGTCTTCCTGGATTTCTGTTTCGGGTTGGGTGGGTTGTCATGGAGGTAGTAGTTTGCCCACCTCCCTGTTTATTCTGATGAAGCCAGGGGTGAATTGGCTCCATTATTGGAAAACGGTGGATCTCAGGCACCAATTTATGCCTATCAAACTCTTCATTATCTTCCTTTGTGACTTCTTCACTTGTTCCATCCTTGACTGAATTCGAGATTATGACCTTGGGAGATGAAGTTCTTGCTTGAGTTGGTGTATTTTGTTCCAGTGACGGTTGGGTGTTATGTTTGTTATCTGTTGTTAATTGGATGCTATCTTGTGTATTGTTGCTCTGTGTAATCCACCCCTTATTAGATTCCTCCCAGTCTTTCTCACTGCCCTTTTTGTCTATTCCATCTTTTTCTTGCCCCTTTGTTGTTGTTGGTATTATCTCCTTTTCACTTTCTCCTCCAAAATGTTTGCCATCTCTGCTCTTTTCATCAGTATGCATTCTAATGTCCACCATCTGTCCTTTAAATGTCTTTAGGTTTACAGTGTTAGTGCCCTGAACAGTTCTTTCAGTTGGATAAGGGGTACTATCTAGATCTGGAGTGGCAACTGTCTTTGGATTTAGTAAATTATGTCTCCCTGGAGTGCTACCTACATGAAAATTTTTTTCTGCGGCTGATGGGAATTTGCTAAGACTAATGTCAAGATCATTGGTGATATGAGAGGTTTCACTGTTTACATCTTCCTTGGCATTAAAAACAACACTGTCTTTGTAATTATATTCTTCACTGTAGTCCCCTTCTTTTTCCTCTGTCTGATACTTAACAGATGAGAATTTAATGTTTTCCTCTGTAGTTGGAACAGGTGTTGTAGTTGTAGTAGTAGTAGTAGTAGTAGCAGTAGTAGTGGTGGTAGTAGTTGTTGTTTTCAGGGTTGTTGTTGGGGGAGCAGGTGTTTGTAGCTTGTTTGATGAATGATAGAAGGGATGTACATGTGGACGGACTCTTCGAATTGGTGGTCTTCTACGTCTGTAAGGCCTTCTTCTGTTTGACTGACCAGAAATAAGGTTGTAGTTTCTTCTCCTTTCTCCAGAATGCTTATTTTCTGACTGATCAACTGGCTGAGGAGTACTGACTGCAGGAGTGGCTGTGACGGTTTCCATTTTTTCTGTGATCCCACCATCATGGTGTTGGGTCGATTTTGTACTTCTGGGAGGCAGAGGTTGTAAAACCTGTGGCAAGCCTTCTGATGTTTCAGCTTTTTTGTTATTTGGTTTGTTATCTGTATGATAGGCCTCAGTCTTAACTTTTGTGTTGACAGGAAAAATTGTTGGTCCCATCCCAATTTGAGGTTGCATAGTAGTAGGGGGTAAATTGCTAGAAGTAGTGGCAACTGAGGTAGTAGTTATAGCAAAAGTTTTATTTGTTTGGACAGTTACAGTGCTGGGCTCTGGTAGTGACTGCTCTGTGGGCAGAGCAACACTTGGTTTGCTCTTAGCTTTGGCCAGTATCTCTGCCCAACGATTTGGATCCAATTCCTTAACAGATTTATTAAGTGTTCTCTTTGAATCTTTAACTCTGATCCTTTTTGGATTTCTTTGCTTTGTTCCTACCCTCTTCGGGAACTGTGTCGCAAAAGGACGTATAATTTCCTGGAAATCTCCCCCTGAACCCTCTACTTCCTCCATGCTGACTGGCAAAATCTGCTGATGTCTCTCAGTATGTTCTTTGGACCAATCAGAGACCTTTTCTTCTGTGACATCCACCATGTGTGATAACATGTCAACTCCATACAGATTTGAGGCCAGGCAGCTGTATTCCCCTGCATCTTCCTGTGTCAACCTCCTTACCACTAAAGTCCCATTTTCCATCACTTCTGCTCGTCTTGTCTGTTGTGTGGGGAGAAGAATTCGGTTTTTAGGTAGGTACCATGTTGTCTGACTCGGCTGGACTGTGGTCACTTCACATGGAAGAAAAAAAGTGTGTCCCTTTTCAACTACAATTTTCTGACCATTGAAAGTGGTGGGGCTGAGTGAGCGTTCTTTTATAGTGAGCCTCACAGGCATTAAGTCTACACCGGTGGTGGCTCTGACCAAACAATGATAAAGGCCTGAGTTAGACAGTGTGGCATTTAAAATCACAAGTTCTCCTTTTTCAGAAATTTTAATTTCATCTGTTACATCTTCCACAACGGACAAATCTGGAAGCACCCACTCCACTTTCACCTCTGGATCTGAGGAGATGACACTGCACTCCAAGTAAACCTTAGAACCTTCAAGAGCAGTCTGAACCCGTCCTGGTGTTCCTCTGCGAAGAAGAGCCCAAGACATGGTGAGGTCTTCGTCACTTTCCTGGCCTCTGTGGTTGCTGATGTGCTTGGTAATTGCAGTAGTGAAATCCATTACCAGTTTCTTGGTTGTTGTCTGCTGTCTGTTGAGCCTCAAAGTTACTCTGGGTTGAAGCAGCCACAAAGGTTCTGCTCCCAAATACCCTTTTAAGTCAGTGAAATATGGGGAGTTTTCATTTACAGCTTGGGCATATTCATAGGTAACTCTGCTAGCATTTTCTCTTTGCTGGCCTCTCTCCAAGATAGCAGGACTTTCATAGTAATATGCAACTAGTTGCCATAGATTTTGAAGCGTCTCCCGATCAATCTCACATTCAAGGACACTCACCAGTGATACATTGACAGACAACTCCCCAGATGAGTTCATTGTCCAAGTCATTGGTGAATTGTCTCCAGAGTAGCGCACATCACACATCATGTGAGCTCTGTTTCCATGGCTGTCGGAGAGAACCAATGTCAGATGGCCTAAAGGCTTTTCAAAGTCACGGGTGTACGGAAGGTCAGGCTCTGCTTCAGATTCAGCCCATACAGGACTGTCCCACTGTTTAAGGGGGGAACGAAGAGTTGGCCGTTCACAGGTAAGCTTATCTGGAGTCAGTCCAAGCAAAAGGGTCCCGTTCAGGGATTGAGGAGAGGAGCACTGGGGACAAATCTCACTGGCGCCACGTTCCTTCTTGCACTTTATAATGCCTAGAATAAAGAGAGAGAAAAAGAAAGACATGAACACATAAGAAGACAAGAGAACAAGGAATGATGGAAACAATCCATAGAATTAGACGAAAAGGGCAGATAAGGGTTTAAGACTGAGTAAGGAGATATAGGCTAAAATAGAGTGAAGTAAATCTAAAAAATAAAAAAAAAACAAAATGAGAAAGGAAAAGAATGAGAAAAGGTGAAAAATAAACCATGAATCTGGGCTTTTTGGGATAATTCAGATACAGTTTTATCTCTTCATTAGTTTTAGTTAAAGGTTCAGGGCATCCACTAATGAAGTCCTGGCAGTCACAGTCCCTTATTTCAGACAAAGCAGGCCTTATACAAAATTATAGATTTTTAAGAGTTCTGTTGATGAAAACAACTTGCATATGGAGTTGGGTAAGATGTTTAATGAAAACTTAACAAAACAGTAACAAAAAAGGTAAAGCACATATGCTGTGAAAAATTCTGAATGAGAGAGGAGGATAATGACAAAGTAAACAATTCAATAAATTTTGTATACTGCATATGGATCAAATAAAGACAGTTCATTGTGTTAGCTGTGTTCTTCATATGTTGTGCAGATGCTGAATGGTGATTTTTTTTTTCTGACAGTAAGCCTACTGCATTTTAGCTTCTTGTTGCAAACTGTTGTCTGAAGCCCAGAAATACACTATTGTGACCTTTTGTGCATATATTCATATTATGAATATAGGTTACAACCAATTATTAAGTCATCTGTCTTTTCCCTAGGTGATTAATATACAGTAGAGTTAACTGAGTACTGAATTGTTTGACATGATGTTTTTTGGGGCCCTACCTAAGTGGGAATTTTCAGGCTGATTCTGTTACCTACATTAAGGAGTTACACAATTCCGATACCCAATATATTGGAAGATATATACGTTCAATATCGGCTGAATGTGGTTATCAAATTCTTGTGAGATATATAAGTAAGGGAGAATGGATATCTTTACATTTTAAAAATCTTTATCTAAACCTAAAACAGAGTAAACACTGGGGCTGCAACTAATAATTATTGTCATTATCAATAATTCTGACAATTATTTTCACGATTAATTGATTAATTGTTTATTCTATGAAATGTCAAAAAAGGGTGAAAATGCTCATCCTAATTTCCCAGATACCAATGTGACATCTTTAAATTGCTTCTTTTGTCTAGACAACGGTCCGAAAAAAGAGCTCTCATTTATTATCATAAGTCAGACAGAAAAGCAGCATTTAAGAGTCCAAACCAGCAATTCATTTTACTTTTTTATTTAAAAAATGACTGAAATAATTGATTCCCAAATATTTGATGATTAATTTTCAATCAATTGATTATTCAATTATTCAGTTAATCGTTGCAGCTCTAGTAAAAACTTCACTAATTAGTTATTAAATAATGGACTGCCATCTCCTGGACAAACCTACATAATCATAGTCATAAAAATAATCACCTCCTGCCTTAACAAGCGGTATTAATATTGGACACATCAGATAACATACATGCCAATACCATACCAATATATATGCGATAGGCAATAACGGTCAATAATACTGGCAAACTGATATCTGCTGGGCCCTATTGTTTTTGCCTTGGCAAGAGGTCATCAGTTATGTTCCTCATTGTCTTTTTGCTACAATCAATAGTTTCACAAACTATGATAATGTATCAGGTGAGATGTAAAAAATTTGTGACAATCTGACAGAAATCTTTCATAGTGACGATCCTACAGACAATTGTCACTTGAATTGACAGCCCCTTGTCAGCTTTACAGAACTGTATAACAGGCTTTAACATATTGTTTGGCTATCTGCTTGTAACTTTGTTGTTTTGATGCACTTTCACAACTGTCATAGTGTAACTGAGAGCAGCAGCTGTTTCCAGTTAAAAAAAAAAAGAAGTATTGAATGAACGATAATATTACTCCATAAAAAGAACACAAGTCTACTAAAACAACTTAAAGGATGATATGTTTATGTTGTAGTCACAAATTTCATTTCCACTTCCTTGAGGTGGCCAAAAACTCAGCCATTGCTGATATAAAGTTGCATCAAAAACGATTTTTTATTACATTTTCTTTTATGTGAAATGTAAAAGAGGGCTGTACAAATTGATCATGAAACCTGCCAGTTCCTCTTGGTTCTAGAGTGAGTTTTAGTTTCTTCTTGCTCATTGTACTGGTTCGATGGTGTGACCCTTGGTATTTTTGTTCACTCAACTCTTTTAAAGTTTACACAGAGGTATTTTTTTTAGATATTTTTCCACCATACTGCACATTTGACACATTTACTTGTACTTTAAAAGAATAATCCTAATACTTTTTCATCCAGGAACGACAGCATAAAAGCTTTAAATGTCCAGGCAGAATGCAGAAAAATGTAGGGAAGACACTTTCATCTCAGGAAAAAGAAAAGCATCTCAAAATCATGAAACGCTATGTTTCTTGGAGACGGACACACTTAAAGAGCAACTAGCTGGGGAGCATACCTAAAGCATTCAATAGCATTTAAGGACTGAGTTTTAGTCGGTCTCGATGGACACTAAAAATGTGCTAAAAGGAAAATGTATATTAGAATATTGAAACTTAAGAGATAAAACACAAAGGTTATGTTATTTCCCAATAGACAGAAAAATCTAGTAATGCAATTATAAGTTTCATGCCAACACTCTCTGAATCTTGTTTTGTTGTTTGTCATCTGGTCAGAAGAAACTTATGGTGTGACAGAAGTAAGGACATTTTAAGTCTTCAGTAAATTCTAATAATAAGATTAAAGACAGAAGTAAGTCCTTACCTTCGTGTTTAGAGCTCCATTCTACCAACCAGTGGAGCTGGCAGTCACAGGTCCAGGGATTACCATGCAGAGAGAGGAACTCAAGCCGGGGAGCTGTCTTCAATACTGAGGCAGGGAGCTGCTCCAGCAGATTGTCTGACAGGTGTAAGTGTCTGAAACAAAAACATTTTCAATTATTTCCTTCTCTAACTGGTCTACAGGCTGACAATCTTTCATCTGCAGAAGACAGGCAAACAACAATACTGTAGTGATGAAAAGAATGAAGTATAGGTACAGCAACTTTATGGCTACAAGCAATTTGGGCAAACCTAAATCTCTAAGAACATGACAGCTTCTTTATTTCAATTTCGATGACATTACTGTAAGTAAGTACAACTCCTCTTAAGCAAGTCTTATGGGTTTCAAATCTACCCTTCACATTCTTGTCAATATATATTTAACTTTTATCATTCAAATATAAATAGATTCTTCAAAAGTACAATTTTATGGCTTGAAACATTTTAAGTTGTTTTTAATTTAAAAAGAAAAAGAAAATACTTGACAGATATCTACTGTCTTTATTTCTTACTTGAGCCCAGAGGTCCAAAAGCTTCCTAGCAGTGACACTGTTATGAAGGTATGAGGGTGGATCTCTTTGAGGAGGTTTGCCTCCAGCTGCAGGAGTTTTAGGGATGTCAGTCCTGAGAAGGAGTATGGCTCAATAAAGTCAATGAGGTTGTGGTCCAGATGGAGACGGACCAAACCAACAAGGCCTTCAAATAGACCGGGGTTCACTGAAGTCAGCTTGTTGTAACTCAATTTCAAAATCTGTTAGAAAAGAATTAGAATATTGACATTAATAAATAAATTTATTTTATTTACTTTATTTTTTTCTTTTAGACATTTTATAAATCTCATGAGTCTTTATTAAAAATTGATGCCTCATTTCCACTTACGTATGTGTACGGAGGCGAGTCAACTGAAAAACCATTAATTTCTATGGGAATCTCTCCACAGTATCCAGTGTGACTTCAAAATTCTTCCACTCCGTAATATGTTGGTCTGGAGTTTGACTCAAGTATATTTAAAAAACTGAACTTTTGGCAGCTGATTTCAGAGAGACTGTATGACAGCATGCTGGCGTTTCTAACAAGCTGCTTTAGCAAACAGGCTATTTTCTTAAATTCAATTTCTCACTTGGATTGTCAAGTGAATTTGTGTAGTTAAAAATAATGAGATTATAGTATTAACACACTGTGAATCTGATTCTGCTTCTGTTACCTTTCTATCCTTCTGAAATACTTTTTTTTTTTTTTGCATTGGACACTAGGGACATTATTTGTATATTTACAGATCTACAGACACCAGTCACATATGTAGGTGAAAATGAGGCGTAAGGTTCCAACAGAAAGGAGCATCACATACCAAAGGTATTTAGGAACACCTGTTTCTATAATATAGAATTTACCCAACCCAGTTCAGGTCTCAATGTGAAATTGCCATGTATTGGCAAGGATCTTTGGTCTCTTTAACATACAAATCTGGATCCTGATCAGATCCACGTGGACCTAGCAAAATAGCAAAACAGCATTCGCAGTCAAGCTATCAAACAGCACAAAATTATTGGCTTGAATGTGCTTAAGGTATAAGGACACTGGAATTGTCTCCGTTTATACATACAGTACACTTTGTGTTCTTTTGGTATCAGCCAGCCACATCACAGTTCACTACTTTTTAAAGTATTCTTTAACTCATTTTTTGTGTGTATTTTTTTTCTCTTCATTAGGAGAAAATGAATATCATACTTGTCAGAGAGCTTACATCATTTAACTGACATAATGCAGAAGTAAATTTTGAAATGAAGTCTAGTCTCCATTCGTGGCCTAATCATTTTTGTTTTGACATGCTTCCTCTGTGATTTAGAGTCCCATATGGAGGTAACAGATGCAAAAAATCAGAAGGGTTTACAAAAGGGTTTTAAAGAAACCGAAGGCACCATATCAGCAGCTATTAACTATTGAACCATTAGACCTAAACAACATGCAGGACAAACCGTAGGGTCTTGTAAAGTAAAATAATTAACTAATTCTTAATGATGGGCCATAATTTAGAATTAACACTTGGGTAGAGGTTCACTTGCCCCCAGGTGCAACTGAATTCACATTCATGGTTAAGTAATGTACAAAATACAAATAAACTAAGTTCTTAGATAGGGGAAAAGAATAATCAGAATGAGTCAGAATAATTCAAACACCTTCGATTTTTTTCAACACCTTCACACATATAAACAAGTAAATACTTAGAGACTCGTTGGACTAAGAAGCCTGAGGACATGTTTAGAGCATTGATGTAGCACGCACGCACGCACACCCACACACACACCCACACATGCACACACACAGGTTAGTGCAGATATTCTTGTTAAAACTTTACAGTCTAACCCAAACCCTTACCTTAACCAGTTTATGTCTTAGCCTAACCTTAACCTAAAACCCTAACCAGGACCTCAGAAATCAAGTCATTCCACATTAGGACCAGTCTTTGATCCCTAGGAGGACAATTGGTCCTCACATGGTCAGTTTTTATGCCAGAAAAGGTCCTAAATAGGAAACAAAAAACAGTAGACACACACACACACACACACACACAAAACTCTACCTGTAGCGATCTCAGGCTGTAAAATGCCCCAGGGTGAACTGTGCTGATGTCGTTGCCATGCAACATGAGCATTTCCAGTTGCCGTAATGACCTGAATTCTGACCCTTCCACCTCCGTCAGGCTGTTATAACTGTTAAAGAGAGAAAATAAACAGGACCAGTTACTGAGATGAAAGAGTTAGACGGTTAGAGGGATAGAAAAACAAAATTAGTTAGCAGTTGGTGCTTGCATGTGTGTCTGGGCATTGTGACCTTTCAAATGAAGGGGAAAAGCAATAATTTAAAAGACTGGTGGAAAGAGGGATGACAGAAAGACCTCAGTTAACCTTTGACCAGCAATTATGTCCTGGTTCTTAAAACTCAACCATGCAAGTGGCAGTGGAAACATACACATACACAGAGACGTCTTGAATTACCTTTCTGCATCTTTTCACACCCTTTTTAGATTGCATCAGTGTTCAGTAGGCGTTGGCCCAGCATACATGGGTAATTTCAGTACAAACAAGTGCTTTTTATATTAATTTGACCCACTTGTAAAAAAAACATCAATGTAACACTTTAAAGCAGCAGGGGGATATGTGCATGAGGCCCCGATACCTAATTATATTAGCAATCAAAATACAAAGAACTATTGAATAACCTCTCTTAGAGTCTTCAGGTTTCATTACATTTCAACAGACATCTGTCAAAGAGTCAAACTGATTGCCAAGTACAGTATAGAACAGTAGAAGCCAGAACCAAAGACATCATTTATCAAAAGTACAGCAGAACACGCTGGGTGCTGGTATCCCACCCCGATTGAAGACATATGGAGGATTCTGCATTTTTCCACTGCTATCAATAAAACAGCCAGTTCACAATATATCATCTAGTGGTCACTTTCATCCAAAGAGTCTTTCCTTGCCATGATGCACATGTTTTTAATGCAGTTTTCCCCATTGGAAAACTTTGAAGCCCGGCAGTCTTAGCCTTTTGCTCTTGTACATAACAAAGGATGTTTCCTTCCTTCAGGACACAGGCGTTCCAAGCATTCACTGCATGTTTTTTAAGACATACTGGTCTAATACTATGGTGTAAGTAATCCTCATTAAATACACCTTTGATTGGTGTATTGGTTTATTAACTTTTTTTTACACAGATAGCTGTCGGGCTATATGCAGTGACTTGTCAGCTTTACCTCGCAAAGCTAAAACACATCAGTGGTTATAGCTGATAAATAGAATCTGATTATGTTTTTAGATACCAATAAGAGAGAGATGATGGGAAATAAGGAGGGGGGGGGGATTGGACCAGCATGCAACAAAGGTTGCCTGCTGGATTCAAACCAGGGATGCTGCTGTTGATGGTTGCCTCTATCCAAACAATGTTTTTTTTTCTCCTGCAACAAGTTGTAATTGTATTGCTATACCACTTACCTAACATTACACAGCAAGCTACATTGGAATATTACATTTGTTTAATGGGGAAGTTGATAAATTAGCAAGCTAACAAGCTAACCACCAGTGTTTAGCACCTTCCCATCCATCACAAAGTAACCCAACTCTGCATCACTCTTCCCAGCCTCTCTTTCAGTGCTCCAAACTGAAAACCAAACCAAAACTCACTCTCACTCTGGAACAAATTTTATCTGCTTGCTCACTAGGGCTATATTTCCTTTTCTTTATGCTACATCCACATTCGTAAGTTTCTCCGGACTGGACAGCGTCTAGTAGCTGTGCTCAGCAGTGCTCTCACACTATCGTTACTTAAAAATTGATTGCGTGTCTACATCGCTCTTTATGGTAACTCGTCCCAGGCAGGTCCTAAATCACCTAACACATTAAAATACAGGCAGAGGGCGGTGTATCTCCATACACAGTCACCAACACACATATACAGAGGCCCAGAAGTGATGATTGAGCAGCATAACTTTTTTTATGTCTATATTTTATTTTTAAGTAAAATCCTATTGACTCCACCTTTAAGAAAATTATTTTCAACACAGCAGACCTAATCAGCAGGTGGAGGGCAGATGTTTAAGATGTTTGCAGTTTGAAGAGCAACAAGGCTTTAAGTTTACCTCTACTTTATTGTTCTTAGTCCAATTTCCTTTTATTTGCTCTTTCTTTAAATTTTAAGGTTCAGCAGTGCTCAATTAGTAAACTGGACCTAGCTATAAAATAATTCATGCACTCCCATAGCCACATGATTAATTACTTGTCATCCCATGTGATGTGTGATTTGAGATCCCTGGAGGGAGTTATGAAGAAAGTTGTATGTCCTGATTCTGTAATCATTATTGTCTCAGCAATCACAATGACATCAGGTTGATATCATGCTAACATCATGTATGTCCAGGACTAGGCCAGAAAACAGCCAGATTTTCCTTGTCCACAACAAAATTTTGTGTCGTCAATAATGTCTTTTGATGACCTAATTTGGCTGGACCATAAATAAATAAAAAGGCACCCCTGGGATTCATAGCCACGCCCCCCTGTTCACTACAATAACACTTTAACCAACTAAGCCATAACACCAATGAGTAATGAAGGAGAAATTGAGCAATATGTAAGATGTTTAGGAAGACTGAATACATGTGCCATTGATGTAATCGTCATCTTTACTTTAAATTTATTTTTAAATTTAATGTTTAAATTTAATTTGAATGGTATCTTCATCAAACTGTCTGACATGAAAAGTTGAGCTTCACTGACTTAGGAAGGATTAAAAAAATACCAGGCATCTGCTGTCTGGGCTAGATCTACTGCCCTTATACTTGCACTTTAAGAATAGGCCTTTTTTTTTTTCTTTCTTATTATGCCTCTTCAAATCAGTGTAAGTTATATTTCTTATGCAAAACATCACAGTATGACATATCACTGGCTATAGACTTTGTATCAGTTGTTGATATTATTAATTCTTGTGATTTTTGGTGGTTCCATTTAGGTGGCCGATACCGTCCTTTATGCTCGCTGAACAATTGGCAATTCCTCCAAAAGAAGGACTCCTGAATTTATTAGAGCAATCATGTTTTGAAATCAAACGGAGCAGCTTTAAAAGCAAACTAAAGCAGAGTAGGCCTTAGAGGGTAAACAAAACATTGCACACATGCCTGTGTAACAGAGTTATATGGTTGATTCCACTCGCAGGGTATTGCCAGTCACATTTGCAGAGGTAACGTATTATGGATTTTGATTGGTTAGTGGGCCTTTCTGTGGCACACTGGACTCCAGTTCCGACTTCCACTCCGTGCCAATACACGAGGAATGTGCCCACGGTAGGTTGTTTGGTGCACAGCAGCATATTAAATTAATTAATTATCAATTAATTAATAATTAATTATGATAAAACTACGTCAGTGGTCTTCAACCAGGGGCTCGTGACCCCTAAGGGGTTTGAGGAGGTGCTGCAGGAGGTCCCCCAAAATAGTTGAAATTTTCCATCAAAATGATCTAAATTTTTTTTTAATTTTTAATTAATTTTATTTAATTTTTACAAATATGACAATGACTAAGTATAAAATAGGTTAGAAACAGTTGGCTCATTTTAAAATCCAGCACTTTTTCTTTTTTGATCTGGGGGTCCTTGCTCTGTTTCTCTATTGATCAAGGGGTCCCTGGGCTGAAAAAGGTATGGCACAGCTATAATGTTATCATGCAGGATTAGATGATAAGAGGTTGCAATCTCATTACACTAGCTTGTTTGTGCTTAGTTAGTTATACCTTGTCATAATATTTAACAATAGCCACAGTAGCTAGGCTAGGTTAGGCTAAAGCTAATCCTTTGCTACTCTTTGCTGTAGCTGTAAGCTGTGCCGACTTGCTGTGTGACACGAGACCTGACAGTCTTCGTATATGTCTCACAGGAGTAACGTTACACAAAGAAACATTCCTGGGTGTCATCATTGTCTTCAAAACACAACACAGTGCAAAGCCACAACAAAATTCAAAGGTTACACCTGACATGAACATATACCAATAGTTTTGTGTTAGAATCCAAACCCCCTGGTCTGCACCCTAGTTTGTACAGTGGTCTAAAATTTAAAGTTTGAGCCTGTTACCTCAAAAAGTCTCCTTAACCCCCCATTCAAACAGACACTGCACTCTACCCCACACAAAGAAACACCCACCAGGAAACAACATGGAATCAGTCAAATAACATAGATGGGTAACACAGTGCACACAGTGAAATTCATTAATAGATCAGGTAAACTGAATGCAGTGTTTTCTGTTGTGCCATTGACTTGCTAATGCTCAGTGATCTTATTCTGTGTTGCTGCAGTATGCTTTTTACAGTGTTAAATGTGACAGACTACAATTAAAATTATTTTGTCATTTTTCAAGCAATAGGCCTTTATTTCATTAAAGGACAAATACAGCTTTCCAATTTACTAACTGGTTTGCCAAATGAAAAGCTAATTTGCAGCAGCATCTAGCCAGCTTAACACCCATTACACACTGAATTTTTGCCGCATAAGTTGGTTGAAAATGCTGTCTTTGACTGACCACTTAATATCCTTGTTTCATACTCCTGTTTTATAGGTAGAGTCAATAGCATTTTCCTAAAAAACACACAAGGTTAGTATAGTGTTAACAGTTACTGAAATGCTGTGAGAGCCAGTACATGCTGCAAATAATAATAGCTAAAACTTGCAGAGATTTCTACAGCCATCAGAAAGTTCTGTGTGGGACTCCTTTGAGAAAATAAATGAAAACGAGATGCAGTGCAAACTCCGCCAGGTTAAGCTAACATTGGCATGACTGGGGTAACTGTATGAAGATAATAAATGTGTACCGTACAGTTGTTTGATAAGTGCTGAAAATGTGTCAGTAGTCATTTTTACACAGAGAACGAGTTGAAGGCTTGCTGATTTCCCACCTTCTCTTGATTTAATGCTATTTCCATAGAACCGAGCAGCACGTCTTTAAGTCGTGTCTGTCATTTTACACAGTGAGACCATGTGAATGACATGAAGCGTTACCAGAAAATAAACTCTTTCCTAAAGATGAGTGAGATTTGTCACAAAAATTTCCTGGCCAGAAACATGCAGTGGTTGCTCAAGCTGTTTCTAAAAGATTTCATCATCTTCCCCAGAATGTGGTGCCTTCTTGCCGATTACAGTCACTTCCTTGCTTTCACTGGGACCAAAAAAAGCAAGACATATGTCTGTAAACCAGATACTGGTTGCTAAGGCAAAGGCATCTTCATCATCAAATCAAGGAAAGACATTCAGCCTGGAGGACACATGACCCACAAGTGTAGCAGCTCTTGGCATCAGTGGACACGAAGAGTTCGACTGGTGCAAAATCTTTATTCATTGTCAAGCACCATGAAACTAAAGGAAAAGACAAAAGCAACAAAGAATAGCGATAAATTTCAAAACAGTGTTCACAAAGTTACAAATATATATTGTTCATGATAAATAGCCTTTTTCACATTTATCTTAAACACACACAACGTTAATTTACAGTTTTCTTAGTTATAATTTTGAGGCAACTTCTTTACATTTCTTATGTGCCACAAGGCTACACTGCAATGTAAGTCAAAAGGAAGTGAACATGATAAATAGGCAATCTCTTATTTTGACAATTATTCAACAAGTAAACAGAGCGTATCTCACTTCCCCTACCAAGGGTGCAAACTGTGTACTCTGACACATCAACTCTGACACTGCACACTTGAAAGCATAGACATGTACACAAGAATTTAACAATAAGGTTTGTAAAACTATCACTAAGGCTACATACTGTTCTGACATGCTTGCGGTACTCCTGCTAGCAGCATGGCAAAGTTGGCGTGTGACGACACAGATGTTATTATTATTATTATTTATACTCGTTCCAGGGTATGCTGATGCTGACGCACCGGAACATGAATAACACACACTAATTTAGCACGGTGGCCACTAACAACCAGGTTTACATCTCCAGGCCTTTCATCATTGATGGATACAAGTTCAACCGGCTAGCTACCTGCTGGTGACATTATGTGAGCCATTCAGCATTGTTATGTTCAGGGAGGAACTCGCTCATTTCTGCACCACCAAGTACAACTCACCAACAAGCAAAAACATGGGTGATGCGTGCATGCATCTCACAAACTACTTGTTCAGCAAGAGCAGTGAGAACTTTGTCCAGGATGACAACATCAGCAGGAAAGAGAGTTGTCCACCCTGAACAAGCTCTTGGAGTCCACCAGTTGTAGCACAGAGAAGACGTGGCGTGACATTGAGGACGTGATCATTAAGAATCTATGCTACGCTCATCATATCCTCAAGCATAATTATCACACGTGTTTCTCCAGCCAAAATGCTGGCAGCGCCTGCTCCGAGATCTTGGGCTTTCAACATACTTACTGCTGGATCACCAGTTCAGTCCTGGGTGCTGGAGGTGAATCACTCCCAAAGTTTTACCACCAACTCACAGCTTAACCACGAGGTGAAGGACGTGCTGCTGTACAACACCCTCATCCTCATCAACTTGGGGGTGTGCAGCTGTTGCAAAATCACCAAAGAGGAGAGAAACAGCTTGTAACTAGTGACATGCTGCACTCCCTGCCACATCCGCCTTGTATTACTATTAGTGAAGTGGTCCTCTATCTTACTCTTGTAGATCCATTTGGCATCCCTGAAACCTCTCTCCAGGTCAGCCCTGGTGGTGCTGCACAGTGCCCTGTGTCCTGACCTGAATGCAGCATCCTGAGCTTTTAAGAGTGCATGGACTTCTTTTGTCATCCAGGGTTTCTGATTTGGAAAAACCCAGATGAATTTCTCCACAGTGATGTCAGCACTTGTTGAGATCTAACAGAGAACTCAAGAGATAACTTCAGATAAGAACCAAAGCACACAAGAGCACACAGATCAAGGCAGCAAAATTTTTATTCAAATTTCTATTAAATTTTTATTCTTCATCTGATGATGTTGAAATGTTAGTTGTGGATAAAACTTTTGCTGCCTTGATCCGTGTGCTCCGTGTGCGCCAGCGTGCTTTGGATATTTCTGAAGTTATCTCTTGAGTATGGCATGCCCTACTTTGAGAGCATTGGACAAACTTCCAGCCCCATGTGTGGTGGTTGAAGTGCGTGAAACTCCCTCCTTTAATCATGAAACAGAGAAATGTCCTGCTGTTCAAATAAATCCCAGATGGTGTTTGTAAAGCACTCTTGTAATTGGGAGTGCTCCATCAGGCCACGTTGTAATAGTCTGTAAGGTGGGCTTTGTTTTTCTCCCAAGGGAGCTGAGGGTTGGAACAAGGAGCAGAGACAGGTGGTCCGACTGGCCCAGATTACAAAAGGGGAACAGCACTAAAAGAATGCTTTATGTTTGTGTACATATGATCAAGTAGTACTTCCTCTGGTGGGACATTTCATGTGCTGGATGAAACTGGGAAGCACAGTCTTAAAGCAAGCCTAATTGAAGTCTCCGGTTTTGATGTGAACCCCCTCAATAAGCCCTCTGGTGTTTGTTTACAATATTATATAGGTGGTCGAGGGCTTAGCTTCTGGTGGGAGAAGACAAAAAAGAAGTAACTTTATTGATCCCTTTGGGGAAACTGATCCTCTGTATTTTACCCATCCAGTTACCCTTATTACACACACTAGGAGCAGTGAGCCACTGCAGTACAGCACCCTAAGACCAACTCCAGATCTTTTGTCAGTGCCTTGGTCAGGGGCACTGATGGGAGTATTAACCCTAACATACATGTCTTTGATGGTGGGAGGAAACTGGAGAACCCAAGGAGAGCCAAATGTAAACTCCACACAGAGAGGACCTTGAACTCAAGATGTTCTGGCTGTGAGGCAACAGTGTTAACCACTAAGCCACTGTGCTGTGTGGAAAGTGGACTGCTGTAACGACTACTGCTGTCAGCTCTCTGTAGATAGCAAGCTAGTTAGCTTGCGGAACTCCAACACAATGTTTAATCCATTCCTCACACTTTGCCTGTGTTTTTAGGACTAAATAAAAGAGACCATTCTCTATACTCTTTGTATATATCGTCACATTCTTTCTTCTCCCCCATGCACACTGCTTCAACATGTGCAGAGATTCAAAGCTTGACAGGTATGCTGTACCTTTAGTTGCTTGGCTTTGGGTTAGGGTTAGGGGTGTGGAAACTGCGGTGTGTCCATCATTGTAACTTTATGATTGTCATGTCATGCATCCTCAATGATATAATATATTCCATGTTTCAGAGTGTACTGTATGTGTTTTTAGTGTTCATACCCTGCAACACTGTATACTATTACAATGGTCAAAGATCAATTTACAAAACAAAGGCAGGGATGCTCTATAGTTGTGGGTTCCTTTTTTTAAGTCATGAAGGGGATCGAGTAATTTTACATAAACGTAGCTCTTGTTAAAAGACCCTCCTAAAGGAGATACTTAATCAGCTAGTGTAATGCTGACTATATAAAACAGCATTATGTGTTTTTGTTACAGACTACGTGATCTGGAATGTACTGATTGCTCCCACATTACCGTTTCCACAGTACAGCAGGACATATGGAGGCCGTTTACCTCCTGTGGACTGTAGCTTTGTGACCATTTACCTACTGAGTACCTATTAAATCACAGAATTATGTCCAGTAAAGAGCTGGACAGCCTTAAGCACAGATGTATTGCACCTGAAGTGCAGTGATAGCAGTTCATTCCTCCTGTGAACGATAGTAAAGCTTTGGCTGCTGTTCCTTAAGTACTTTGCCATGTAAATATGTTAAAATATGTTAAATACAAAACAGTGGTTGGTCTTTTCTCTGTTTTTCTGGAGGGCAGTGAAACCTCTGTTCACAATACGAGGACCCACGTGGCAGTAATTAGCAGATTTATCCCCTCTGGAGTCTGTTTAGTACCACATGCTGGTGCTATAAGCCCTTATCTACTGGGTTAAAGCAGAAGTTGTTACATTAAATGCACCATAGGCTGTGTGATAATTATCATACTGCTGATGCTGCTGTCTTTGCTGCAGCTGTCTTCTGCTGCTCCTAATAAAGGTTGACGTATATGATAAACTGATTGCAAGCAGCAAAATATTTTTATGATCCCATCTCCTAAAGCATTGGAATCATTTCTCTGTTGGATCCATGACATAAAAAGGTAATGTCTACAGAGCAGTCAAGACACTATCTCACAAGCCAAAAAGCACTTGCCTCAGCATTGGTTTGTGAGGTTTTTGAAGCAGTGATTGATTGATTGTTAGCTAAAGAAAACATTTCTCTGACAAATTACCTACTGCACATTCCACACTATTTCCTGTAGAGTGTTTAGTTTTCTTCCCCATGGGCTGCCATAAATAACAATGCTTTAGTTCTTCTGTCTGTATGGGTTTATGCACAGTGATTGAGCCTTACCCCAGATTGAGCCTCTCTGTGTCTTTAGGAAACGTTTTTGGAATGGTGGTGAGGTGTCTGAATGTACAGTGGACCTCTTTAACACCCGGACAGCTACAGCTCCGTGGGCAGGATGGAATGGCGTATACAGGGGTGATCTACAGAGAAGAGAGGGGGTATGTAGAAAATAAGATCCAGTACGATGAGAGGAAAAGGTAAAAACAGACAGCAATCAAAGAAAAAGAAGGTGGGGGATTAAAAAAAAAAGCAGATAAAATGATATGAAAAGAGGTATGAGAAAACCATGACGAGAGGCAAATTTAGACATTGAGAAAAAAAAAATGAGAAAAGAAAAGTAGCAGTAAACAAACGAGTTAAGACCTGTAAAGGCATTGACATTCTAGAAAAAAAAATGGTACCAACAAGAGTTAAAAGACTTGATGCTAGCATACAATCGACAAGATGCGTTAACCTAATTTCATCACACATTTTTAAAGCACCTGAGAGCCATTATTTTCCATAAATTCATGATTTCCTTAGAAAATCTGCATTTTAAAGAAATAAATATACTCTTTATTTGCTTGTCTATCCTATTCTGTATTTTCCATCACATGTCAACCTTATTATTTCGGTGAATTTAACACATTGTTGCTGGACTGGAAAATAAATGTTTTCCCAATGACCAGCAGTCCAAAGCACGACTTACTCACAAGGTCTTCAGCCAGTAACACTCTGATAGCACAAAAGAGCTACATGTAAGTGACATTTATCAAGCAACTACTGGCTTCTTTAGGAAGTTGATTTACCGTTTGCCATAGCAATGAGGAGAAGAGCAGGGGAAACCAAGCTGCAGCTAAACTGCAGAAAACGTTGGCGCACCACCACAGCACCATGACTGGATGGTTGACTGCTCACGTCATTAATACACCTGCAGGAGGAGAAAGAAGTTTAGATGTACAGATTTATGTCAACATAAAGTAAAACATTATACATGTCACATAGAAAGGACTTGATGCAGGGCTGTTGTACTAGCTTGTGTCTTGTACGTGACAAACTGATAAACTGGTGACTTAGTCTGGTGATATTGCTGTTCATCTATGTACATATGAGATGATGATGGTGACAGCTGTAACTTAAAGGTGACCTATAAGAAGTGAAGGTGCCAGCCACTCATGACCTTGAGCAGAATAAGCAGTTTATAAAATAGATGATGCAGCTCAAGGGGCTATAATTTCCTAAATTTCAATAAATAGATGTGAAGAATTATAATTTAGCTTTTTGAAGAATTTATTCATATGTATCCATCTAACCAAATGAAGAAACATCCCTCTACAGAACACAGATCCTGAATTTTATTTTACACTCTTTTACTCTTTAAAGTAATGAAGTGCTCACTGTGGTCTGTCATTATAGGTGAGCATTCACAAGCACAGGGCCGGAATAATACATGGCTTTTAATATAATGACTTGGAAATGGATCACATTAGTACACAAACAAATACTAGAGAGAGAGAGAGAGAGAGAGAGAGAGAGAGAGAGAGAGAGAGAGAGAGAGAGAGGAAAGAAGAAAGAAAATTCCCATTATAGTACTAACAAACTTTAGGGGGAAAGAGAAATCTTCATGAGAGGGAGAGTTGACAACTCTCCTTATACTAAAATATTTGCCCTCAAGGTTGATAAAACATATCAGAGAGGTTTGAAAACTACTTTAAGTTCTGCCTGTCTTCACAACACCTCTCCTTGGAGAACTTAGCAAAGTGCAATTCCTCTGATCCAACGTAATCATGTAAAAAACAAGGAAAATGTGTTTTTTAAAGGAACACAATAGATGCTTATTAATTCAAAGTCAAACTTTGGTAGCGTAGAACAAACACTGGAAAATATTGTACTACAATACAACACAATACAGTTGACGGGAGAGTGGAAAATAACCTCTTCACATTGGCAGTTGCAGTTTGTTTCAGTGCCAGATGGTTTGGCATTCACTCTGTTGGGTTAAATGTTAACATACTCCTTTGAGAGAATTACATACCACTTACATGCAAACAAATTCATTGAAACACACACTCACAAACCCCTACTCACACACACATCAGTCTGATAGTTAATAAACAAAGAAATAAAAAGGAAGTGGGTCAAGAAAAAAGCAAGAGAAGCGTTTATAGGAAGAACCAAACAACGCGGACATATTTGAAGTCATCGGAGACCAGTTTGAGGTCTCTGGTTTTCAACTTTTGTCTCTGTGTTCTCTCCTCACAAGGAGGTTAATTTACCTAACAGCTTTGTGTGTGTGTGCGTGTGTGTGTGTGTGTGTGTGTGTGCGTGTGTGTGTGTGTGCGCGGATACCTCCTCCATGATAT
>JAQLOL010000026.1:4160207-4170430 GCA_029783665.1 Naso thynnoides | reverse complement strand
TAAATCTGTTAAGTTTGCATAAAGGGGCTCTATATCGTTTGCCAGATGGTAACAGTTGATATTCTGAATTGAGGATGCGGGCGGGCTCGGACAATGCTCTCTGTGCCAGTCTGAGGACAGACTCTTCATAGATGGACTAGAGATAATGGCCCTAGAGTCCCACTCAAGGAAACACATTTTTCAAACTAATGAGTCTGACTGTATTTGGGTTAATATCAAACTCATAAATCTGACTTATTCCTATCAAACTGATGAAGACAATCTGACTGTAATTCATATTGAACCGATGAAGACGATCTGACTGTAGCCTATGTAAAGTTATACTCGTGGCAGAGTAAGGACCTGTGTCCACCTGGCATTTTTTTTCTGAGCGCCGGCGTCTTTTTTTGGATTGTTCTCGATGAGGAGAGAGCGTGTGCAGCGGCAGGTGGCCGCGTGGAGGAAAACGTGCAGCGCCCAGCAACTTTTTTCTGAGCTCTCTGCCTTTTCTGTGTGGCCACTTTGAACGCTTCGAGTGCGCTTCAAAGTTTGAAATTTCTCAACATTTCAGAAAACCACTGGTGATGTCACTGGCACTCTTTTCAAGATGCACTAGTTTGCTGTGTTGTGTTGCTGTTCCAATGAGTAATAGATTGGTCGATACTCAAAAATGGAGGAGAAGCTGGTGTTGGCCATCTCTGTGTGCCTGAAGCTGTGCGACATGTCCGACAAAAACTATCATAGAATAGTGAAAGGCACGTTTGTGTGTTTGTATGTGTTCCTGTCATGCACCCACATCCTCCTCTTTCTGCGTCCATTCACTGGAGTCGTGATAGCAGGTCCATTAATAATATAATATCAAGCTCATCATCTAAACAAAGTATGAGGGGAAGCATCCTCGTTTGATGCTCACAGTAACAAGAAAGATGCCAAACAGAAAACAGATAGTAAAAACAAAGAGCAGTGTTGATCGTACAGCAGGCATTGTCATATTGTTGTCATGGGGACAAGACGCACGTACAGTGTTTTATTTTTGTGGCTCACAGTGCTTTTTCTCTCAGTGCACAAACGCTTCAACCCAACACTTCTGAGCGCTCTGTCGCTGCTCTTCTGCCCGAAAAAGCGCCATATGGTCACAGGCCATAACATTATTGAGATTTATGATGTGTTAGAACTATAAACTTCTCTGGCTTTAACTATGAAAACTCACTTGACGATCTAAATAAGCAATTAAATGAAAGAAAATAGCCAGCTATAGCAGCTTGTAGCTTAGCTAGCACATTGTCATACGGCCTCTCCGAAATCCAAAGGACAAGTCCAATTTTTTAAACTTACTCAAGGCGGACCGATATATATCATGCAAGAGAGCAGTTTCGCAGGCACACTGGATGTCATGGAGAATGAATTTCCGGTTGACTTGCCTCGGCACACATAAGTGGAAATGACGCATTAAAGGCAGGATAAAGACAGTGATCTCCAGTCTCCTCATAGATGGCCTCATTCCCTGATGTAGAAAGTTGTGAGGCATTAGTATTAAATGTAGTCTACATCATAGCCACTCAAAAGGAACTTAAAGTGTATTTTCATCTGAATTAGAGTTCAAAATGCTAATCAGAAATTGTGCACACATTCACAGGGCAGTGAGAAGTAGAGTTGTTCTGATACCAGTATCAAAAAATGCCTCTGATACCACCCAAAACACTGGTACTGGTAAATACTCCAGTCCGGCACAGATCCAATACTGTGAGATTTATTATTTTGCTAAATGGCGCCCTGCTACTTCACAGTTAGCTGAGTTAGTGCAGTGGAAGGAATTAGATTTGCCCAGAGTTTAGTTTGATGTTTTATTAGTTTTATAGTGTTTTATTTAAATCTTTCGATTTAAGTAAATACCTCACGTTTTAAATGAACTGTTATTTTTTTGAGCTGGTATCAGATCAGCACTCGGCATTGGCTGCTACCCAAACTTGAGTGTCGTAATCAGTATTGGGAATGAAAAAATAGCATCGGAACATCTATAGTGAGGAGAGGTTAAATCAGACCACCTGAGTTAAAACTTAAGGTCACTATAGTGTTGTACCGTGTAGAAGATGTCAATAGTTCATTTAAATCAGATGAAGTTATTTATCAGGCAGCAACGTCAAACATCAGCTGATCGCATCATTTCAAATGTAGGAACCTGTGACATTAATGTAATTTTTTTCAATTATTATTTCAAAATGAATATTCTTAAGTTGTATATTTTAATGATGAACTGGTTAACCAGGAAAATAACGGACCAATCAACAGATAATAGAAGTCTCAGCTCTGATGAATAAACACAAGAAACCATCTCAGCAACTAAATCCTTCACTCCTCCGACTCTCCTTCTTTTCATGGTTCCTGTGAATGCATGTTAGTGAGGTTTTGTGTGTGTGCGCACTACATACGCAGATAGCAGTGTTTGGGAGGGCGTAACCCGCCCATAAATCACACTACATTCTCTCCAGGTTTAGGCCGTCTCACACAGACTTTTATGCACACGCACAGACAGACGCTGCGGGCGGACATGACCCTGTCTGTGTAAGGTTGTGCTGGTAGACTTCTCAGGCACATCTGCTCTTGCCATCTCTCACACATGCATGCAGACACGGATTTTCTGTTTTCCTGTGGAAAGAAGGAGGGAGGGCGAGACTGAACGAAGAGAGACAGACTAGAATAAAGAGGAGGAGGAAATGAAGAAGACATTTCAGTTCAGGTTGTACCTTCCATTGAGGACACGGAGGCAATGTAGAGGAAATGATGCACAGCAGTTGTATGTCATATGATTTGAATCAGAATGTTACTGATATCACATTAATTCATTCATCATAAATGTTTGTTTTTGCTTTTTTGCAAATAAGAATCGATTCAAAGTATTGGATTTTTTTTTTTATTTGGATTTGATGTATTTGTATATATTTGATGATTTAAAGAGGTTTTTGACTTTTAAAAATCTTTTTTAAACAGTTTTATACAATCTCTGTAAAAGTGTGGAATATTTACATATTAAATTGTAATTTTACAAATCAAATCGTAATAGCTCATTGTTTCGATGCACCTCAGAGTGTTATACTTGAGAGAACGCTGAAGTGTTAATGTTAGTGAAACGATGTTAGTGTTGGCACAAACATTGTTTCCTGAATTATTTTTGTTACCCAAAAATCACACTGGGCACTGTTGTGCTGTGTTGGTTGCTACACGGCTACCAGGGCTGATCTCATCCACTCCAGACACTAAGCAGACAAAACAAACAAATAAACAAAAAAAGCAAACAGAAAATGTAGCTATGTGGCCTGCTCATCGTGTAAAAATGACCAAATCAACAAAATCTGACAAGATCAAAGGGCTAAACTTTGCCTCTGAAGGCTTGTTTGCCGAAACACGTCGGAGTGTGTTTTTAAGGTCCAGCATGACCATGCCGTGGAAATAAAGCATTTGAACATTTTCAGTTCCCTGGAGTCCTCTTAAATCCATTAGGCTATGGGACAGAATGTTCCCTTCTACAGTGTTTTTGCTGCAGTCTGTCACCATCCAAAATCTGGATAAAAATGAAATTTGTCTTAATAATTATTTTAGAACACAACCCATCTTTACATATTCTGTATATTCTGTTTGTCAGGAGATTGAGTTTGACTCAGAAGTTTGGAAAAAACAAATCGAAGCCATTTTGCTTTTCGATTGTGAACTAGTGTAAGCTGTCAGTATCAGCTGTTTTTGTCAGCACGTTAGGAAACTCTGGAGTGTAGAGTTTAGAAACTAAGATAAAAAAATAGGCAACAATTAAGAGACTGGCTGTTGCTACATCATAAGCTGAAACAGGTACAAAATGGACTGATTTCAATTAACATAAATAACATTTCTGTATAAACATATGAGGTCTTTGTTTTTAGTGGTTGTAGTAAGAAAATAAAATGTGATGGCAATATCATGATTCCAAATCTAATAATAATAATAATAATAATAATAATAATAATACGGTTACGTTTATTTTAAATCATTTTAACAATCTGACTTTTATTTTTTCGACCACATCCTTCCCCCTCCCCTCTCCGTCATTACGGTCCCTGTCTGATGACGTAGAAGCGTCGGTGTTTACCATGGCGGCTATCTGCTAATTGATAGAAAAATGTGGGTTTTATAGCTACAAGAAGAGTCACAGATTTACGGAAACACTCAGAGATATCTCATTCACAATGACCAACAGAACATCTTATTTCTATGACCCAGACGTGGGCAACTTTCATTATGGTGAGTTCGGTTTTCGCGGCGAACAGGCCTACAAAGAGAGCTCGTGCTAACGGCGGCTAACGTTAACGTTAGCTCAGTAACGTTACATGCTAATAACTTCAGGGATTTGTTCCGTTTTTACGTTGTAATTTTCATTGAACCGCTTCTCGGTGCATGTGTAGAATTTTTGGTGGTACATTTTGTTCACTACAGCACATTTCCACCATTACTATTTAATGTACAATTCCCAAATACTTGGCTTGCTTGGCTAACGTTCTGTTATCAGTCATGATATCTGACATGCAACGTTAACGGTTAAAAAAACAACAACAACAACAACTTTCCCTTCATCTATCAAACCGTGTTTGCTTTGTGCTTGTTTCGACATTTGGGACGTAAAGGAAGTCCTACCGTAATGTATGGTAATGAATGGCACCACTATGGTGGCAGTTAACGTAACATTATAGTATTTCCGCATCATCTGTCACTCTACATTAAAATCATCCACCAAATCGATCACGCCTGCTGAGAATGTTCATAATAAGTGAAAGTATTCAAATTATTGGAGCTGCACGGAAACTGCTCCCACACATGGCATCATTTGTGCTGTTATTACACATTTACTTGATGATAATTAATGAAGAACATTCATCTGATTGTCTGCATAATAGCCTTAAAAATGAAGCCTGCTGTAGTTCTCAGGTATATTTTGTTATTTTCTGTATTTGGATTCATTGTAATTCTTACAAATAGCCACTTGTCATTGTGTCAGTGGTGATTTATCAATGACGAGGCACCTGAAAGTGTGCGGTAAAAGAACCCTGTGTGTCTGCCAGGTGCTGGTCACCCCATGAAGCCTCACCGTTTGTCTCTGACTCACAGTCTGGTGTTGCACTATGGACTCTACAAGAAAATGATGGTGAGCGGCACAGAGAGTCTGTGTTTTAGATTGACTCTGAAATATTTTCTCACTGTTATGATCGAAAATAACAAAACGCACGCACACTGAAATCAGAAGTATAAAGTGGTGGAGTATAAGTACTGTATTACACTTGCCTTTTCTCTTCTCCTCAGGTGTTCAAACCATACAAAGCGTCTCAGCACGACATGTGTCGCTTCCACTCTGAAGACTACATAGACTTCCTGCAGAAAGTCAGCCCCAACAACATGCAGGGCTTCACAAAAAGCCTCAACACATTCAATGTCGGAGACGACTGGTGAGCGCTGCTGTGTCGCATAAAAATGTTTTGGAACATATAATTTCCCAGAATGTCAGATATCTTAGACATGTACAGCGGTTTATTGCTCAGTGCTCAGTAGAGGTGTAACGACGTGTTTTAACAACAATATGTAAGTGTTATGATACGTGGCTGGCGAGATGACACGAAAACGATCTTGGCTCATGTAGAGCGACACGATGTGATACGATTTAATAAGTAGAGTATAAGTAAATAATATAAAATAATGACTAAATAAATATGGTAACTTTTTTTTTTCCCCAAAAAATGAAGGACAGGAAATGCCTGTCTCTGTTAGTGATGCAGGCGGCATGTTACAGCACATGTTTGAAAACATGAGGCAGATCTCCAGTGGGGACATTAGCGCTGTGCGACTGGAGCTTCAACTTGTGGAAGCCTCTGCCCTCAGCAAAACATAGTGGCAGCAGATCACGGGCAGTCGTTTCAGTGATTGGCGTTGTCTTTTCTGATTGGTCAGCGTCACAGCGTCTGTGGGATGGAGTAGCACATGTTGTGTCTGCCGACCGTCGCTAGTAGCCGCTTGCTCTCCTCGCAGGTTTCCGTCCAAATGTAACGTGTACATGCGAGGTTTTTGCTTCCTCAGCCGACACACGACCATGTTACGACTTTTTCTAAAGTACTGCCAAATGGAACAGATTTTCCTTCAAGCCGCCATCTCTCTTTGTCCCTCTTAAGAATCACTTTTCCACCTGCTGCAGTGTGAAGGAGGGGGGAGGGGCAGCAATGAGGGGAATTGAGACGCGACAATTAACCAGCGTTCTGCCTTGTTAATTGAATAAATACCAACCAGCTGGTACTTCTGGTGCCGACTAGTGAGGGAGCGGGCATGTAAATGTTTGACCAACCAGTCACCAGTATCCCTAATTTCTCTGCAGTGGTAGAGAAGGAAAAACACTGGAAAGGTTTGATACACTGAACTACACAAATATTCAGCGCAATTCAGTCCGCGTGGACGGCAAACGTCAACTAAAAATCTCTCGTTCTTTGTTCTCCTGATGCTTCCTGCCATGAGGCGTCATTGTCTGAAGCGACGCAGCTGATGCGAAAACTACATCCACATAAAACTTCTGATGTGCTGAATACAAGGCACAAATTCATAATATTAATACGGTGGATTTTTGTTTTAAAAAACAGTTTTTCATCAATATAAGTCGCGCAAGAAGGACGATCTGCTGTTTAAAATGTTGATGTAGTTTGACTGCAGGAGTATAAATCAGTGCGTCGTTACACCTCTAATGCTCAGCCACTGCATGTGCAGTTTTAAGGTTATTTTTTTTAGTTCTGGGTGTCTCGTTTCCTTTTGACCAGGATATTTGAACATCATAATTTTTTAAGCGTTGTTGTTGCTCTTCTTACTCCTCCGAAACATTAGTAAAAAACACAACTAACATGTTGTGCCTGTGTGTTTTTGTCTCAGTCCCGTGTTCCCAGGTCTCTTTGAGTTTTGCTCAAGATACACGGGAGCCTCTTTACAAGGAGCCACACAGCTCAACCACAAGGTAACACACAATGTCATGCACAAACATGAACCAGTCCCAAATCAGTGATCTGTGCCATTCAAGCAGTTCCCCCATCACGCGCATCAGAGGCACTGATTTGGTTATTTTAGTTCACTTGTTATTTAAGGTGCAGTCACGGTAACTTCCCGTCCTGCTCCGTGCTTTTCGCTCAGCATCTGGTTTTTAGAGATGAACATGTGTTTGGCAGATGATCCCCAATAACTGTCACACCCTCAGACGGTGCTGCTGGACTCGAGTTGACTAGAATCATGATGATCGTGACCTTATATTGAAAAACAATTGTCCTTTGTTTTCCAGATCTGTGACATCGCCATCAACTGGGCCGGAGGTTTGCATCATGCCAAAAAATTCGAGGTTCGATCAAAGTCCTGCATGTCGATGTCATTGCTCTCTGCTTTAGCACATTCAGTTAAGCTGTGAGGGATTAAAGGCCTGAAATGAGATTGTGTGTTTGCAGGCGTCGGGGTTCTGTTACGTCAATGACATCGTCATCAGTATACTGGAGCTGCTCAAGTAAGAGGAAACTCCTCCCACCAACCTGCGTGAGTGTTTGCTGAGTCTTTTCCGTCTTTACAACTCGCTGTTTGTCTTACAGGTACCACCCCAGGGTGCTCTACATCGACATAGACATTCACCACGGCGACGGCGTGCAGGAAGCTTTTTACCTGACTGACCGCGTCATGACTGTGTCCTTCCACAAATATGGGAACTACTTTTTTCCAGGAACAGGTAAGAGCTGCTGCAGACATTCAAGAAACGTTTTGGTTTTTTTATGTTTCCACTCTCTCGACGCTTGTTAACAGATCCTGAGTCGTGTGCTATAAATGTTGAAACATTTCTGAAATATTGTAACATTTTTTAAGGAAGGTTTATCTTTGTCTGACTGTTTACAAGAGCCTGACTGATATATTTGTTTTCATTCATTTTTATCTTTTGCACCATATAATACAATATCGGATAATATCAATAATATCGGCATCGACCCAAAAAATCCCACATCAGTCGGGCCCTACATCGTACATCCCCATTTCAAAAATCCTCTGACTATCCCTGCCAGTTTTAGAAATTGTGATCGTTCGTTACAGTTGTACAGACTTGTGTGTGTGTGTGTTAAAAGAGCATGTGTGTGTTTGCTGCAGGTGACATGTACGAGGTGGGAGCAGAGAGCGGCCGGTACTACTGCCTCAACGTTCCGCTCAGAGACGGCATCGATGACCAGAGTGAGTTCAGCTCCTGCAAGAATTGATCACTGAGATGTCAAACCTGCTGAACAGAAGAACACCCAGAGAAGAACCATCACGTGTCGATTGTTTCAGAAGCTCTGGAGATTCATACTGTGTGTGTGTGTGTGTGTGTGTGTGTTTCAGGCTACAGGCAGCTGTTCCAGCCGGTTATCAAACAGGTGGTGGATTTCTACCAGCCGACCTGCATCGTTCTACAGGTCACTGAGTTATTCTGAGTCTCTAATGCAGCACTCGTCTGTTCACACTTGTCATCACAGCTAAAGGCTTGTTTCGCCTGCATATGTGAGAACACACAGACGTGATCAGGGCCGGACACACTGAACGCGAACTGAAATTCTTGGGACGATTGATGACACCTTTGTGTCTTTTTCCCTCCAGTGCGGCGCCGACTCTCTGGGCTGTGACAGACTGGGCTGCTTCAACCTCAGTATCCGGGGACACGGGTGAGACGGACTTATTTTAAACAGCTGCTTGCTGCTGAGCCTGGCTCTGAATTATCTGGCCAACGTAACCCTGGCTGTCCTGAATGACTGCTGTCACAAAGCGGGTTATCGGGTGGCTCTGTTAACTGTGGGTCCAAGTCCAAGCAGGCTGTTTATTACACGTGGCATCATTGGAACCACGAATGTAAAAAGTGTTTATTATGACAATATAATAGCTGCGTCTCAGTTCAGGGGCTGCATCCTTCGAATATCGCAGCCAGTGAAGGATTTTCCTTCACACTCCACCGTCGGCCGAAATGAAACTTCTGGTAAATGAGATGGTCTAGTCTACGGAGCATTTCCTGTTTATGTCACCACCTGCTCCACGCGTCACAGTGCACCGCTCCTGTCGCTTAGCGGAGCTGCAGGGATTTATCGAATATTTGATTAATAGGTCGATAGAAAATTAATCGCCAACTAGTTTGACAATCGATTTATCATTTCAATCATTTTTCAAACAAAATCTTTGAAAGAATTGCTGGTTTAATGTCTTAAAAGTGAAGATTTGCTGCTTTCTTGTGTCATTTAGGATCATAAATGAGGAGTCTTTGTGTTTTGGGCTGTTTGGACAAAAGAAACGATTTGAAGACGTCACATTTGACTCTGGGAAATTGAGATGAGCATTTTTAGCACTTTTCTGACATTTCATGGAATAATGGAATCAATTAATTGTATAAATAATCGTCAGATTAATCGCTAATTAAAAAAATCGTTAGTTGCAGCTTTAGTGCTTAGCAACCATGACATGGCGGTGTGCATGTAAAGAAGCAGGCAGAAACTTTTAGTTTGTTATTACGATACTTACGTTTAAAGACGTATCGTCTAAGTGCTGCTACTTCGTCCCTCATGTTTGCTTGGGGGAAAAAAAAAGAGAGATCGTCAATGTTGATTCGTTGGTCACATTTGAAGGAATTGAGGAATTGGGAAAGCCTTCGACTGCTGCGATGTAAAAGGTCTACAGATAGACCCTTCGGAGGATGCGTCCGCTAAGAGGAAACAGTAACACACCTGACAGGAAATTGTGTTTAAGAACTGACAGAAAGTGAAATTCAATGAGGTAAAATATATTCTGACTGTATAAATGTCAAAGTTTTTGTCTGTGTTGGGATTCTGGAGAAAAATAATGGTGATGAATTTTTCTAGAAATGTCATCGGTCAGTGACAGGTTTTGATCTTATCCTCTGAAGTCTAGAGCGGGTTTGGTTACCATGGTGACCCACTGCAATACATGTGTCATATTTGTGTACACTGATGTGTTTTGAGTTATTGTGTCACTTTCGTTCATAGTTTATACATTTCTTGTACTGAATTAGCACAGTGCCATCACATTACACTGAGCAGATGTTTGGAGTTTAACATAAAGTAATAACAGTTGTTTTTTTTTTTTTAAACTGTCGTGTGTGTGTAACGTGTGTTTGCTTTGCTCTCTCTCTCAGTGAGTGTGTGGAGTTTGTAAAGAGTTTTAAGATCCCTCTGTTGGTGCTGGGAGGG
>JAQLOL010000026.1:4128692-4143804 GCA_029783665.1 Naso thynnoides | reverse complement strand
CACACACACACACACACACACACACCTGGCTGTTTCTCCTCCTGGCCTCCTTTGAGCGCAGCTTCTTTTCCAGATCTTGGATGAGGGCGTCTTTGGAGCCTTGGATGTCATCGTCTGTGGATCGAGAAGAAGAAGGACGAGGAGCTACAGACTTCTTCAGGATGGGCTTGGGAAGGCTGCGGGACAGAGAGAGAGAGAGATAAGGAGAAGAAAGAAACAATAACAGGCACTAAAGAATATTAAATCTGCAACATACAGAGACTGCCATGAGTTCCCTTCTATGGAGGACTGAAATTGCCAAAATCATAAATAAGTAAATAAGGCAAAAATACCACTATTTATTTGATTTCCAATTTTGTTTTACATTTTACATATTAATTTATCCATTTTTAAATTTATTTGTGTAATGATTTATGTATTTATTTATGCATTATTTTCCCTTTTCCTCAGCATCCTCATTTATTTCCCCAATCATATTTATTTCTGCATTTCCTAAATAGTCTTATTTTGCCATATTAATTTGTTTATTGAGTCATTTATTCATTTATTTTTGCTTTCGGCAGTTTCAGTCCTCCATACCCTCAATGTATCTGATGTAAAATACCGTGGACTGTCCATAAACTTGCACAACAAAGTCAAAGTCACTGCCACGATGAAGATGAGTTTAACAAAAATATTACATACATGTGTTTTAGTAGGTATGGCAAACTGTCCTTTAAACATCCCAAACTGATGTGAACTGACTCACGTGTTTGGCGTCCCCTTGTAGCTGGCGGGCAGGGAGACAACAGCAGGCGGTACTCTGTTCTGACTGTTGGGAGTATTTGACTGTGGGAGAGAGAGGGAGGAGGAGGGAGAGAGAGGG
Source organism: Naso thynnoides (assembly GCA_029783665.1). Lineage (NCBI taxonomy): Eukaryota > Metazoa > Chordata > Actinopteri > Acanthuriformes > Acanthuridae > Naso > Naso thynnoides. Next base: position 4,142,939 of record JAQLOL010000026.1, on the reverse strand, counting down.
GAGCGAGGAAGGGAAGGGGACACTGAGAGAGGCTGCTGAGGAGGGGAGGCAGGAGAGGAGGAGGCCCTCATGGGGAGGAGAGGGCTAGAGGGGGCAAGTGGGGAACGGGAGGGGGAGATGGAGGGGTTGGGTAGGTTGGATTTGGGAGACAGTTTGGAGGAGGAAAAAGGGGAGAAGGCGGACTGGGAGGGCAGCACGGAGCAGAGGAAAGCAGCAGGTGCTGACATGATGTCTTGGTTTGCTGGCAGGGTTGCACTGCCGAGGCCTGTGGCACTGGGTACACTGGGGGTGAGGGTGATGGTGGAACGCATGGTGGTACGGGGGAGAGCAGATGAGGAGGCTGGCAATGGGGAGGAGGAGGAGGTGATGGAGTCAGAGGGACTAAGCAAGGGGACAGCAGCAGAATAAGCAGGTGCAGAGGAGGAGGCCGGGGTGGAGATAGGAGAGCTGAGGCTGGACGAGGAGGGGGAGGACTTCCCCGTGCCGTTGGCCTGGGTCTGGGTCTGCATGACAGACTGGGTTTGGTTCTGACTGAGGCTTAGTGACTGAAACTGTGACTGGGTCTGCGACAAGGACTTGGACACTGACTGAGTCTGAGACAAAGGGGGAGTCTGTGTTGACCACAGTTTAGCTTGACTCATTGTCTCTGTAGCATTTGGACTATTTTGGGGACTGCTGAGGCTCTGCTGGAAGTTGTTTTGGTTCTCCTGGGCATCCCTCATAACACTTTCATAGCTGGGTGCCTGAAAGGAAGGCTGCGACTGAATAAAATGCCTCGGTCGCTCATAGTTGAAGGCACTGGGAGGGAAGGCGCTGGGAGTGAAGGTAGGCAGGTCTGACAGGTTCATGTTGTTGCCTCCTGACTGGGAGGACTGGAAGGGAGAAGAAACACATGATGAAGAACAGACACAGTTTTAATCTGCTGGAATAAAGCTAAATTACCAGGCTTCTTGAATATGCATTTTAATATGTGTCTATAAGCTGGTGGTTTCTCTTTAAAAAGTCTTTAAATTGCAATTTTTTTTAAATTAAACCCTTTAAATTTGAACAGTGAGCCACACAAGATGAAGTAAAGTGATGATGGCAGCTCATAACAGTAGCAAAAACACTTTCAGACTGCACAAAACTTTGCGTAAGAAATTTCCTTACAGTGAAATTGAGCTTGCTTGGGGTGAACAGCTTGGGCGTTTGGGTTGCCTCCTTGACTTGGGTTGGTGGTGGTGGTGAGGGTGGAGGGAGAGGGCTGGGCGTACAGGCTTGGACAGTGACCTCTGGTGACCTCTGTCCCTCTGAGCTCAGGGCACTCTCCTCGTTCCTGTGGCCGAAGGTTTCCTCAGAGGAGCGGCTGGCTGGCTGAGGCTCTGGAAAGCTGACAGATAAAAGCAGACGCGTGAGGAAAGATTTGAATATATTCAAAACTAGAAATTCAGGGAAACTGTTAAACACAGAGACAGTTAGGGATGGTAATTGGGAACCAGTCCCAGTTCCAGCTCTCCATTCTGTCTAAACTGTATGCATCCAAATAACTTAGCTCCTTTTACTGATATCTCACAGTTGCACATCGCAAAACAACAACTCATGTGTCAACACCGCTGGAGACCTAAAGTGAAACTAGACAACTTTTTTGGCTTAACTTTGTCATTATGATGTATAACCTGATTAAAGAGTGTAATAGTGGTTTAAAAGTGACACAGTTCGCTGCTAAATTGGTCTCCAATAAGCCTTGTTCTTACCATGATATTTTTTTTTGCCACTGGGACAAGGGTTTCATGGGAAAATGTACTCTCTGTCCTGACTGGCCGGTCTATGCTGCACTTCTTAGGTACAGGTGACCTCAGTACGACCTATTTAGCTGTTTGAGCCTTACGCTCTGACTCGCCTCTGCCAACAACAGAGTGTCTGCAAGCGACACCATCAGTCGGCTCGAGCTGAGACGGACCAGTTTGCTCCGCTGCAACTTTCCCTGCAACCATTTTGTCTCGGTTCCACACTAAAAACAAACTGGACTTAAAAGAGAGAGCGACAAACGAAAAAAAAAAAAAAGCGAGCCAATGCAAACAGCTGCCCCGAAGTTGTTTCCCGACAAGTCTCATGCTACAGCTAACGTTAGCTTGCTGGCTTGTTGGCAAAAGTTATCTACTACAACTTTAACCGTAAACCATAATGATCAGGTGGAGAGGTAGAAATGGTCCAAAGCATGACTTCATCTCACCAGCAGAGCTGCTAACAGTGCTAGCTGTAATTTTAGTGCAATTCTATTTTCATGTTAGGGTGAAAACATCAGCAATATGCTGAGACATTTTTCTGTGCATCATGAGCTTAAATACGAGGAGAGCCGTGTATTTGACATTCATGAATGCTAGTTCATTGTATTTCTTTGAAAACCTCAAACTCATTGGATCTAATGCTGTACAAATATTTAATCCATTTAAGACAGACATGTCCAAAGTCCGGCCCCGGGGCCAATCACGGCACGAGGGCAGATTTTATGCAGCCTGCAGCTTCTGTCTTAATATGTAATATTTATGGCCCGCCAGCACTGTCAACATAAACTGTGCAGTTTCAAAAAAACTTCTCTTTTCACCTCGTGGCGGCAGCACTACTCTGTAACTTTGCCTCACTGTGTGACTCATGCTGTGAGCCCTAACAGATCATTTCTGCCATGGCGACTGTAGATCAAAAAGAGGAACGTTGATGTTGAGGGTCGCCGCACCCAGGAGAGATGGACATTACAAACAAATGTTATGCACTAAAATACCAAAACAATTGTGTTCACCTATTTACCAAAAGACTGTTGCTGTGTATAAGGAATTCAATGTAAAGAGACATGAACAGACCAAACATGTTCATGCATATGACAAGCGACCAGGGAGCGACCGTGCCGAGAAAGTGGAACAGCTTGAAGCTGCCTTGGCCTCGGAACAGCGGTTGTTCACACGGGCGCGAGTCCAATGAAAATACCGCCAAAGAAAGCTACGAAGTGGCCGTGCTAATGGCTAAACATGGCAAATCTTTTACCTTTTTTGATTAAAATAAACGTCAGGCAGGACTGTTGGCCCATGTGCATTTTCACATGATCAAATCTGGCCCTCTTTGAGAACAGTGTGGACACCCCTGATTTCAGAGGATGACAGCTACACTGTTGTTGTTCCCAAAATGGAAGCGCAAACATCCAAGTGGGTTAAAGTTGAGTGCTTGCATGGGCGAGAACTAGAAGATGAAGTATGTTCTGCACAAGCTAGCAAGCAAACAGATGAAATGTTTAATTTAATCTTTCATTATATTTAAATATTTGCCATTTTCCACACTCATCCAGTGCTGTTTGAACTGTTCAATATTTATGTTTTTCACTTCATGATATTATTTCAGTGCTCATGTTGTGACCAAGTCTGTAAGTACAATCCATGGCTGAGATTTTACCATCAAAATATGTCAACTGCTGAGCAAAATTACAGAGTATCCATGACTACAGAATGTGTTTTCCAGCATGGCTGCCATCGTACTACTGGGACTGTCTAATGAGGGAAACAGATATCAGTGGCTCTGCTCCCGTTTCAGCCCACTCAGTAGTTCTCTCCCGTCATACCAAGGCTGGCTGGTCCTCGACGTTTCTACTAGGAAAGAATGTTGTTCCCATGACTACCACGTAGTCTGGGCTATGCAGGAGAATAATGACAATAGCTGTCTCTATCTTCACTCTCTCTCTCCCTTTACTTATACACACTCGCTCAGTGTTTTTCTGTGTTTCTCCTCGGCAGCTTTGGCCAGCCAGCGTCAGCTGACCTAAACTTTAACTGCATCATGAACTGACCATCATGTGTTTCTTTTACCATACCTACAGCATGAGATTAATTAGTGACTAAAAATGCCCCCCCCCCCCAAGTTTCTGAATCACACAAAATGTGTGCGATTAAAGGACACATTAAAATAAGCAGTCCACAACACGAGAGTTTGTTTTTATGCCTTAGAGCTCGCAGGTAATGAGCAAAATGGGTACGTTTGGTTTTGGCCCTTCAATGCAGCATTCCACGTAGCCTACCAACTTTTATTCCCTGATGCAGTGCACCTTTGTGAACATGTGTGTCTAGTAGTGGTAGTAGTAGTCCTATGGGCACATCTTTCTCAACCCAAAATGTAAAACAAATGATGAAACCTGGTGATTTAGCCCCGGACCAACAAATACTTATTTATTTTTCTTGCAAAATCCAAATACCAAAATAATGTTTTTGATTTCAAATGAGTGCGTTGCAGTGTTTAAAAGGGAAACAAGGACTAACGTAGCTTGTTTTTAATTAGATTCATTTGAGTTGGTTTAAACTTTGTCATTACCTGCTGCTTACCAGCCGCTGAGAACACCTGGCCCGGCTACATTTCCTGGTTTTAAAATCTGGCCCAGCTGAGTTGCTAAATGAATAGCCCTGCTCTATGGATTATTATTATATCACCAGTGGTACAGCTTGTAAATTCTTTCCCCACTACAAATACCATTACTTACTGTATTTAGGTATATATATATATATTGATAGCACTCAGATCTAATGCCAGATTAATAAGAATTTAATACAACAACACAGCTGTTTCCTCCATAACTCTGTCATAAGCATTATCTCACACTGCGGCCGTCTGAAAGAAGACACAGAAGTATCTGCTGCTGTGCCACCAGAGTCCAGAGCAGCTTCTTCCCCAGACTCAGCTACTCTCTCCTATGTGGCTGCAGCAATCAGCTAAATCACATTTCGTTTTTGCAAATATTACAACAAATTTTTCTTGAATTCTGAATCTTGAATATATTTTCTACCTCTGTAAATGACGAGGTGATCAAATTCTGTGGTGCACATGTAGAATGAACTGTGTAAGCAGATACAGTGTGTCTTCAAGGGACTGAATTAGTGTGACTGTGTGTTTGGTGTGTTGTACTTTCAATGCTTTAAAAGCTTCTGTGGTGAAGTAACTTGTGTGTGTGTGTGTAAGTGTGTGTGTGTGATTTAGTACTGGGATGGCATACAGTGAGCGTCTGTACGTGTATTTGTGTTTGTGTCATTAAGTGGGCAAAGCTATATTGGTCTTGGAATTCGGACATCAGCTGGCAGGTGCAGACACTCCACTGGTGACCCAGCCCTTTAAACACACACACACACACACACAAATACAGGATATGCCTGGCATTGTGGGTAGGAGCATGCTAAGCCGTCCTAAGTCCTCTGTATGACCAGCGACAACAGAGTGAAAACAATATGAATGCTAACAGCATCAAGTGAACTGAACATATTTTAGCACTGTGCACGTCGCTCATATAATAGCGGATGGTGAGAGATAAAACACACTTCAAGTGTGCGATAAAATGTGTCCTAAAGAAAAAACACAATTTGTTTTGACAGCTGAAAGTCATTCTACCCTCATCATAATGACTAAACCACACCGATCACCTAAAAGAGTTATTTTCACGGGACGGAAAAAAGTCCAGCGTAACAGATGATCGAGCTTCTCTTCCTCAAATAATCAACTTTAAAAAATAATCAGATAAACTTCAAACTTGTCAGAGAACCTCAACATGACCTTAAAGGCCAGACTGCTGCCAACACTTTCTGAACAACTGTTGGTGCTAGCAGTAAGGACGGGGACGGGGACGGGGGGGGGTTTCTGAAGGACAGAGACGACGGCATGTCTGCACATCACATTACAGATGAGATCACAGTCCTGGACACTGATGGAGAGTGGACATATTACACTGAGGCAAACATACTTCACACCTTGAAACGCTCACTGGATTTGACAGGGATCCAAAGAATCACGCCAAAGTTACACACACACACTCACCAAACTGCATCACACGGAAAAGACGCAAGCGCTCGAGACAAGACAAGTAGACACTCCAGACACTGAATGAGTCTCGAATCCTCTGGAAAATGCTTTGGCAGTAAAAATACCTTTGTTCATGCCAATAAAGCTATTTGAATTATGACAAAATGTTCACTATGCAGCATCCGTGACAGGCTTCTCAACACCGATACTGTGCTATTAAAACACTTCAAGTAATGATCTTATCCGCTGTTTCTCACTGGTTGATAAAGTAATTGTGCTGATATCAAATCAGATAGTGTTTAAGAAGTAGGAAAGTCATTTTCCACGGCGGACTCAGGATGTTTGAGGGGCAGGGGCGAAAAGAGTACGGGGGCACTTGTTGCATGCAGTGGGGCACCGGAGTATAAACTCATCGGGCACGTCACTACCATTTGTCCACTAGGAGGACATCCTAGAGGGCACTTTCCACATTTTTCTGCACAGGAGGTGGATCCTAGAGGGCAATTTCACACTTTTTGCCCACTGGAAGGCACCTCATCATGTTATATCCACCATAGGGGCATCGAAGAGGGACAATTTTTCTAATGCAAGGGCACCAAAAGGGGCGATTGCCCCCACTGCCCCCCTTGTGAGTGCACCAGTGCATTTTTTCCATTCAATTTTTCATTCCAGCTGCATGTGAGTGCCCAATTCTGACAGTCACCTCAACTCTTCACCACGTTTTGGTAATTTATGTCCTGGCAAAATACAAAATGCTCATTTTGGGAGGTGAATCACTGAGAAAAACACATGACAGGGCCCCCGTGTGCAACACCATCAGCTGTAAGCGGGTCTGAAGGACACACAGACCATAATACCACTTTACACATGAGCTCATAGCCATTCTTAGGCACCGCTCGGCCCAAGTGCGGGCTGTGTGGCACCCTGCAAACACAATTTAACAGCCCAGCAGAGGCAAATATTCCCGGCGGCTCCCTGAACCAGCTCCGGGGGATTCTCAGAAAAGTGAGGGCCAGGCTGATGTCACGCTGAGGTTCACTTCAGAAGAAACAGATGCAGCAGTAAATCCCAACCTAAAATAAAAGCAAGGGGCGACTCGTTCAAAGCAAGAGGGTGTTAACTTACGAAAATCACACTGTAAATTTGTGATGAAGAGCATGAGCATGTAGTCGCCATTTTTAACTGACCGTTAAGGAAAAAACAAACAAACAAACAAACAAAAACCCAGCTGACGCTCTTAGCTAATTAAGTTAAAGCTAGCTTAGCTGTTACTATCTGAGGGCTAACATAACGGTTATTTCATCCCAACGGTTCGCCAGTTTGAAAGAGCCCCAAGCCAGATGACATAAACTCCCAAAATAGACTAAAGTCAACTTTGTGAGCCATCTGAACATAGTTTGACCTTCTGTGGCGGTCATTACATATCACGATATGTCATCATATATCATCAAATGACGGTTAATTGGCTTGTTCAGACATTAACGTCCGTGTAACGTCAGAAATGCACTTAGACGTTAAAACTGAGCGGTGAAAGTTCCCGGCAGGTTAGAGACAAAAACAGCAGCAGTTACCTTGGCAACGACAAAACGATCATTTCTTACCTCGTCGGACGTGTTTACGCCACCGGGCTTTGAGTTCGGTACCGGCTGAGTGTTTTTTTAACTTTCCCGTGAAGACGAGTCCGAACTCTGACGTGAAGCGCGAGGCTGGGCCGCGACAGGTGACACCGCGCGCTCACGGGCGGAGGCGGGAGCGCGCGGGTCCAGCTGATTGGTTTAATTTTCCAAAAGCTTAACATCGTCATCACAACCGCATCACTGTTTAACCCACGGACAGTAAACACACCACCTCTGACAATGTACACAAAGAGCTCCTCTGCGCCGAGTCAGCTTTTAAAAGATATTTTCCTCTAGGTGTGCTTATTTTTATTTATATTTTATTTTGAGGTCCTTCACAAAAAAAAACAAAACAAAACAAAACAAAAAAACCATATCTTGCCCCAGTTAATAAGTCAAATCACTATTATCATCAGGGGAAGTCTCGAGAAATAAAGGAGTGGACTTGAAAATTGGCCCGTTCTACAATTTTCGAATGATACAACAGCGACCTCGTCTGGATACAAGAGGAACTACAACTGACAATTTCTTTGAAACTTTAGTTCCAGAATAAATTAATTTGTAATAAAATACATGAGCAAGGGAGCGAGTAAACAAATTAATACACCTATAGGCCTCTTCCATATGCATTTAAAACATTTCCCTAATAAAAATCATTATTCATGAACAGGTTACTTTGATAATGTAATAGCCTAGGTTACAGATTACTAGTTACCCTGTTTAAAATGTAATAAGTAATGTTACTATTTCAATTACATTATCAAAGTGAGATCAAAGAAAATTTCACTTTATTTTCAAAGATTCTAAAATTTGTTGTAAGAAATTGATTTTTTAAAAAAACATTTGATTACTTTTTTCAGTTTCTATTGAATGTTTGTTGAAGTTTAAAGCAGGCAGCGGCAGACGTGTGGTGCTGCAAATTCATACAAGAATCAAAAGCATCAGAACAGCATCAAACTTTCCATCAAAACATACAAAGCAATAAAATAATTATATTATTCAACATAGCTGGAGCTTCTTGCAGAAATTATTCCGAGGTAACCCCCCTTTTGTACTCATGAACATTTTTAAAAGTAACTTTTGAAAGTAATTTAATTACACATTTTTTCTTAGTAACTGTAACTGATTACAGCTAAATTTATTTTGTAATTCAGTTACATAATTGTGTCACATGTAACTAGTTTCTCCCCAACACTGTTCATTAATCAGAATCTAAACATTTGAAACATTGGTGAGGACAGGAGTGCAAGTTATTAAAGCTCCGACTTCTGCAACAACTGTGTGACGAAGTAAAAATAATAAAGTCAAGGGTCAGAGGTCATTGAGTGCAAGAAAAAATAAGGAACATGTGGCTGTTTTCCTGTTTTCTCTCATACAAATACATCAGTGTTTATAATTTATTACGTGTGCACACACAGATATCAGTGTTGCATAATGTGTACAGATTTGCCGGCTGACTGGGAGAGACTGAGGTGTGTGTTTTGTGTGAGTGCGCTCACTCTGCCACAGGGATGTTATCTTCGGGAGGACTGTCGGGCCACTCAGGAGGGGGGAGAGTCACGCAGTCAGGCAGCTCCGAGGGGAAATCCTCGCTGCTCTCCTGTTGGAGGACCGCCTCCTTTTCCTGTCTGAGAGAAACTGCTTCCTGCTGACACACAGCCTCGATCTCCAGCTGCTCCTCCATGTCTGCAGGGAGTGGTGCAAAGTCAGAGATGAGTGACACTTCAAGCAAAACTGATCATTATGTAATACAGTCTGACATATGAAACTGAAGATAAATTGATGATATATAAATAGACATCTAACCGTCATAAACATCCAGAATTGCTGAGCAGGAGACGGTGCCGAAGGAGTTGAGGGCCACACATTTAAAGAGGCCAGAGTCTTCTGGAAAGGCCTCTGTGATCACCAGCGTGCACAGCTCCTCTGCAGAGGGGAGCGCAAGAACAGAAAAACTATTTTTTATTACATTTTTAAAAAGTTTTTTTTAGTGTGTTTTTCTCACATTAGACCCATACTCACTAACTGATTTTTTTTTGAAGTGTTTATGTGACTGTTTTTTATTTTGGTGTGATAAAAGCCTTGGATAGTTTGTGGCCCAAGAGACGCCACTGATCCCAAATTTAGGATTCAAATACAAATTCTCTCTTAAAATTATTGAGAAAGCACTCAGTGAGCAAGGATGTCTTTCATTTACCAATGTCTAACTTGTCCCATATTTCTTGATACACGTCAGAAAATCTGCTACAGAATCTTACATGATTACATCCTGATAAATAAGTTTCCAAATATTTCTGAACTGCTCCCACTCGCTTCTATATAAAGTGCATCAAGTTGCAGCGCTCTAAAAATCCAAATTTTCATTTTTATTTACAATGTCTTTACTTAAACCACTGGTGACCACAGCAAGTTGTTAAAATGCAGTTTGGTAATATGTTTGTTATACATAAAAGACACATGTACTGTAAAATTTGTAAGATGATGTGGCTGAAAACAAGTCCAACATTTTTCAGCACAGTCCTGAGAGCTACACTAAAATATGATGTGAAATATGAAACCACATGGAAGGTGTTTAGTTGTATACCTGTAGTTCATAACCACTAATGGATGTAAAGGAGTTAGGATCTCTTGCATTTTAATAACCGTATTCCAAACATCAGCTTACTGACCTGTAAACACTTCACTTATCAGTTGTTATATTAATATAGGGCTTCCCTCTGTTGGACTAATTACAATATTTTATTAAAATCACTGATCCAAGTATTTTATATTGGTGCATCGGAGAACATATATGCCTACAGATACATCGCCAACATATGACTGCGATAGGCCAGTATCGGCTGGTAATATTAGCAAAATGATATCTCAGTCTGATTCGACCCCAATAATGCGACCCCATTTAAATATGAGCAGTATGCTGTACTGACCTGGCACTGATGCAGAGCTGGCCTCTGAGAAAACAAGAAAAGAGAAAAGTTATTTCCTTTTTAATTAACATATATAATCAGAATTAAAAAAAACAAATCATCAAGCAATAGCTCAATAAATTAATACTTTCGACTCTAATAATTTAATGTTGAGGTTATTTGTCCATGACGCTTTACAAATGTAAATAAAGGCTTATTATCTTTATCTGCTATATGATTCTACAACAGCTTTAGCTAACTGACAAACAACACACTCACTCTTGCGTAGTATCCTAAAATCATCGGAGTCCAGTATTTGTTCGTCCTCTCTGTACCACATGACCTGCAGGGGAGGGGTCCCCCTCAGTCTGCACTCCAGGACCACCAGCTGACCCTTCACTGTGGACACATCATGGAGGCACTGACAGAGGGGGGGATGGAGAAATGGAAAGAAGACAGAGGAAAAGATAGGAATTTTTTTCTTTTACTAGTTAATTTTCATATAAATCCTGCAAACATTTTCTCAGAATCGTGATCTTTGACCAATAATTTATGTTAAAGTAGAAAAAATTTGATTTACCTTAACAAAAGTGGGAGCCACTCCATTCCCTGAATACTGTTGATTGTAGATGGGACTCTGAGTCTGGAAATGGAGAATAACTTATATTTTTATTTTATATACTACTTGTTGTTATTGTTGATCTGTAATTTAGCACTAAATTCTCTCCTTAAATGACTAAATGGTGTGTACAGTCACCTCTGTGACCCAGTTTATAATGGAAATGACACTCCATCCTACACATACAAAGTGCAAAAGTTCACCGTGATATCTTGTTTCTGCTCACGACCTTGGGGGCGTCATTTCTAAATCTGAGTTTAATTTCTAACATGCAATCAATCATGTCTTCAAAATGAGGTGAATCATCTGAATATGATGTAATTACCCTCTGAGGGCTGACACACAGCGGCTGCACCAGGCTGGAGTGTCTCTGAGCGAGGACGGTGGAGGAGGACGAGGAGCTGGATGAGCAGGAGGAGAGCTCTCGGGAGGAAGAGGAGGATGAGGAGGAGGAGATGGTCAGGGACACGGTGCTGGTCTTCTTCTGCACCCTCTGGACGCTACACAACCGCATGTCAGCACATGATACACATCAGCAGTAATTAAGAGCGTGCTTGCATGCGTGTGTGTGTGTGTGTGTAGGTCCCACTTACTGTGCCATGTTTCAGGCGTTCCAGGAGGCAGTGACGCTCTCTACAAAGACAGAAACAGTGTGAGATGCTACCCGTATGATAGACTTGTCTGTCCCCTCAGCGGTTGCCAAAGTGGGGGTCATGAGGCATAGTGGGGGGTGAGGGAGAGGAGGGGTTTGAAAGATGCCTTCAAAAAACCAAATAAAGCTTTAATATCATTTAAAATTGCAATGCAAATAAAACTTTTCCATCGGTTTTTTATCTTGTTTTTGTTGACCTATGACCCCGAGGTTATGGTGACGTATTAGCAACAGCATGAGCTGCAGCAGGTCAAGTCTAAGAAATGAGAATCCTAAAAGTTTTTGCACGTGGCAGCAATACTCTAGCTGTCTGGCTGCTGCGCGTTATGCATACAGACAAACACAGACACCACCTGCGTACTTGCTTTTTAAGTATTGTATGTTCACTCAGTGCTGCTCTTTATACACAGATTATTTGTACTCTGGTTGATGGTTCCTTAAAGTGACTCCGACGAACTTTCAGTTTTTGTTGATTCTGGCGCCCCCTTTGGACAAAAGTGGTAGTGACACAAGCACCTACTGTCGCAAAGATCTTGCCAGACAGGCAGAACTTGGCATAACACCGGCAACGTGTCCATTTGTTTTGGAAGTGAGTGAAAGAGAGATGGCAGGATGGATCGCAATGACGTAAAGTTTTTATATGTGACTTAGAAATAAGTTATAAGCCTGTTGTATGTCAGTAATGTCCCCGAGACCTATTACCTCTGTTTCCTGTAGGCTAACATTACACAACAATTTGCATTAATGTTACATGCTAAGGTGCAAACTGACAGCAGTAGGCATAGAAAGTAATGACTTTTTTGTCATTATTGTCTAACCCCGTCACTTTAAATTATTATTAAATAATAATAAGGCTGTAAGGCTCTTAGTCTTTTGTGTAAAATTAATGCCCTTGTTTGCAAAGCCCTTACAATGCGTGTGTGCGGCAGTGTGCAACATTCTGCCTCCTCTGGGGTCAGTGGGGGTCACCAGTCTCTGGCACCATTATTTTGGGGGTCGCAGGCTAAAAAGTTTGGGAAACCCTGCAAAAAATAGCAACAAGTGACGTCTTGCCTTGCATCGGCATGAAATATGCATGTTAATGAAGGTGCAGTACCTGCAGGAGGCGATGACAAATTATTTTAAGCCAAACCATGTTTTTTCCGAAAAAAATAACCAAGTGGTTTTGGTTCATATACTAACCAAACTGTGCCTGTTAAGTGAAGTATTTCTCAACAAGTTTTATTAAGAAAGTACAAGTGCACATTGCATATTTCTTATTGCTAACTTGACCACAGAGGGAAAACTACAGGTGAGGCAAAATGTGAACAGCAGGTCCACTAATGCTTTAATGTGATTGCAGGCCGGCTTTTATGACAGTATTGTAGAAACTTGTGTGTATCTGCCAGCACTTTAGTGTCAGTGTATTTGAGTAAAAGCATGATGTTTAAAGCCATGCATGTGCAGCATTTGTGTAGCAATGTTGGGAAACAGCAGCTGCGTGATCCAGGAGCTTTCTGCACAGTGCACACTTTGATGTACCACGCAGTGAAATCCATAAACAATGGGCAGAACCTATGTTATGTCCTCCACTGATTTGTGTATTGCTGCTTTGAAGTGTTGAATTTGGCGCTATGGCTGTCATCATCTTGGTTTTTCGGATCCAGAAATGACCATATTTGGACGATAGGGTGGAGCTGTGGAGGATATGTGTTACTATTTGCTACCAACGACTGTGTGATGCCGAGCAGACAGCTAGCTGCTGCTGCTGTCACTCAAAATGGCCCCATCCTTTAATATTCAGAACTTCAAGTCTTAATATCATTTGAATTTTATTAAAACTCAACAACCTTACAACTGGAAATAAGTATATATTGTACAAGGGAGAGTTACAGTTTATTTCTGCTGCAAAAAATTGACATTTTAGCACTTTTGGCAAAATCTTGTCGAAGAAAAAATGCTTGATCAAACACTGCTGACAGTGTTTTTAGCACTGAATGCTTTTACATCCCTGTTTGCTCTCTTGTAAATTCCCTGCACACTTTCTCAACCTGATGTGATGTTACAGTTTGCCACAAATTCAGTCAATGGGAGGACTGGAGTAGATCATTTGTGGTTGGCTGTTTTGTATCCAGTCCGACTGTCAGTTGTGTTATTGGTAAGTGGAAAACAGGAAAATACAGGGAAATGGTAATTGGATAAAGGAACACACCCAATAATCTGTAAGCAGTTTATACAGCTTTCATAAAACTGTAGAAATTTTATTTAAAGTGGATAAAAGCACTAAAATAAATTCACCAGCAAAACAAATAGATTTTTCTTTGCTCAAATGTAGTTTTTATTATCTAATAAGTTTTATTTGCATGATTAAAAAAAACTACAACATATTTTGTGATGCATAAGAAATCTCCTATCTCGGCTAACAAATGTCCCTTCACACACTCAAACAAACATGATGTCATACAGTATTAGACTTTGCTGCACTTGTCCATCATTAAAATGGGCGTCGTACTATAAATATTCACCAAATATGAGAGCAGCTGTGGTAAAGCCAGAAATCCTGCTGCCATCACAGTCTATTCCTCCTCAAACGTTGCAAAGTCAAGTCAAGTCAAGTCAATTTTATTTATATAGCGCCATATCACAACAAATGTTATCTCATGACACTTTACA
>JAQLOL010000026.1:4101875-4126337 GCA_029783665.1 Naso thynnoides | reverse complement strand
ATAGGTAATAATGTCACTGTGTTACAAATCCTCTATCAGTCAGGCCTAACTAATAACCTGTGGGAAGAAAAAGACTTTCCCGGACTTTGACCCTTGAGTATTGCGAATGTTCTTAGTTGTCTGTGGCCTAATTAGTTTTCAATATTCCAGAAACCTGACTTTTCCCTCGGAGTTTTGAATCTGGCTGACACAGCCATGCACATCCAGATGAGATGGTGCAAATCATGTGCAGTGCATGCATCACATGCCAACAGAGAGAGCTGGACTGACCTTTCCCCTCTTTTCATCCCTCAACTTGCACATTGTGGGAAACCTCTCGGGCATTGCAACATTCATTTCTGTCTGTGCTTCCACTTTATTATACCCTCTTCCTCCTTATGCTGAACTGTATCTGCCATAGATCAGTCTTTCTTACATTCACTTTACACACAGTGTGTTTCCTTCAAATTCTAGCTTCCAGATTTGATATATTTTCTACTCCTCGGTTAACCTTACAACAAATCCAGCACCTTGACCGGTGTTACTTTGTGCTTTCTCCTCATGAAAACAGCACTTTTGAACATCAGTGCTACCGTTATCTGTGAGATCAAAGGGCACTGAATTCTGCTGGAACTTTACGTCTGTTCCCTTTATCACTCAGGCTTCACATAATGTTCTTTATGGCACTTGGTCCTCTTTCCTTCCTCTCATGTTCTGCTCCCCGCATGCTCTCTCCTCCATGTTGACACCATCATTCACTCTTACTCTCTGGCATTATTTCCTCCTGAAAAACACGCTGCAGTTCTTGTCCAAGATTTCTGAGTCCACGACAACACTGTCAAGCAAAACGTCCTCTTGCAGCAGGACAATGACTTTCTCTTTATCACTCCACACACTCAGCCGTATTTGTGCCAGTTGAGTGTCTGTTGCCGCATATCTGCTGCGGACGACTGAGTGAATTGTATAGTGCATCCCAGTGAGTGAATGTCTGTCTTCTTGAATGAGCCCTATGGAAATTCCACCATAAGTATCTTGTTAATCCAGTCCATTCAAGGACAGCCAGCGAGAGTTATGGTGTTTGCAGACCTGAGGTGTTCAGTCTATAGAGCTGTGCAATAAAGCTACAGGCAGATGTATCAGTTCACATCTGCATCAGACTCAAAATCTAGCAGCAAGGGCTGGGTGATATGGCCTAAAAATAAAATCCCCTTTTTTTAATACTATATTTGATTTCCAATCTTTTTAAACAACAATAGACAAAGGAATTATTCCAAATACTGTATGTTGTTTTTCTTTCAAACAAACACGAATTCCCCTATTGGGAATAAAGTGCAAAGCAAGCTTTAACCAGATTAAACCGTTTTTTTAAGTAAAAGTTTGATCAAACAAAGATGAGTCCCCAAATTGGGGATTAATGAAGTGCCAGCCCAACTTTCACCAAACGTCACTTACGGGTATAAAAACGATTTTCATTTTTTAACATCTTCCAAACAAATTCATGTGAATTTAGATTTAAAATCGATTTACTGCCCAGCCGTACTGGCAGCTGCCACTTATAGTCTGCAATTCATCAGTCAAGTGTCACCGAGTGTCTTCACAGCATCATTTATTGAGTCATGCAGTTCAGATTAAACACCTTACTATTGATGCTAGTAGCTGGATAGCCATAGTATCAGTCACCAATGGATGGTCATCTTAAATAAATAAATAAAGTATAGTTTAGGAAAACGCATCTGAAAGAACTTGAAGTCTGCCCTTATTGCACAAACACATTTGCTATAAATAAGCTGTTTACAGATCTACAGCATGTGATCAGACGGGAGGACGATTTGCTCTGCATTGCTCTTTTGCTCTGCTCCGTGAAGAGCTGAGTAAGCGAAAAATGACCACTGCAGTTCAAAACGGATAAACCTGGCTGATAAAGAGATCGAGTGTTTTCCTTCCTGATTCGAAAACAGTGTCAGCAAGTGAACTTGTTGTAGCATTTTTTAATCACAACGAGGTTTTTCCAAGCCGCTAAGCGCAGCCAACGAGAATATCACACATTCATAGCAGCATGTGCTGAAACGGATCCATTTAAAGAGGATCCAAAATAAATTTAAAAATCTTGTAAATCTGAAAGCTTGCTGGCAAAATGTCAGTCAAAATATTAACTTTTGCTTCAGCGGGCCGGTCGGTTCCTGAGGTCATACACAGGAAACGGCAATTAAAGATTCTAGACTCAAGCTTCACTTACTTCACCTATAAAAGTCTGAGAGTGAACCAAGAGTTCAGAATTTTTAACTCCAGTGTGTGAAACTTTCCTACTGATATTAGTTTTGTTAGACATAAGCATAATATCATCATATATTTCATCATACATCATATAATATTCATCACATTTGAACACTGAATGTTATTAAATTAGAGGTGGCACTTCACAGTACCATTCTAATAGATTTGTGGTCATTTGCTGGATTCAGTAGTTACCATGACAATAAGCCTCTGGCAGCCTGGATTTCAGCATCACCTGACTGGGATGAAGCCTGAGACAACTTGCAGCAAATACTAATACTAGTTTTCATAACATAAATGTGTCATTTTTACACTAATCTACCAATCTAGTTTATCTCCAGATATGTTTTATCGTATGTGAAAATACTCTGAGCGATTAAGATTTTGTTTTACATTGTTTTTCTTACCGTAACGATTAATAAAGCAGCTTGAGCTAAACTGGCCAATGAAAGAGCATCAATGTGGCTAACACTGGCGTCAGAGGAAACATGGAGAGATTCAGCCACACACGTTTGAGCCTCAGTCAGATGTGCGCCAAAGGCTGCGACTAGCAGACGTACAGTATCAGAAAGGCATAGTAAACAACAGGTATAGTAACCATCTTTTATTTATGTTGTTTATTAGCTTGTTAGCTTGGAGCTTTGGCTTAAAGTGGAAGTTGCAAATCAAACTCTCACTCGCTGTTCTGACGGGCGCTGGAGGTTTCAGGGTTCCTGGACTGTGACTGGCTGTTAAATCTACTTAGGCCAGGTATGTTACCGTTCAAGATTTTTCGGAGGTGCACCGACGTCTCCCAATTCAGGAGAAGAATGTGACAACATCTCTCTAGTGACAAACTGCACAATCACAAGTCAGTGTAGTCATGGTCTGACATTTTAGGGGGCATAAACATAATACAAACCTATTTTTCAGCAAAGGGGATCTTTAACTCTGTCACATCTCGAGCAGGGAAAAGAATCTTTACAGCTGTTGATGTTAACTACTGTACCTGGGGTATCCTGAAGGGGATGTGGGGTTTGTGGAAGCCCACAGCCAAAAAGAAAGGAGCCTCCTCATGGACCCGAGTCTTCAGTAACCTCACTGCCTCGTCTGCGCTCTCGATGTCAGGGAGGGTCCCTCCAGGCTGCTCTGTCACATTCACTGGGCACAGCAGGTTGGCATGGAGTTTACCATCCTCTCCTTTACACACCTGGAAACAAGATTATAATAAAAAAAAACTATTACAAGTCATGTTTATGCACAGCTACTGCTGAAATCTAAATTTCACAGTCTCTGTTGATTGATTTGATAAACTAATTTCAAGTTCCAGCTCACCCGACTGTTTCTATTCAGACCTCAAAGCCACAGAGTGATTAGGTAAATAATTTCATGTGTCAAAAAAAAAAAAAAGTTTAAGGGACAGGTTACTCCAAAACTCAAAAATAAAATCACTCACAATATTCAAGGACAAAACGACTGGAAACTAGAAAAAGTAGATCCAAATCCTTACAGGTGGAAATTACTGAACAACATTTACATTTGCATCATTCTCTCTACCTCACTGATGTAATTACAAAGTCATTTCTTGAGCACTTTGCTACCCTGGAATCATCAGAAAGATGCCACAGGCTGTTTTTACAAACCGAACACTCACGTACTGACTCAGCCAGAAGGTAGTTTGCAGTATTCTGTATGTAAATACAAGCAAACTTTGCAGTATTCTAAAAAATTCCCAGATGTATACTGACTCTGAGGAATGCATCCCACAATGCAACGCGCACATTCGTTGATACAGTTGGAAAAAAAAGAGGGAAAAAAGTCTCGAGGTCGCTGCCGATTTTTTGTGTAATGCATGCATGAGACGTCTGCTTATTCACCACAGTGTGAACAGATGACATACTGACTGTTCAGTTAATTTGCGATTAACCGATGAAGAAAGATTAATTAATCACTGACCATTATACTAATCAATTACTCATTTCTGTCATTTTTCAAATAAAAAAAGTAAAGAAAATTGCTGATTTAGCTTCTTAAATGCGAGGATTTGCTGCTTTTCTGTCATCTATGGTAACAAAAGAAAGGACTTTGTGTTTGGGGCTGTTGGTCGGAAGCAATATGAAGACGCCACATCAGGCTCTGGGAATCTTACCGAGCATTTTTTTTTCCACACTTTTTTGACATTTCATGGAATAAATGATTGATCGAATAATCAGCAGATTAATCAATAATCAAACTAATCGTAAGTTGCAGCCCTAGTTACGCAGTATCAAGTATGCAGTTTCGAAAACAGCCAGAGTGACAGTTCCATGTGTTAGACCTCGCAGACAGATTAAAGACGACATGTGACTCTACTGCTCTGAAAACCAGCTGAACTTGAAAAGTATCTAAAAACGTTAGACTGCAAAAACTCTTCCCAGACTTCAACCTCAGATAGAGCAAAGGACAAGAACAAGGACACAGCGCCTTTACCATCTCAGTTATAAAACCATGACATGATATTCTCCTGTATCAAGCCACCTTGCTTTGAATTTAAAAATTATGGGTTTTTTTGCAAAGTTGAAGTGTTTGAACTTTACCCTCACTTTCTTTCACCGATCTGCAGTTTCTAGTGTGCTAAATTTCACGAGACTATTCAGAGACGCTCTCCTTCCATGAATGACACTGCTGAGACTTTCAGCTATGACAACTGAGACACGTTTCGTTTTGCCACATAGCTCAAAATCACAATACTCTTTCCTACTTCTACCTTTTGGTTCTCAAATTTATTTGAAGGTGGGTGGTAGGCCGGGATGGACCAGCTGTAGGGGAAGTCGTCACTGTAGTTAGAGGCAATACCTAAAGAACGAAAACACAGCACAACTATTGTTACTGCCGTACAATCAGATAAAATGCCAAGACACATTCATACAAATGGCGCCCTTTTTAAAAATTCAGCTCATGTTCATCATTAATTAGAGGTAAATCTGTGGGGTTTTTTATGTATCAACTAAGATTTTTATCAAAAATGAGTATTATTGATCCTACCTGGGTGAAATATTTTGCCCACAGACATTGTGAAGTACCCCAGAGATTTAAAGTACTGCGGCATGGTGGTGTAGTTCCCAGCATGGACCCTCCAGTAGGATTTGAAGTCATAGAGGCGGGTCGTGTCTGGTCTGCGACTAGTCAACATGGATGTTCGACTTGGACCGCACACAGCTTGCTGAGAGAGGAAAACACACCTTCAAACATTTCCATGACATTAAATGATCCCATTGATCAAACGCACACTTGGGGGATCCAAGGATCGATTTAACTCTACCTGGAACCCTATTATATCCAGTCTTAGCAGGCTAAAATCACTCCCTGATAATTCAGTTGTGTAAATACTAAACACCGACTTATGATGATGATGCAAACTACTATATGTCTGGAAATTGACACCACCCGTATTTTATTCTGTTTTTCTGTTCTTTTTGTTCTGTGTTATTTCTCTTTCACCATTCTCTTTCTTTTTCCATTAGATGTTTAATTACATTTATTTATTTTTTTTACATATGTTTTTCTGTCTAACTATTCACATTCATACTTTTTTTGTAATCGACATTACTGTAATATTGCTCCTTTAAACTCTCAGCTAGGGATGCACGGGGTGATGGGAATGGTGAGTATTTTTTA
The DNA here is from genome assembly GCA_029783665.1 of Naso thynnoides. NCBI lineage: Eukaryota > Metazoa > Chordata > Actinopteri > Acanthuriformes > Acanthuridae > Naso > Naso thynnoides. The sequence goes on along the minus strand of JAQLOL010000026.1, from coordinate 4,120,448 downwards.
TGTGCAAAAACAGAAAACATTGTTTCCTATAGTTCAGTCAAGTCTACCTTGTTGTCAATAAAAATAAGTTTTTTTTAAAAAAATGACTCCATTAGTCTCACACTGAAACTGACTGAACAACAAACACAAACATCAACACACCTGTGCATACGCATTGAGGAAAACTTGACTTTTGGATGCCAGTTGGTCAATGTTGGGTGATTTAACCACAGAGTCCCCATAGCAGCCAAGTGTTGTCCGCAGATCATCGGCCATGATGAAAAGGACATTTTTTCTCTCTGAAAGCAAACACAGTTAATAAAGGTTGGTTTATTTTGTTTTTTTTTTACAGCTTTTAAATGAGGTCAAACAGTTTCCGGATCGCTACAAAGGAAAGGCAAACATCAGGTGAAGGTTAAATTATGTGAGTGAATTAAAACAAAAACTAGTTGTTAGTAAACATTAACATTACAGCGTGAAGATCAGAATGAAGTAAATCTGAAGCACAGAGGACACCGGATCACAGTTAAAAAGGTAAACAAAAACTAGCGGGTGTCTCACCAACTAAACTACATTAACAACAACCCACAGTAAATATAAAAGTCAACAAACAATAGAAACACTTTTAATGAGCAAATGAAACTAACCGCAGAACTCTCGAGCCACAGCCACAAAATAAACACAATAACTTCCCATTACCAGCTAATATCCCCACACAGAGCCGTCAAATAAATCTCTCCAGCGAGGGAGACTTAAGCACAACCAGTGGGTTAGAATAATGCACATGTAGACTTCACATATAATGACATTTTCACATGCTCTGCTTGACGTTACTTAGTCAGTGCTAACTCAGGTGCCAACTTTACCTCTTCTTGCTACAGCAGCAGGAGCGAGTGTGAGGAGGACCAGGAGGAGAAGCCATAACGTTATTCGGACACAGGTGTACATTTTTGTGTTTGCTAAAGTTTACTTAAAATTAATGACGCATCTCCAGCACGGAGCCCTTCTGCCCACAGTCTGATATCACAATACAGGAGCGTGTTGGTCGCCTGTCTTTAAATAACTTCCTGATTATCGCGTTACCCCAAAGAAATGTTTTCATTGGTCCACTCCGCGCTCGCCCCGCCCACAACGGTAATCACATTAGTTAAATATTGTGTCAATCATTTTAATACCGCTACAAATAAGGAAAAGTACCCGCCTCCTCTGTTGTTAGTGCACGAAAAAAAAAAGATTTACACAGATGAATATATCAAAAATTTGAAAAAAAAAAAGGAATTTAATTTTTATGAATTAATGTACTTTATCGGTGCTATTGTTAAATATACATTGAATGATATGTACTTTTAAACACACATCGTGAATGACACTTAACATCGTTGGCAGAAGTACATCACATTATTGTGTCGGCGACGGAACGGTAACTGTTGGTAAATTAACTATGTAATATTTGTTTTTCTTTTGAAAAGATTTTAGCTAACGCTGTAGCTTTCGTACTTTTCGTGCGAGAAATGGTCGATGAAGTGAGGTCTCACTCTGTATCAAGTATCAAGTTTGCCTAGTTTTGCAAATTTTTCAGGAAACTGGAAAATATTAATAAAGTAGAAGTACTAGTAGCTTTAAACATAGTAAATGATCTAGTCAGAATCACAGGTAAAAATGTATAGTATTTGTTAATATTTAGAGACGCACAGCAAGATCACGAGGAGAAGTTTGCACCAACCTGGAGCAAATTAACGTTTGGATTTTTATGTGGCGCTTGAGTGAGTCGTCTTCCCAAACATAAACGATCTCTGGCCACCAAAGCGGCAGATCGAAACATGGCCGACTGCGCGGCTAAACGTGAAACCGTTGGTGCTGGAACTGATGAATTATCTCAGAATGTCAAAAGAGCTAAAGTTGATAATGAGAATGGCGGAGGGGGAGATGGAAAGGCACCTGAAAATATTCTTTGTGGGTTTAAAACACCCACAGTCTTGAGTGATTCTGCCCGGGAGAAAATCATGTTCGTCCACGGAAAGGTAAGACTGTTGCAAAGTTAGCCCACCTTCATTTAGCTGTTGAAGGTATTTAGTTTACTCTTGCTATGCGCATGTAGTTGATAGCAGTTTTTTTTTAATCAAAGTGAAAGGTTTCATTGTTATTTTCATTCAAAGTGGCCAAAGTGAGCTTGTAAAGGAAAGATCTAACATTGACTTCCGGTTTGATATTTCAGAATAATAGCCTGCGTGATAGAGTTCTGTCATAATACTGGGTTTTATAGAAATGAATGATGATGACAGTGACAATAACATACTTACAAAATGATTTTTGTGCATTTAACTCATTGTTTTGTCACTGTTTTCATCCTAAGCACATGCAGACATGAAACTGTTGAACATTTCATCATCAGCTTGCCGATCAGGACGCTGTGGTTGTCCTGGAGAAGACTCCCATCAGAGAGGACACCCTGGCTGAGCTTTTCAGTGGGTCCAGGCTGAAGTTGGACATGAGGAACGACATCTACAGCACATATCGGTTACAGGCTCCCCCACATCTCAATGGTAAGGGTTACAGTACAGACTTACAGTCAGAAAGAACAAGGTGAACTGACTGAAGACATTGTAAATGCAGCAGCACATTGGCCTGCTGGAGGTGGCCTGAATGTTTCTGTCTTGCAGAGATCAAGACTACAGTCATATGTCCAGCTACAGAGAAGCATATTAAGAAATACCAGCGTCAGGAGAGTTTCCTGTTGGAAGAGACGGACGTGGACTATCGGTCCATCACTCTGCCCTACATTCAAGAGCAGAGTCTCAGTCTGCAGGTCAGTGTTAACTTGAACACCAGCAATATGATGTATACTTGTGAAAGTGCAATGTAATCAGTGGGTTTAATTACTATCATTCTCACCCCAGTGGGTATACAACATTCTGGAGAAGAAGGCGGAGGCTGACAGGATAGTTTACGAAGATCCAGACCAAGAGGTTGGCTTCGTCCTCCTTCCAGATTTGAAATGGGACCAGAAACAGGTGAGAGACCACCAGATAAACCATATGAGGGAATTCATGTTGTCGGGTCTAACCGGGTGACCGACCCCAACTACAGCTTTAGCTGCGACTTTCTTCCTGCAGTTTCTGCAGACAGGATATCCATCTTCAGTTGACTTCCCCTCAGCACTCTTGTAAAACCAAAAATATGTCTTCACTCCTGAATTAATCCTCTAGGACTGCTGAAAAATATCCTGAGCGGCGCTATCACTGCCCTCTGACATATTTTCACTGTCGCAGATAACAATGGTTTACAGTTTTTACCATGTGCTTGACACCACAGTAATCAACCGTGATTTTAATGATGATATAAAATTCATACGGTAATACTGACTGTTGAGGATTTTACCATGGTCAATCGTGAAACCGGTAATTGTTACATCCCTAGTATGATGTCGCATACTTATGTATGTGATGTTGCTATCTTACATATACCTCATCTACCAAATGAGGGTGAAAACAGTGATAACACAAGCCAGATCAGGGGTACGGTGGCCCGGCTCTGCCCTCCCTCCACTCAGCTCAGTTTTCACTGAGAATCAGTTTGGTAGTGAGGGTCGTCTGTAGAATTGCAGAGACAAATTTTTTGAGACAGAGACTGATCAGCAACTAGTGGGAGTGGTTAGGTTCAATTACGTAGAAGTCAAACGCTTGTTCACGGTAGTTCAATCATGGCGTAGGCCTACAGCTTTGGTTTACCAGGCTACCAAAACCCCGTCATTAGTGAAAACTACAGAATGTTAAATACAAGGAATGTTCCGACCAGACTGACAGCAACCTTAGGGACACAAAACATACTCGTTTGTGATTACTACATTGAGGGAAGAATAGGAGCCTTTAGGAGGAGTCTTCCGACCAGCCTCAGGTACAACACAACACATTAAAAAAAAAACACAGTAAAAAAGCACTAAGACTGACGAAAATAGCCAATATCACAACACAATATAACAACATCTGTGATTATTTTACATGTTGTGGAGAATTATCGTTAGCCCCCACCCGTCGTGTCTGTAGCCTGAAGGCTACCGATGTTTGAGCTGCTGTCTCAGGGGAGCGAGTCGGCGGAGGAGTTAGATGCAGCCTGTAGATGCATCTCCTCGGTGATAATGTAGTTTTATTTCAAACAAAAAACACTGAACTGTCTCTTTTTCCGTGATGCATGGTGGGTCAGAAGCTCAATCATAACACAGTATAACAGCATTTATGTGGTTATTGAGTAGACTAGACGTTAACCTTTCCACTCGTCTGTTTCACTGGGTTTGACTGAATAACTGTGTTCACAGCACACGTCATACAGTCATATTAATGCTGATTGGTTTAAGGCTGCTCAAATAGTTTCACACTTAACCTGATACCACACCTAACTAGGATTCAAATTCTGCAAAGAATCCCTGATGGAGCGTGTCCAGACCCTTTTCACTAAGTTAAATTATTAAGCAAGTGAATTATGGGTCTGGTTTACCAGGCTAGGATGGGACAGGATTGAAAATGTCCTCCTGTGTCACCCTTTACTTCCTTACTCATACATATTCTATTCTTTTGAATGCAATGGATCCTGTCTTGAAAGCAGTTTTTCTGCTAAGATGTTACGAGCCAGAACTGAGAAAACCCTGGTGACATCACAATGACATCATCGGGGTTGTTCTCCCAACTTTGGAAAGTTTGTCCAGGAGCACAGAATTAAATACTACTTTTTTTCCCCCCACAGGCTGAGTAGTATTCTTCATGATGAGTGAACTGAATTACATGTGTAAAATCGTTTGTAGCAATTCAAGGTCTGAACCCACCACGTACCACCTACTAACAGACTCATGTGATTCACTAAAATCTGGCTGCGCAGCACATTCACAAGTCTCTCATTAGTAAAAATTGACCTTAGGCTTCTCATGCACGTCAGTGTGCTGACTGATCATGTTTCACAGTGGGGTGAATCACAGACCTTGTGGTTCAAAAACAACACTATTGCTATTTTTAAACAGTGTGGCATTATGCATGTGGGGAATCTAATCAAGAATTACCACTGAATACTATCAATTAATATTCAATAAAATTTGATTGCTGAATTCAGATAGAGTTGGACGACACTGGCTGAATTTGATCCGACTTTTCAAAGGAGAACAAATTACCACATTTTATTACATTATTCTTCACCCACTTGTTCCTGAGGTAACATGAGAGTCAATACTTTAGTCCCTGACTGACCCAATAAACTAACACAGTGACCTTGAGTGTATGAAGCTGCAGGCTGCTTTTGAATTTTCATTAAAACATAAGTAGCTGAATTTTTACAACAATATTGATTTATGAATTGAAAAATTTTAGAACTGGTTTGTATGAAAAGGACGTATGTGTTGTTTTTATGCTGTCCTCTGTGCTGCATGTTCTTAATAAATATTTCTTACCACCTGGAAAATTTGGATTTTTAATTTGTTATTTTGACTCCAGTTTACTTCCGAAATATTACGTCTGCCAGTAAAGGTGGAAAACAGATTTAGTCAACAACAAACAGATGTTCTGTTATTGTAGTCAAGTATTTTAAACCATGGCACACAACTCTGTGTGCCAATGATGAATAATAGCTGGTATTTTTAACATTGCGTATCCTCCTAAGACAATGTTCGTCATCCACCTGCTCTGCTACGCACAGGAAGTGAAGACGGATTCACTTTCTCTCACAGTGTAGGGCAAACGCACCTGTTCTCACCAGACAGGAGAGGGTACATTCAAGATGAGTCACGGTGAGAAACTTCATCACTCACTTTCTTGAGTGAAACATGGTACAGTGTTCACAATCTGGCAGCAAAGATGCATGTTTGGGTAGAGAGATTGAAAAAAAAAACACACTGCAAGGTGATTCACTTCTTAGCTGTTGCCATAGAAATATCTTCTCGCCTGCATTATATTAGCATGTGTAATCTATCTTCAGATTGACAGCAAATAATAATTCCCTGCATATCCAAATCTACACACTGCAACACAAAACATTTGTGTTATTTTCATATTAAAACATTGACTTTAAATGAGAAATTTTGATACAGATCTCGGTTGATAAGCACAGCTTTCAGGAGAAAAAAGAAGGTAACACCAACACCTACCCACAAACCTTGTTAAATTTAAACAAACCACCCACAGTGTAATTCCAGCCCTGCATACAACACCATGAAGCCTGCAGCCACCAGCAGCTCTCAGCTGCGGACAGATTTAGCGCAGCAGTGGCACATTCTCACAGCAGAGCTGAATAAGTGGATCGCGTTGAAATTGACCGTTTAGGTCTGTGGGCGCTTTTTAGAGTCACAAGAGACATCGCAATCTATGTAAAAATAAAATCAGGCACAGCGGTAGAATATGAATCCAGTGGCCAAACAACAGCAAAAGCACAGGACAATTCATACTCATGCGGGCTGTTATTAACTGAAACACAACTATAACAGAACCACAAGAGTACACACTGTATGAGTGAGAGTCAGGAAAGGACATCATCTTTTCTAGAAATGGACCATCACTTCCTGGACTCTAGCTCTTAGGTCTTTCCAGGCATGTTAGAAGCTCTGGAGCAACACAAGCCTATCACTGTGTGCACAAGGAGACAACTTCACGTTGGGACGGCAGCCAGACAGGCACAGTCTTTGGAGTTTTTAATCACACCTCTGATTGGACTAATATAATACTTGTTGGGTAAAAGTCAGGTCATAAGCAAACTAATTAATTCCTCATCAGATTTTTAAAATGTCATTGCAATCCAATTACAAGTTCTTGGGATACTTATGGACAAAAGTGGTGGATGGAATGACGAACAGACAAAGAGACCAACAGTCAGTATCTTTACATGACGTTAGAGAAAATCGATTTATCACGTATGTCCCGATAAAACCTTTAAAATGCATGTAAACATTTAAATGCAACTGTAATCATACTGAATTGAATTTTCTCAAAGTAAAGCTAACACACCCATGTCATATGATTGGAAGTCAAATTAGTCCTGCATGTATACGCCCCAACCGGACTCAGACTGGCCTCAGCAATCTGCACATGACTGATAGTCTCCGCAGCAACTTAAACAGCATAAATTGGTAGAAGAAAGCCGGAAAGAAAACAAGAATCCCATAAGCGAGAGGGGACGTGTGCATCGAATTTGTACCAATAGTTAAGCGTAGATATGAAGTGTACGGCGCTGTAAGGTTGTCCATTTTTTCACTGTTAAACATGGATTCTGCTAGCTGTTGCTAACTTGTTTGTAGCTTGTTTGGCTAACCAGAAGAAGGTCCAACAGTGACCACCTGAACAGGGCATACCGCCGCCTACCGTAGCAGAGTCGAACAATAAATCGATTCTCCCTCAGTGCTTGCATACTGGGAGAAGGACAGTAATCCAGTTAATGGATTTATCAATTTCATCAGTGCAAATAATCTTAATGTGGGGATTTCCGTATTATTACATAAGAATTTTGCAAAGTGCATCTTTAATTTTGAATCCAAACGCAATCGAATATATAAAGACTATCGGTGCCAATGAGGAATTCCTCTTCTTGCTGTGAGCCCATTTTAAAGTTTCCCAGCTGCATCATACTAAAAAAAACCCATCTTAACCCTCCACCTCCAGCTCTCCAATTCTCCTACTACCTAAACTTGTTCGCGAGCAGGACTGATTTAGCCCAGACTGGGTCACCTGATCTCACTGTCCACCAACCGCAGCTCAGCGGCTGAGCACAGCGTCATACAGGCATGCCAGGCTCGCAGTGAGAACCCGCCCACTCTGCCACCCACTCCGCTTTGACTGGTATGCCTTGTGTTGCCTCACCCTTCAGACTATATAACTGACACACTTTTACTTCTACCTTTAAACGGATGTGACAGATTATTCACTCACCACAAGAGTTTGCACCTGTGATGTAAACAGATTGCACCCTGGGAGAAACACTAGATAGATAGATAGATAGATAGATAGATAGATAGATAGATAGATAGATAGATAGATAGATAGATAGATAGATAGATAAACACATGATTCAGCATGTATATTTAGGAAGAGAAAGCTTATCCCAGCTGTCCTTTTTTTTTTTTTTTTAAACTCACTCACCACAGTAAGTCCTACTCTGCTGAAGTATCAGGGACCTTGTGGCCTTAACTAATTACACCAATTGATTATCTGATTTTTCTTCCTTTGGTTTTCTCAATCAGAACAAGGATGAATATGTATCACAACTGAGAGCTATCTAAAAACTATGTAACTGAATATTCTTTCATTCTTTCATTGAATTTCCACCTATGCCAAAATTTGTAGTTTATCTTTTGTACAGATATGTGCAACGAAAGTGAAATAGTTGCTTTGTTAGCTAACGGGCCTCTTCAGCCTGCAGGGAAATGATCTTGGTGTGATTGTTCCTTACAGTTGTATCAAAATTTTAGAGTTGATCCAGCCATGCACACGAGAAACAGGCCAAGCCGCAACTTTAACCCACATCTTTGTCCCAACTGCAAGAAAACTTAAAGAGTAATGCTCCCCTCCTTACCTGTCTGCTCTTTTCTCAGCAGGCAAAATAACAAACTACAAAACGTATTGATCCAACGGGAAGTGTGAAATCCAAATGCTGAATGCAAAACTGCTATGTGACTGTGTGGCTCCCAGTCATGGCTTGGTCACTGGACGCTCCCTTCCCCGAGCGAGCTGACACACACATTTACACACAAACACACAGACAGGAGCATGTGTGTGTGGGGGTTATATTAGTGGAATGGGGTTAGGAGCAAATCTGTGGCTGGTGAGGGGGGAGCAAGAGGAGGGAAGGAGAGGTACCAAAGGGGCAAATATAGAGCGGACAGTCTTCATCAACAGTGACAAACTCATTGCAGGGCAGAGCACCAAGTCCAAGACAACAGGAGTGAAGTTCTGTTCAAACCAGTGCTTCACCTATCTGTACCAGCTGATTACCATCATATCAGCAGCTACGATCAATCAAAACTAATCAGACTCAAACTGAACAAACAGTGAGAGCATTTGCTGCACTTTTCAATATCTTGGGGATCACAAAAAGACAGAATTTATTCAGAAGATTTCAAAAGGAGTGAAGGCTGACGTGTCAGGGCTGAAGGCTCGATGACCTAACGTCATCCACGAGTGTGAGACAGGGGCCAGGAAACCTGCGACTGGTGCCAGTGAGTCTTCAGCGGATACATGAGATGAGACCCCTGCTAATGAGAGAGTGAGAAATAGAGAGACAGAGCCACATAGAGAGACTGAGAGATAAACCGCACAAACAGTACCACGACAGTGTAGTTGAGTACTAGTGATGATAGCAAATTCAGCAGCTGACATCATTGACGGACCATTTTATTTACCCTGATTGTGTCCACATCTCACCCCAGCTTACCCTAGTAAGACAGAAAACTAATGTGGTCAGTGAATGCAACCGCACTGAAATTAAATTATCTCCAGTTAGAACTGCGAAGAAATGTTACAAGCTATCAATCTGCTAAAGGCCCGAGGTGTGACAAGTTGTGACAGTCCAATAAACAGTGACAGAAAGAAAGAAAGAAAGAAAGAAAAAGAAAGAAGAGAATGAAGATTCCGACAATCTGTCGAAAACCACAAAGAGTACTCGTTTTAAGAGACGAAAGACTCACTGAATGGTCAGTCATATCTGCTGATGTTCTGACTCTAAAACAGTAAGTTAAACATCAGCATATAACCCAGAAACAGCTGTTTGCTTGTTTTGTGAAGCAGCTGAGAGAGCGGTTTCCGGGTTATGTGCTGTTGTTTAACTTTGTGTTTTAGTGTCGGTACATTAGAGGACACCACTAAACATTTGGCGAGTTTCTCGTCTTCTAAAATGAACATTTATTGTGGTTTTCGATGGATTAGCTGAGTGCCCATGCACCTCCACTGTTTTCAGCTGCCTGTGAGATCAGCAATGAGCTCCAGCTCTCACGACTGCGCCGTTTATCATAATAATGCTGTAGAACAATGAATATGATCGTAAATATCCTTAGTACAAGACTAAATGTGCAAGAAATGTACTTCAACTTTAAAATACAGATTTGTATTATGAGGGGGGACCTGCTGAGGCTAGCTGGTTAGCATGCTAACTTCAGTAAATATTTTTCCAAGACAAGAAAAATACGCTGATGTCCCTGACATGACATCAGAGCTATTACTTCTTCACGTTCTGTTGATTATGTTGTGAATGGTTAAAACTACAATTCTTACATATTGCCCCTTTAAAGCAAACGACAAAAACACAAAAGTAAATTCAACATATTTATTGTTGTCTCAATGTCATTTGCCTCATTACATGGAAACACCAGTTTGTGTGTGTTCATCTCAAAGCAGTACGGGTACAGTATATGATGCATCAAACATAGGTCCAGTGCAAAAAAAAAAAACAAAACAAAAAAAACCAACAACAAAAAAGATCAACTTTAAAAACGGTACAGAAATTAAACAGTTAAAGGTAATATACCAGTATATTCTTAAATATATATTTATATAATATTTGGTATTTATAATCTTCCTCTTAATTCTCTTTAGAATTTACATCTTAAGAACAAAACCATCCTGTGTGTCAAAAAACATACATAAACTGTATAAAAAGCAGTTGGGCAACCATCAAGTTGGTTAACAATAAACTAACAATCATTACTGATGTTTATTTAATCTAAAATCTCAGGTAATAGAGCTCATCAACAGACAATACCAGTCTAGGATTTATCGATATCCAGTATCAGCCTACTGGTACCTTATAATGAGCGCTATCAGGAAGAATAATTTTGCTTATTTGGACGAGTACTGAAAGGGTAGAAATCTAGACAATAATTATCCTTTTCCTTTACATCCTCACTTCCTGTTCTGTCTATTCTTTAATATAACCATGATTATCTATAAGTTCTCAACCCATATGTGCAGTATGGCACTCTATACTAAAATGCTGACCCCTTTATTATGAACTGTTTTTCAACGATATATAAGGATTTTAAAGCAACATCCTTGTTCCTGCTATCACATGACACTTGACTCAAGCCACCAACTACATCCTCTAACTCTGTCCCTCCTCCTTTCTTCCCTGCACACCTGCTCCTGATCTACATCACACCCTCCCACACAAACACACACTTTCTCTTGAATCGCACACAGCTCATGTACAGACTTTAACTCATACACAGGCTGAAAAATAACAGTTGCAATGCTTAAAGAAAAACTATGTAACTTTTAACAGGAAGAAGTAACACGGTCTTTCTCTTATCAATTAAAAGTTGAATAAGTACGCAGTAAAAGACACCTTTGATCAATTCAATCTGAAATTACTGAGTAAATTCACTCACCATATGAACCGTTTTTTAATGGTTGTGATACTTTTACAGTATAGAATATTATCAAATAACTGTCACTTTAAGCTGCGGTTCAGCAAAAGTTGCATGTCTTGCTTTGACAGAATTTAAGAAAACATTATGCAACAAATTTGCGCCGCTTTGCTTTAATCTGCATTGAACTTTATCCCATTTGACCAATCAGCAAAAAAACAAGATTGTGCCAACTTCGCAGTCTGTTCTCAATCAAGTTGGAAAAAAAAAACTATTTCAAGCACTATTCATGTTTTAAAGGAGGAAATATAAGAAACATGCACTGATGACACTGAGGTTTTGTGTCAAACTATATGTTTGATTCCTTTAGGTGAGTGCAGTTTTGAAAGAGTGGTCTGCTCTTCCCCATGAATCACAAAGAAATACATAAAAAGATTTTGCCACTGCAAACCACTTCAATGAGTCAAACTAAATAAAACTTTTCCTGAATGGCATTAGGAGTCCTAAGACAGGACTGGGAGTGGATGGAGACCCTTAAACTAAAAGAACAGAAGCTCTACAGAGAGAATATGAGGTCGATACAAAGACGTAAAAGATGCTATTAAGAGCAAGACAGATGCAGACGTGGAGGAGAGAGTTAAGTTAGAGACGCAGAGGGAACGCAGGCAGCGGTAAGAAGCGATGTGTTGACAAAGAGGGAAAGAGTTGGTGGGTGAGTTGGAGATGTGAGTCATCACAGGGTTGAAACAGAATCTATCATCTCCTTCACCAGTGGAAGGCGTGGGTGGAAGTGCATTGATCTCTCTCTCATTAGTGATACAGCCACCGTCAAATGTTTTGCACAGGAAGACAAAGTGCAGAAGAAGACGGAGAAGTTTGTGTGTAATAACTCATAAATATGTCCTCAGAGTGTCTCCGCACTGTAGCCTTGGATGACAAATGGATTGACCCAGATATATCACACATCATTTGGTGTGACATTGGCTCTTGAGAGCTTGCAAGCAGAACTGACTTCTATGTTGTTTGTTACAGCAGGATAAAGAACAATGCAGATACAACATGAAGATAAATGTTAAACATATGAGATGGGAAATTGCTGCGTTTAGAGTAATACTAAAATACACTAAAAATTGGCCTCAAAAAACAAAACCTTTGTACTGAGCTCACAGTCGAAAATCTGGAACAAAAACCTGTTTTTCAATACTAAAATATGTCTATGTATAACTCTACAAGATCGATTTCAGTTTACCAAATTATAAGTCATCTGATAAAATCTCTAATGGTAATATAATTGCATAACAATGATATAACTGTGGAACTCAAACATACATTATTGCTTTGCAGGTGGGGACATGAAATCACCCTGAAACAACATTCTTGCAAATTCTGACTGTGAGATAGTAATAATTAAAAAAAAAAATCTACAAAATTGACGATTAATAGAAGGACAAATCTGTTAACTTGTGCAGACAAGTACAGCGTGTACTGTTAGCCAAACATCTACGACAAGGTGTGCTGGATAGAGGCGTGCAGGAAATACAGGCTGGCTACTTCACGCTATCAGCGTCCATGTGACAGTAAGTTGGAGCTAAACTCACGCTGGAACCGCTGTGGTGGTTTAGAATCAGCTCTGATCTGGTTTCTTGTTCTGTCTGGACTCTGATGGCCAGGGTCTTGCTTGGGAACCTGGCCAAACCTGCCGGCACTGTTCCAGTTTTTGTTCCAACAGCTGACCAGACCCGACCAAAGCTGACCACAAGCTAGCACAGTGCCTCATTCTAAATATGATCTTAAAATGCATTTTTTCTATGTGACATTTACTCAAAATGTATTCTGAGTTCCAAAGGTTCTTGCTCTGTATTTGTATCATACATGGAAACTGTACACAGCTGAACAAAAATGTACAAAGAAAAGGTGAAACATTCTGCTGCTGCTAGCCAAGCCGCTTTACTATCTTAGCCGTATGCTAACCAGCAATGTCATCTAGAAATGATCACAAGCTAGCTTGCTACTTTCTGTATCCTGTATTTCCATGCACTGCAGCCATGCTAACTAGCTATCTGAGCTATATCTCAGCAAGGGATAACATCTATCCCACTGAAAAAACAAACAAACAAACAAAAAAACTGGAAGAAATTTGGTAACGACTTCGCAACAATAACTACACCAGTAAAATCTCCAGTTAAAATGTTGTCACAGAACCAGCTGTAATAATTCTAGTAAATCCCCCAAAACTCAAAGTGTCACTTATTTAAAACACTTGGCGCAAAGTCTGAAAGCCTGAACATTCATGAGCAAATATAATATAGAGGATAAAAAAAAAAAGTTTGAGCAAAATTTGATGGACAAGACAATCGGTATCACTGAAATGGATGACATAAAACAAACTGCAAATTCACATTTGAAAGTATAAACTAATTACCTCTTCACTTTTACCAAACCTAATACTGTCTAAAGCATACGTGTAATCCTTAAAATCTATGAACTCTAGCAACATTAAATTGCATATATTTCACTGTGACATCATTCCTGGGAGACTTTTCTGGCCTCCGTGCATCTGATGTGTTGGTCAAGTCAGCATCATTTCTAGAGACTCTAATAATACACCTCCCTCTGTATGATTTAAAAACAAAAATGATCTTTATCATCTTTCTTCATGAAATAGTCAGTTGTAATCGGAGAAGTATCTTACACAGTCAGATTCAAAGAAGCCAACATATCAAAGCCTTTCCTCTTTGGTTTCCTGATGAAACTCGATGTGTAAATACAAACAAAAAGTATACTTTAAAAAAAAAAATCAAGGACAACAGAACAAACACTGTACAAAAGGGCAGTTCCATTCTTTTCAGCCCAGCTCATTGCATCTTGTCAGATCTAAAAAGAAACAAACAAAAATATTTCTCGAGGTGACCCATCAAAAACAGGTGTGCATCCCATTTTTGGGTAGTGTCAGACATACTGATCGAAAGCCACAGGCTACCAGATATATCTTCAATACTGACTGCAGAATGGCTTTAAAATGTTCTCACTTTAAACAAGTAAGTCAAAATATGATATATTACAGAGAACATGTACAAAGTGGCCATTGTGCAAAGAGCCTGACTTAACACACGTTAGTAGAAAGTCGTCGCCTGAACAGAACTCACATGATACAAGATTTCAGCCAGGTGAGTAAACCTGAACAGGAGCCTTCAAGTTCACTGTCAGTAGCTCCTGTTTGTGTTCACAAGCACTCAACCTTCAAAGACATCATGGACACAACATGTATGAACTCTGTTCTGGGATGGAATTTCACATTCATAAGCTTTTCCTTCTGTACACACACATAAAGATTGCTTGTCACTTATAAAATATTTAGAAAACAGTGCATCTTACAAGACTATATACATCCTAACCTGTACAAACAGACGCAGGAAACAATTTTCAGCCTGTTACTGTGGTTTGTTTTGAATCTCTACCTGTGTACACCATTTCTGCTGTAAATCACTACTGCGATATCTACAGTGAGACTGTCAAACTGGGACCTCAGAGGATCAGTGGGCGGCTTCAACCTGCCCAAATCTGTAAAGCGTGCTATGGAGTTACCTAACCAATGAGATGATTTTTGTCTGATTAGCGACTGATCAAAGTTGACTTCCAGCTCGTTATTAGGGATAGAATGACTTAATGAGTAGTATAAAATTAATGAACTGTGTTCATGGCAGGAATTTGACTCTGAAATTTAGTCTCATAATCAGGTTTGCATGGACACTACATTTATTTTTCAGGATACTGGTGAACAAAACTGAAAGAATCTATGTTGTGCAGGCTGTATTACTGACTTTCTATCACAGCAGAAAATGTCAAGAAAAAAGGAAAATCTTCTTTCAGCAATATAACATTTGATAGTGCATATTACTACTGTCTAGTAATGCTAAATGTAAATCAACAAAATAAAGTTAAATTTAGGTCCTTGATATCTGCTTATCGCGCTGAAGAAAAAAACTAAACAGCACTGAAGGGGCTCATGATAACACTGCTGAGGTATTGAAGACAGACATCACAGGTGGTTCATGAATCTGGATAATGAATAAAGAAAATCCTTAAAAACAATGACACGCAGCAGCAACAGCGACAAAATGTGGACAAAATGTGGACTGACATGCATTAGATGATCTACTTAGTCCACATTTTGGCCCCAGCCAAGTCTTTGAAAATGCCCAGATGACGTCAACAGGGTGAAGTTTTCCTCCTTTTAACGCATACGCTGCTGTCAAATGAGATGGAACGTTACTTCCTTTGTCTATGTTCTGAGAACAGTTATCAATTTATAGTCTTATACGTAAGACTAGACTTCATCGGATGAAAAGGAAGCAGTTGATCCGGTATTACACCATCGCCAGGCATTGTTAAAAGCAAACACGAAGTGTCTGATATACTTTATTAGCTGAGTAACTGATTCTAGAGTCCTTTAGAGAGAAAAGAAGCAGAATGTGGAGCAAACTGAATGACCGCCGAGGGGTCCAGGGTGGGCAGAGGGGAGGAGGAGCAGGATGCTGAGGCCGAATGAATCACCACACAATCAACCTGATCAAGCCATCAGTTCTGCTTCCAGGCAGGACACCAAAAAGTTTTTTTCTGCCACAGCGACGCAGTGATGGTGAACGTTTAACACGACAGATGCTAACATTGCTAGCAGTACCTTTTAATGCTTCCGTGGACGGGTGAGGTGGTTGTGAACTAAAGCTGTTTCTCTCTAAATTTTAGGCCCAGATTTTTATGTCGCTGCTGCAGCAGCAGAAAGGACGATTCAGGTTTCAGGACTCATGGAGGGAGTGGTGGATTCAAGCATCTGTTCTGCGTCCACAGCTATGATCAACTCAGCTCTGTGTGTCGGCGCGTATTCGCATGGGGGGTGGACACACAGACAGAGTGATGGATCCAGAAATAACTTGCTGATCTTTGTACGATGTCCCCTGTCCATGGAGATGAACATCAGTCAGCACAAAAACAAAAAGGCATCACCAGGAAAACTCGGAATAACGAAGGCGGACACCATCGGTTGATCCCAGAGTTTTGTTTCAGGTCCAGTTGTTACCAGCTGAACAGTGAGTTTTGTCCAAGAGTCATGAAGTAAATCTGACTGCTGCCTCCTGACTGCACGGAGGCGAAGAAGACCTGCAACAAGACACAGACACAGATTTAGGACTTACAACATATTCATTAATACAGCTTACTGCTGCTGCGTTTAAGGTTTGACTGTTCCACACGGAGCAGTTTGTGGGTGATGTGAAAAAAAAATCGCGTCATGTATTTTGACAAAAAAAAAGGTCCAGTTATTAGATTTCAGACACATCTCCTGGTTCAGTTGTCATCGCTGTGACGCTTTGGTATCATAACAGAAAAGCAACTCCAACTGCTGGAAAAAAAAGTCAACCTGACGAGACTGAAAGCTCTGAGGATTTTTAGTTAGTGGCCTCTGAGTTGAGAATTATTTGTTTAACTACTGTTCAAGGGCAAATTTGAACCTGAGCGTCACATGTCATTTATTTTCTTAAATTTTACCAAAAGTTTTGGACCTCAACAGGAAGTGCTTCTCTTTGTTAAGATTAGGAAAAGGAAAATAAAAAAACATTTTCAGAGAAACATACACAATGCAACATTAATGAAGATACATTCACTGAAACAAATGTTGACACATTAAACTAAGCAATTACACTTAGTGTAAATGAGAAATCGGTCATTTCATTTTTGCACATGTACAGTAATTAACAAACTTTTTAAACTTTTTTACCTTCTCTAACTTAATGTCTGCCTTATTAATCTCTGCCATTATAATAATATGGGGATTATTTGAGCAGCTGCTGGCTGATGCAGAGAGGGGAGGTAATCAACATCTTTGATAATAAACATGTTTTCCTTCTGATCCTTACATCGTAACTGTCTGCTCTAACCGCAGGAAACAAACGTGTATATTTATTCACTGTTCCGTTATGAATCCTTCCTGACAGTGGCAGAGATCTTTAAGGGTCGAATGTGTGCGATCATGAAGCAGACACTGGCTTAAGATCTCACGATGAGGGCTCACCAGATAAATTATCCTATTATCATGGGAAAACAAGCCGTTATCCCGTGATAACGAAATAATTATTATAATTATTTCGTGATCTTGGGAAAACAGAACGAAACAAAATAGCGGCGACCACGGCCGCGCTTGGCTTTGGTAGTCTCTCAGTCATAGCAATGAAAACAACAGCTCGAGGTGATTTGATGTGTGGGCTGATGGGATTTGTTATTTCATTGCTGAACGGCCACATGACAAAGATGTAGTCGTTTTAGATCTGTCAATGTGAAAATGTTTCGTAAGGTAAGTTTAAAACTAATTTAAAAAAAAAAGAAACTGAGTACCAACTGAACAAGCTATCAAGATTAATTGTATAGTTTATAAAAACAGAACATTGACAATTTATTTATTTTTTTTTTTTGGAAGAGCAGGACAGAAAATAAAATATTCAGGGATACGACTCCTAATCCACATTAATGCAGCTATTCACAGGGTACTTTCTTTATTTTGCTTTCCTGTGCTGCTAACATATTAAAAATAATCTTGACAATTTACTGTTTTCTCCTAACAATTGTTTTCTGATCTTAATACTTGTTCAGGACATTGCAACATGATGAAAAAAGAATGTCTGAGTGAAAATATTGCCCTCTGTGTAGCAGACTGAAGCAGAGCTTCAAAGTAAATTTAGACAGAGTTCATTTCCCACCTTGTCATTGCGTTCACACAGGAACTTGAGTTTCTGTGCCTTCTTGTGCATGAAAACTCCCTCCAGGTTCCCAGTGTTAGCAGACCTCAACTCGATAGCCTTTTCTCCCCAACCCATCACCTGGTTGGACTGAAGGTAGGCTGGAGAGAGAGAGAGAGAGAGAGAGAGAGAGAGAGCGAGGGAGAGAGAGAGAGAGAGGGAGAGAGAGAGAGAGAGAGAGAGACACAGAGAGAGAGAGAGAGAGAGAGAGAGAGAGAGAGAGAGAGACACAGAGAGAGAGAGAGAGAACTGTATGAAAAAGGGTAATTGCGTGTGTGCATGTGTGTGAAGTAAGTATATTCCCTTAAGACTGTCCATGTGCTAGAATAATAAAGTAGATAATAAGCTTGAACAATAAATAATAATAAACCCAACACATGCTGTACACACACACACACACACACACACACACACACACACACACACACACACACACACGCAGCCTCTGGGGATAGACACAGGCCAGAGAAATGCCTCGTCTCC
>JAQLOL010000026.1:4082701-4100209 GCA_029783665.1 Naso thynnoides | reverse complement strand
AGAAAGTAGCACACATTAAGAGTGACCAGGCCACTGTATGTGTATGTGTGTGTGTGTGTGTGTGTGTGTGTGTGTGTGTGCCTATGTGTGTGATTGAGAAAGAAAGATGCTGCGAGCATGAATGAGAGAAAGGGCAATAAAACTCTACAATCTAAACTCTAAATAATTTAACTATAACTATAAAATAATGTCAACACGTCAAGTAAGCTGTTAAAATCACAAGTAGTCCTTCAACACTGATGGTGCCGTGCTGCATCACCTCCAAACTCTAAAGCTTAATAACTGTCCAAAACTCATTCAGTCTGACCACATGGAGGCATTGCAAAGATCCAAAATGAGACATCATCTTCATCATCACTAATGATGAGAGTGAACGATAGGAAGCTCATAAATATTAAACCACAGAACCCAAAGGGAACTTCGTTCTCTGCTCCAACCACCCACTCAGCACCATACATATGCACAGTATGTGAAAGAATCTGCTGTAGTGCACAGACAGTTTATGAACCAACAAAACACCAATAATGACTTGAAAAATGCTGGTTACATTTCATGCTAAATTTAAAAAAAAAAAAAAAAAAAATCTTATGCATAATGTTTCAAATCTTGAAAAACTGTCACATTTCGAGCCTCCAACCTCTGTAGTTCTTGTTAAAAAAACATATTTGATTAGATGTGTCAGAATCTGAATGTGAATATGACTCACCAGAGGCCACAGTGAACTTAACATGCCCACATACAGCAGAGGAGAGAGAGAGAGAGAAACAAATGACCTGCTCTGTCTCTAATTGTATCGGCAGTGGGCGATTTTGTTGTCATTTGAAAACACAGATTCATCTGCACAGAACTTTTCGGAGATGAAGAAAGCTTCGGTGCTGGAGAGTTCTGTAAGTAATGCAGCAGATTGATGGATATAATCAACACATTCTGCTGTGAAAATTCTTGACATGGCAACAAAAAGATGTACCACAGTAAGACCAGTACATCACACAGGAATCTCAAACTGATGTTGGGCAGCTCAGCTGTTAAACCCGTTGGTAATTACTGCAAGTGTCTGCTAAAGACACTGTGGCTATGTGATGGAACAAATACTGCTACCTTGGATCCTAGAACTATAAAAGACTTGGTTAGTGTTCATATATTAGCGTGCTAAAGTTAGCATACTAACATACCTATGGGTGAGTTATCGGACTACATCACGCTAATGTCACGGGGTTTCGACTGCGCGTGACGGTCGCAGGAAAAGCTGTTTGTGGTAAACACGCCATGTTGTGCAGTTAGTTAGTTATGCAGTAGGAGTAGTTCGATAGCCGTCCTCATCTTTCTGGGCTTTCTGTGACTGAGGTGCGTGTGCATCTGCATGTAATTGGCCTATAATAATATTGCTAACATTTTCTAATTGGAACTAAACACAAAGTACAACTGACACTGATGAGAATGTCATTATTGTTAGGTATTTAGCCATGAGCCAATCAGACAAAATAAAAATTTCACATGATGATGTTTAAAGAAAGTCTGAGTCTCAGGATTACATTTCAAATTTAATGGCAATCCATCCGACTGTTGTTGAGATATTTCAGTGTGGACAAGAGTGGTGGACCGCTGCTGACCAACAATGCCATCCCGGCCACATCAGCAGGGTGGTTAAGAAAGTGAAATAACAAAAAACAATGAGAAAACAACGGAACACCAAGGTGTAGTAAGTATGATATCATGTCATTCCTCCAGTTTTCCAAAATCCTCAAACAAGTGATCAACTAAAACCAGAATAAACTCAACCTGTAACTGATGTAAACCATCATCAATATATCAAATTCACACAAAAGCGTCTTATGACCCAGGCTGCCCCAGTCCCACTGCTACAACTTTAACCCCAAGTTCAAACACCACACAAGGGATAAAAGAGACAATGTCTGAGCAGAAATGTGAACATGAGTCACAGCATCCTGGCGTCAGTTCTACCTGCCCACAGACTAAAGAGACAGAGAGAGAGAGAGAGCGCTGATAGTTCGGTAAACGGAGAAAAAGAGACGATAAAAATGAGGACGAAATGAGCAAATGAACAATGCCACTCTGGCTACCAGTGGGAGGAGATAACAGAGAGAGAGATGGAAGAGGAAGGGGAGAGTGTTTGACAGCTCCACACTGAGTGGGCGGAGAGTGGAGGGAGGTGGAAAGAGCGGAAAACAGGAGAAATAAAGGAGAGCAATGACTGACATCTGCAGACTGTGAGTGGGACGAGGAGGAGGAGGAGAAGGAGGAGGAGGAGGAGGAGGAGAGGTGAATCCTGAGGGATTGAGAGGACTGAGGTGATACATTGTGACTGAATAGAGTGATAACAGCAGATGGATAAATGATAAAGTGAAAGTCAGGTATGATACAGAGCTTCAGCGACACTAAGAAGAATGCCTTTTAATAATTAGAATGATTATACGCAACCTGAGAGATATTTTTACCAAGAAATATTAAATTTTTGATCTAATAAATATAAATCTACTATCTAAAGTATTTTAATGTAAAAGGGACTATCTTTATGGGCATTTTATTTACATTTATAATTAATGTAATCTCACCTTCTCAATCTTGACAGGATAACAAACAAAGAGTTATATTTTAAGGCCATTTTAGAATTTTGAAATTTTAAGGAAAATGCAACAAAGTGAAAAAGGAGTTTACTTTACAGTTGAGGGTTAGGGTAACAGCTGGTGATATTTTTCAAAATAAATCATAATCACGTCTTTTCTCTCATGAAAATGACACCTGAAACTTCAGGACTCGTCTTTTCAGACAGCAGAGACACAAGCCAGTGTCCAGAGCATGAAGGAGATGGAGAGGACTCTTACATGCGTCGGCAGGTAGAGGTCGTAAGGTGTTCCAGAGTCGACATCAATGGCGTGGAACCCAGACAAGGAGCCGTAGATGACCTTTAGCCTCTGACCTTCCTCCACCGTCAGGTCAACAGACAGCGGTTTCTGAGGCAAAGACCTGAATGACTGCGTAGACACAAACACAAGCACGTTTTAATCATCATCTTCAGTGATGTATCTTCAAAATAACCTGTGACACCAGTAATCTCACTGGAACCGCTCTGTTAGTAATTAACCAGCAACTGACTGACAGCTTAACGAGCAGTTGCATAAAAATGGACTACAAGGTGGTGTATTTTAGGAGAGGGGGGTTAAAATACGTCATGCAAAGGAGAAAGTAGCTCAGGCCACGAAGGACGCAAAGAAATGGGACACAGCTCTGCCAAGAATCTGTGTGGATGACTCTCATAGCCCGGATTTGTCATGTCTATAGGCCTGCCAGTGAAAGTGACCCTGTTAAAATTGGTTTGTCTGTCAATGTTTTGTCCTACATATGTGATCAAGTAGTGAGGACAGAAAAGACAATCGAGGACAGTCGTGATGACCACTAGGCGGCAGCTCAAGTTCTTGTGAGATCCCAGTCGAGGATGAAACTGAAAGGACTCAGAGACTAGCTGTGCAGGGTGAATTTTGCATGTAACTCCGGGTGCATTTGACATTTAGCTGAAATGTTACCAACCTTGAAAGCCATGAATTTGTGGTACGGTTTTGGGGCCCAGGCGTAAACCTCCACTGCGTTCTTCAACGCGATTACCAAGAACTTTATCTTCTCGTAACGCACTGAAGAAACAAGATGGACAAAGAGACCATGACAACCTTATTACACCGACTCTGTACATTTAGCTTAAAAAAAACCTCCTCCATTACCACAAAACCTGTGGATTTCCTGTCTTCCACAGTATGTGCTTACCAACTTTATAGTGCACACAGCCCTCCAGGTCTCCCACTGAGGTCCATCCCTGTCTCTTCTCCACCTCGGGGTCATTGTGCAGGATTTTATTCCTTAACCAGGACAGGTAGTAGAGACGGAGCTTGTTCTTCTTACCTAAAGAGGCAGATAATCATTTTCCCCACATTCTAAGAAACTTTCCACCAGTTTCTATACTGGCATTTCTCCAGTCTCAACCAAGCAACTTGGGAGAGCAATAAACTCTCAGACTGTGAAAATGTCATTTTCAAACGCCAACAATATGCATCGAAGCAGAAATCTTCATTAGATAAAAATATCTTGTGAATTTTGGAAATGATTTGATGCATAGCTTCAATAAAATTGGATCCTTCTTCAGATGAAACTGACAACACGCTGCAGGTCTTAAAGGGAATAAGAGGAGCTGATCCGATTGGCCATGATTGGAATCAGCCGTGACGCACCTTCTAATTGACCATTCCTCCCACCTGACCACTGCACCAGGCTGTGCCGCAGGTGCACCTGCATCTCTGTTCACCAAATTACCAAAAAAGATTACCACACCTTATACCACACCGACCTGTGGTGCGCTCAGATTCCTGAAAATAGAGCCATAAGTTTTATCTTTTTTGTTGCTTCCCTGTTAAAGGCAAGTCAATAATAAAGGGTTTATCCACCGGTACATTTGGCTGTGCCAAGTCAAACCATGCCACACTGATGTGTGTTTGCATTAGCAGAATGGTCGTGTCGAGATGTGAAGAGCAGTGCTCAAGATGGAGCGTCTCTCAAGTGGAGCCAAAGCACGACAAATTCACCTCTTAGGCCACATTAAGACGAGAACAGCCATACTAAAAACGGTCAAGTCTTTGCGCCTGCATTAACATGAACATCCGAAATCGCTGTGGTATGCATGGCAGGCTGGTAGCTGGCGGTGTAACTTTGGAATGACATACCATCGGAGGTGCTTAAAGTTGTTTACTTCCTGTTGCTGCTAAGCCCTCAGCAGCCACAAATGAAAGAAATTCAGCCGTAGACTGACCTCTAAAATTATTCTACGAACACTTGAATTTAACTCAATAGACTGTCGTCATATTCCACTTGCTTTGGGTGCACTGTGGAGTGTTTAATTAGAGTTCGGTAGTGGCCGTTGAGAAATCCATTGACTTGGGTTAGCATTAGCATAAGCGTGGTCACCACTCTCACAGGCTTTGTGGTTTGCCGGTTTACACAGCCAGAAAGAAGGTTGCGGTGTCAAAATATTGCACTCTGGAACCCCCGGATTCAAAAGTTAGTGGTCTCAGAGGCTCCAGCACGCTGCTGTCATGTAAAAGGAAGGCTGAACCACAACAAACGTGTGTCTTCTGATGTGAAAACTTATGATGTCTACACGGTGTCGAAGTGGGTTGTGGGTTCTGGTGACAACCACCCTTCTCCCCCTCAAACATGTTTGTGTTGTGAGACTCGACTCATGTCTGTGCAGAAGATCAGACAGATGGATGTCTTTTAAAGTCTCCTTTCGTCTAGCGCCAGTTTTTGTAACTCATGACCAAAATTCATTTGGTTTCGTTTCTCTCCTGTTTGTACTTTCACATATATGCTTCATTTTACTGTTTCATCATTCAAATTCTTACTGTGAAGAATCTATGGGAAACAAAACATGGAGCAAAACTTTATTAGTGGCTATTCTTCGATAAAAATAAAAACACTGATCCTGCGAGGAGGACAAGTACAAGCAGAGGCAGCCACACTGAGACGAGGAGCTGCAGACAACAGACTCTTATTACACAACTGCCAACACCTCACCTCCAACAGGTAAACAACTTCTTTTTCTTGCCAAGTGTGTGGGATGGAAAAACACAGCCAACAAATAAATATATAAATAAATAACTGAATACAAATGACTGATTTAAACAAATGCGTCCTCAGTAAAAGACAAACCTTCATGAAAATTAAAGTTATGCAAGACTGGACTGACACGTCGGATGAAATGTTTGGTAAAGACCTATTTGTAACCCTGCGAATGTGGCCATATGAGGGTTCTTCTAGAGCTCCATGCATCTGCATCAGTGCTTTGTGTTCCTGAAGTCAGAGAACGAGTACCTGATATGGTGATCAGGACGTTAAGTCCCTCCAACACGTCCATCTGCTGAAACCTCCTCCTACTGATGAGGGAGTAAACCTTCCCCTGACCACTGCGATCCAGCAGCCACAGGCCGTTCTCCGTCCCCACCAGCAGATTCACACCTACGGAGCAAACACAAGGCTCACAACTCATCCGTGCTTCCATCCGTCTGTGAAACATCAATCAATCACTTTGTTAATATGAACAAATAAGCAATAAATGGAGTCTGCATGCTGGCATTCATCTTGTGATGCCATGCTGGCTTCTGGATGTATGTAACTAGAAAACAAAGTCAATAAAATTTGCTTGCCTAAACAAACATATCTACAACACAAACACACACACACAGGGAACAATAAAACACTCATCCAGTCGTATACTTCAGCAGTAGCTCACAACTGTTGTGATTATATAACAGCTAAGGGTGTTTTTCAACCCAGCCGCTGGGACAAAACACGATGGTGCTTTGGCTCGGCGCTGTCTGTGCTGCTGAACTGCCTAACCGATCTGACCCTGACTGCTGAGAGGCAACTAAGAAGTCTTGTTTCCCTCTGAGATAACTCAACACTGCTCCCCAAGAGGCCATCACAAAGGTCAAAGTCGATTTGAAATATTTCTATTTTGTAGCAGTTGCTCCAGTCAAAACTGTGAAGTGTAACTGTAGCTTTTAAAGTCTTACTAGAGAGAAGCAAGGTGGAGTAACTCACACATAGTGTGATGCAGAACTGTTTATTAGGAATTCGAATCCAAGCCATTATATACAGATATAATACCATTGGGAACAACCAATCAAATGGTTTCATAACTTATTTAAAAGACAAGCAACATGAAGCAACAAACCCCAAAGTCCGGCACAGAGAACCTCGGTGTTGAACTTCTTCTTGTACTTGCGGATCTCTGGAGTGTCGCTCTGCGGTCGAATGTTGGTCGGGTTCACATTCACCACGGAGCCCTTCCTGTGGTTCTCTCTCTTGAGTGGGTCACCCTTACTGCCAGCTACACGGGGACAAAAAAATGTTTAAGGAGAGCTATAATGCTTTCCCATCTTTTCCGACACACAATGTCGTTACAATGTCAGATACTCGAGTTTAATGATGCCAAAGCGTCACATAATGAGGTAAGTGCATTTGGAGGTGAGCCCTGCAGGCTGTTTCAGTTGCACACTGTGTTTTACAGTGTTTTTTTTAAACAGTGTTTTTCCAGTGACGTCACTGCGTGCTGGACTTCCCTGTATGGGCACGCAGGGCTGTGCATGCACCCTCTCCTGCTCTGCTCAGACACCGCCGTGCTCTGCTCTCTGCTTCATGCATTACTGTCAGCAGTTTTGCTTAAGGTGGTTCCAATAAAGTTTTTTTGGGGTGGTGGGGGGTGGGGGGATGAAGGACAGTTAACTTTGTTTTCTAAAGAGGCAGCCACTAGGCAGAAGTTGATAGTGTCCCTGTTTTGTTCCTGTTTCTTTGTTCCTGATTTATTCCGTGTGGATTTATTTACTTTTTCAACATGAGCACATGAGCTGGATTAAAGGCTGAACTGCTGCTAAAGGTCGGTGCTGTTCCCAGGTTACTTTGTCGTGTTGAAGAGTGAGAAGCACAAGCTGTCAGTAACATTTTATCAGTGTCCTGGCTGTGTTTGTTTTGTGTCAGTAAAGGGGTCGTGAGTACAGCAGAGTGCAGCGGTGTGCATGTAGGAGGTAAAGGGGGAGGAGTAACAGACACAGACCATTCTGAGAGAAAGGAGAGAACACAAGGAAGAGAGACGGAGCGAGTCACAGTTTTTTGAAGATCAACAGGCTTTAATGTTCAGTCAACTGTGTCTAGCTGCTCTATTGTCTGCCTGTGGAGTTCAAAATCAATATCAAGACCTGAAAATAAGGATCAAATGTCTTCTTTAATAACACAGTGCAATACAAGAACACTATGTTCTTGTGATTTTGTCTCATGTAAAATACCTTATTTAGTGACGTGTGAGTGTGCATGCTGTACTGTATCTTAGTGTAATGCTTGTGTGAGTATTCATGTGTACTTGTACTTACTAGGGCTCTGCGGTGGCGATGATATGGGGATCAATCTTGGATCGATGAAGGACAGGAAGGAGATAGAGGAAGATGAGGAGGTGTTTTTACCAGTAGGACTGCTGACAGCCTGATGATGAACAACAAAAAGAAAGACATTAATTCAACACATTTTATTAATGGTTAGTTTTGACTCTCATGGGTGTTGGTCCATTCATGTCTTTATGGATCAACTCTTTAGACACTATTGCTAGAAATACTGTACATTATTGGTTCGGATAATGTATGAGGACATGAACATTGTGGTTGATAAGCACATTTATGATACATGAAGATTTTTATAATACTGCAGGCTTATTAAGACCGGTCACATCATCACTTCACTTTTATTCTGCTCATAGAAACAGTTAATAATCAAGCCACGTTATTTGCAAATTACATTCAATGTTTGGACAGATGGTCTGTCCGTCAGTCACTCACAATACTTGCAAATAAGAGAGAGAGAGAAAAAAAGCATTAAAAACCATACACAACAACTCATTATCAGCTAAAAGAAACTTTACCTGTAAACTTCATATTCCTCATACATCTTCTCAAACTGACAGATATTGATATTACCCTTTAAATCGTTCTCTTAGAAATTCCATAATTTGACACCGTATACTAAAATATACACATCTGCTCTAAAGCAGTTTGTGCATACTGATGTTTAAAATGAAATTTCCTTCTATGATCCTCGTTCTCCGAACTAAAAAGAAAAAATTCTTGTATATTTTCTGCTAAAACTGCTCTTTGCCCTCAACATAAATAAATTTTTAAATTAACTAGATCTTTAAGTTCCATTGATCTTGACTTGAGAAACAATCCACTGGTGTGTTCTTTTGAATCCACATTATGTTCATGCTGCTCTTTTCTGTTAAATAAACAATAGGCTTTATGTTAGTTGCGTACGTATACCACACTTCCACAACATGACTTAGGTGAAGCAAAATAAGTCAACAGTACACAGCTTATATTGCCTTGTTGTCCAGCACAAACTTTGCTTTGTTCAGAAAAGAAATATAATATTTCTGTTCCGAGCAAAGCAAAGTTTGTGACATGTTAGTTTTTACATACACATCATTGCTCATACATGAACTTTACTGGGTCATTAGCTCCCCCTGGTGGACAAATAAAACTCATGTAAATAGAAAAGCATACTGGATATGCACCATGTTTTCAAATGCTTAGAAACTTGCATTAAGAATTTTCTCTGATCTATTTGGGTTATTCAGTTGCTAATATTAAAATCATAAACTCTTGACCACAAACAAACAAACAAACAAAGAAAAACAGCTGATTACCTCCAAACAGTTTGCACTGCATAATTACTCAGCCACTGACAGTTAAAATGTTTGGAGAGTTTAAGACTTTAAGCTATCGATAAAAAACCTTTTTTTCTGAACACAACCCCTGCATAATGTGAATGGTGATTGAAAAAGATTGTCAAAAAAAAAAAAAAAAAAGGTGTGTGTGTGCGTGTGTGCGTGTGTGTGTGTTGCTGCAGGTCTGTCAGTCTTTCTGACTGCACATTTCTCCAAATAAACTCACATGTAGTTCTTGATGTGTGGGGGATCGAGGGCTCGTGGGCGACTGTGAGTAGCTGAGTTCACGTGTTCGCTGCTGCTGGCCCAGTGCATTATGGGTAGGACTGGAGGAGGAGGTTTTTTGCAGGAGGTCTGGTAGCAGGTAGATATCATCAGAATCTATCCGGGAAATCTGCAGAACACACAGAGACAAAGTGAGGGGGGCTGTGTTTAATCGTTGGCTCAGCACATGTTGACTTTTCGCTGTCATCAGAATTTAAGTTTCTGTGACTTTCATCCAGTCAGTGTAACAGAGAAACCGACTCTCTGCATCAGTTATCTCCTGCAGTACTGATACTGCACCCTCTAGCTGTTCAACATGGAAGTACAGAGAGGAGTCTGGGGAGGGAGTGCTTGTCTGTATGTGTGCTGGGTACCTGGTTAAGATTGTGGTGAGGCTGCAGGACGATGCCATCAGGTATTCCTCTGTAGTATTTCCCCTTTCCATTCGACAGGCCAGACCTTGAAACACAGAAAGAGACGGGTGAAGATTTTAGACCAGAGCCGGCCTGCAGGTACTGCATTTATTAGCTGGAAATGAGATCAATACTTTCTCGAGATCAATGGCGATGAAAACAACAAGACTGGTTAACTTCCTGGGATCAAAGGTAGGAGCAGAAGAGAAAATAATTAGACACAGATACCCAAAAAAGTTTCCACAACCCGTCCTGTCCCAACTTGTTTGAAAAGTATTGCTTGCATCAACTTCAGAATCAGCATAAATTTACAAAATTCAGTGAAGGTGATGAGGTAAAAACCCTGATTTACTGGATTAGATTTGAAATGAATCCTATATCGACGAAACAGGCTTTTAATCGGGCATGTTTTGGGTGTAACTTTGCTTTGGTAATCAGCAGAGACATTCGCACAAACGAGCTTTCGAAGTGAATCTGAGCAGCACCTTGAAATTTTTTTCTTTTGCCTGATTCTTAATGTTGGCCTCCCTGCATCTTGCAACAGGTCAAGTTTCATAATTTTGTTTGGAAACACTAAAGAATGACTTTGCTCTTTGTCTTCATCTTTCTGATATTTATCTTTGTTTTTTAAGGAAAGACTGTGTGAAATACATAATGTACTTCAATAAACAATGGTGTTATTTTAATAATTACTATTATTATATTATTATTTTAACCTTCATTTATTCAGGGGGGTTCAAACAAAAGCGAGCACTCTTTTACAGGATGCCTTGATCACAGTCACACTGTAACACATAAATACGTTTGGGGCAAGCAGCTCCCTTCACTTCCATCACCCAGAATAATCCTGCTGGTGGAGGGTCGCACTCACCTGCTCCTCTCTTCATCGTCACTGCTCCCGACCTCGTCGCTGGAAGAGGAGTACTCCGTCGCTTTGTTTAGACGACCCAGTCCAGATCTTACGGCCTGTATGATGATGAAGATGAGGAGCAACACGAGAGAATGAGGTCAGGTGAGTCAGAAGATCAAAGAAAGAGCAGAGGGAGAAGAAACAAACAGCAAACTTTTTTTTTAAGGTGGCACAGATGAAGATTATTACGCAGAACTGTTTCTACACCCTCAGAAGAGGGAGTGACTGAAAATACTGTGAGGTCATTTCGCATGAAAGGGGCAGATTTGGGGACATTTGTGTGCAGATTATTATCATGACACCAAATCGTCTCATTGTTTAGCAAGATCAATGTCTACATGTGACAGTCACAGCTGTGAAAATGTCAAACATTTCCTAATTTACTTGTGTGTGTCCACTGGTTGTGTTTTCTTGTGTCCTCCTGTGCAGTAGGAGAGGACTCTCCAGCTTGTAGTAACCTACAACACAAAGATAAACACAGACACACACACAAACACACTCACATTAGAGGCACTTATGCGATGTGAAAGCAGCAGCAGGGTGTTGCTGAGCAAACCACTGAACCTTTAACAGATTAACATTAGTGGTGAGAGGTATAATTACCACAGACACATGAGGCCATTATCTCTGCTGGCCTCTACATGGGATCTAAAACTGTGAATCACTGGGCTGGATATCCTTACAGCCTCAAACTGCCACTTTGGAGCTGTCTATGTTTATGATTTCTACTTGATGATGACAATTGTGTCATTGTGTTATGATGACGGGAGTGTTAACTATTTCATCAACATGTCTGACCATATTGCGGATCAAACCACCTACTGTATTGGAAAGTCTGCTCCAGGTGCTGTACGTGTTGTTTTCATAGTTTTCTGAAATGTCGGGCTCCCGTTCAAAGACTTTCTCAAACGACAGTCAGGGCTGCACAATGACTCAGCAAAAAGTCACGATCTTGATTCAGACGTACTTGTGCCCTCGTTTCTAAATGACGCTGATTCACCTGCTCGCATTTCCCTGTGCATTCAGCTCACGCTGCATTTGTGCGTTCACTTATTTACTTTACAACAATGCCAGATGCTTAATCAGTCACACTCACGCAGTGTTAACCAAGACATGCGATTAATTCATGAATCAGGCCAGGGATTAGCCAACGATTCAGTCAACGATTCAATCACCTCTTCCTCAATTACGGCGCTCCGCTGTCACTCACCGTTGCTACAGTAACCAGACATGGCATCGGCTGTGTCACTTGTAGACAAGCAGGAAGGAGGCAGAAGTCTGCCTACTTGATGGAACTGGAGACGGATTTTACACGTGAGATAAAGAAAAACGAGCACCGAGAGTAATGACCTTCTCGTGCCAAAGAAAGGTGGTCATTTCACCGTGGACCTGATGATGATGATGACATGATGACGACGCACAAGGAGTAATCATTTGCAAGCGATGCTTTGGCATTATCGCAGCACTGCAAGATAACATGATGACTCTCCATAACCATCTCCAACGTCGCCACAAAATCCAGTATGAGTTAGCAATGAAGGACAAGAGAACCACATCAAAATATTCCAGTTGCCAGATGAGAGACTTTTAAGTTTGAGTCCAGCACTTTATTATAAGTTAAGCCTAGAGTGGTCGTCAAAACCACACTAACCGAGACCAGAATCTACCGAGACCAGAATCTGCCAAGACCGAGACAAGACCGAGACTTTCAGGAGCTGAAACCGAGTCAAGACTAAGACCGTTAAAAAAATCTCCTCTTCACCTCTTCAAGGTGGCGATAAGTTCAGTGTTTTCCCAGCTGTCTCAATAAGCGCTGCCTTGCAGAACACTTTCTCTTTTATGCTGTTTTGCGTAAGAATTCTCTGTGCCTAAAGCAGCCAAACTTAGACGAATTAAAAAATCAAGCTACAAATGACTTAGATTATTGGCTGCATATTGGCTGCAAACAGCGTTGTGCATCTAATTACTGTCCTCACCTTAACAAATACATCTTTTGTGATCTTGACTGGTCTTTATTAAAAATCCTGAGTCCGCTATGTCTGAGACCGAGACAAGACCTTCAAAAAGTGATCTTGAGATCAAGACCAACCTTGAGTACGACAACACAAGCTTTGCCTGTTGAAGGCCCTGTCTACAAAGCCTTTTCTCTTTTTTTAAAGTTGTGTGCAATAAATTTTCCGGCTGAAAAAATAATCGTGCCAGAGAATCGTGATCGCAATTCTCGGATTTGAATAATTTGTGATTCATATTTGAACATAAATCGTGCAGCCCTAGTGACAGTTAAAAAAAAAATCAGTTACAGAAAGCAACACTTCCCTGACTTCACAACGAACAGGACACACAGGCTCAATCCCATACCACTCCACCAACTGCATTATCACTGTTTTTCATGTAAAAAAAAAAAAAAAGGTTTCAATCAAATAAATGCTAAGAATACTCTCACCAACAACAATATAGTCAGGAGGAAAACAGCCTTTTCTCAGTTACATCACCAGAAGATAAAAAGCTTTCCACCACAATAAAGCTGAGCGAGTCTCTGAGAGAATCTCTGATCTGTGGCACAAAACAAAGAAGGCCGAGGCCAGCAGCCAAACTGAGTGGGAGGCTTCAAAAGTTGCTTCCTCTCAACTACACATGGTGGGAACTTTGAAATAATATACAGATTCTCACCCAAGTTTCTCTCATCTCTCTGTCTCACCCAGTCGCTATAACAGCACCTTCTTTGCTGCACGCACAGACGACACAGCGCAGAGCTGGGAGACAGGTTTCGCGCTCTCCAGACGAGCAGGTGGAGAGGTGCAGACTTTGAACTCGTCACTTTGAGCTGTGCACTCTTGCTGCTTGATCCTAAGTGTGTATGAATGGCATGTGGAGTGTGCATGACTCTGGTGTGTGTGTGTGTCTGTTTAGGGCTGCAACTTAAGATTATTTTCATTATCAATTTATCCGATGATTACTTTCATAATTAATCGAGTAATGGTTTAATCATTTAAATGTCAAGAAAGTGTGAAAAAGGCTCATCTCAATTTCCCAGAGCCTGATGTGTCGTCGTCAGATTGCTTATTATCTAAACAGCAGCTCATTCATGACCATAAACAGCACTGACAACAAGCAAATTCTTCCATCGAAGAGGCTAAACCAGCAATTCTTTTTACTTTTTTATTTGAAAAATGATTGAAACGATTATTTGGTAATCAAAATAGTTGGAGATTAATTGTCTGTCAATGGATTAATCAATTATTTAATTAATTTTTGCAGCTCTACTGTTTACGAGGATATTGTTTAGGGTGTCAGGCATATAAGCATGTGCCTGGCCATGGCTTGGCATGTGTGTCTGGGCTAAGCTGAAAAACTGATGACATCACAGTCCAACTCAAACCCTAACCTTAACCAATGCATGCCTTAGTTTAACCTTAACCTAACCTCAATTCATACTTTACCCCCTAAACTTAACCAGGACCTCAGAAATCAAGTCATGCCGCATTAGGACCAGTGTTTGGTCCCCATGAGGACTAGTGGTCCTCACATGGTTAGTGTTTATGCCAGAAAAGGTCTGAAATATGTAACAAAATCCTGTGCGTGCACACACACACAGCCTTAATTCTCACCGGGGCCACAAACGTGTGAAAACGCACGTTAAAAGCTAATTTCTCAGGAGCTCCTGCAGTGAATAAAGTCTCTAATCTTGAACAAGCTCCTTAAAAATAAATAAATAAAAATAGAAGACAGAACTTCCCACCTAATATCTTTAAGCACTTGTATTTGTGGGAGCTCATTTTACATCACATTCAGCAGGTAACAGCATGTGACTGTGCTTGGCGAGGGGCTGAGCTGGGTGGTACTGACCTTGGAGGTTGCTGCTGGTGGAGGAGGCTCCATGAGACACAGATCGTCGGCTCTGATCTGCTACGGACACCGGACTGCCACTAGATGGCGAGAGAGACATGCAAACAGAGTGACACAGAGGGAGAGGGATTTTTCATCAACATAACACACTTCTATAAGTTCTAATCTAAAGTATATCCTTCACGCTGCCACTGCAATGACCCAATTTCCTCACCATTAGCTCCATCTAATGGAAAATAATCATTGAAGCTAAACTAATCTGATCTACCCATGACAGATTGTTCTCTAACAGTGCATGCCAGCGAGCTGAATTGTAGTGTGATATAAACCTTCACAGTAAATAAGGTTCATTCTAGCTGGAAAGATATCTCAAACAGCGTGGTTACAACAGATTACAGACATTCACATTCTACTTAAGACTGTGACTACAGTATGTGGGCTTCTCTTGTTCCCAGTTTAAGGACAGACAGATGTATTGTATTTTTGCTGCTCAGCAATTAGCTGCCTGAGGCGAACAGCTCAGCTGACACTAGCTTGTGGGTACTCCCACAGTCTCTGTAGTATTTAAAGACTATCTGGTTATTGTTGTGACTTGAAATCAGTGAAACAGCCTCTAAACTGACATATAACCACACGAACACAAGGTCTTACATTAGGGTTATTTTGAAGTGAAGTTACTGGCCACCTGACAAATGTCCAATATTCTGTCTTTATTTTAAATATCTAGTTATTTAGTAAACTACGTCCACCACCTGGTCTCTAGCTTT
Source organism: Naso thynnoides (assembly GCA_029783665.1). Classification (NCBI taxonomy): domain Eukaryota; kingdom Metazoa; phylum Chordata; class Actinopteri; order Acanthuriformes; family Acanthuridae; genus Naso; species Naso thynnoides. The sequence continues at coordinate 4,084,738 of JAQLOL010000026.1, read as the reverse complement.
GTCTGTGTCATGTGTTGCTGGGCGGATACATGAGGTTCATCTGTGCTCGTTTGCTAAAAACTGCTCCTCGCTGCTGATGGAAACAAGGCCCGAAAAACAACCCAATCGCCTGAACAGTCTGTGCACGAAGAGTGACTCACCTCTCTCATATTATAATTGATTCATGCATTGTCAGTCTAAAGTATGAATATTGAAACTATAAGGAAAAACATGATAAGCTCTCAAGTTAATGACAAAAAGCGAAATTAGATCACTGGATTATGTGCGGACAAAACAGGAGCCGGCATTAAAGTGATATTTCACCGCAAAAACTCTTTTGTTTTTCAATTACTCACCCTTAGCTGTTTTGAATTGAAGATTTTTTTTTTCCTTCCAGCGTTCCTTCATGGTAAACAAGTGATTTCCAAAATGCATGCTCCCTTTTACTGGCAGTCGAAGAAGGTTCACTTGTGAAAGTATCTAAACTATCTAAAGGCTACAGAGCTACAAAACCCACCACATCTGATCCAATGTTTTGTGTCGCTGGAGAGGGTTATTCTAAACATTGGTCAACTCCGGCTCAAACAAATATGGTTCTGTCAAATACTGCAGAAACTCCTCTCTGTGCACCAGCCAATTTCAGCTTTCAAGTTGGGATAATAATTCAGTATTTTGGAACAAAAGAGCATAAGAATAAGCGACTGGTGCATAGAGAGGAGGTTCTGCAGATTTTGATGGAACAATATTTGTTCAGGCTGGAGTTCGGAGCACACCGATGTTTAGAATAACTGTAACCTGCGTCATTGAAGCATTGGATCGGATGTGCTGCATTCAGGAGCTTTCCAGCTGAAATAAAAGTATTTTAGAAGCACTGAGCATTTGACACAATGATGAAGACTTGGATTATACCACAGGAAGCTGTTGAAAGTTGTGGATGGACGTTTTTAGATACTTTCAACGCCGTCACAAGTGTATCCAATTCGGCTGCCATTAAAAGGGAAATCACCCATTTACCATGACGGAACGCTGAAGGGAAAAAAGACATTTTCAATTCAGAAACATTTTAGGATGAGTAATTGATAAACGAAACAGAATTTTGCTGCGAAATATCACTTCGATAAATGAGACACGTCTGTGAATTGTTTGTGTGTTTAGTGTGCATACAGTGCAGCTGTGGTCTACCTTGATGTAGTCCTCTTGTGTCCCATCATCAGCTCTCGACAGTAGAACTTCGAGGTAGTGCGCTCTGGGACCTGGAATTTACACGAGACGGAGGCAAGACCAAGACGAGTGAATTTATTAGACTTGATGGAAAGGCATGCGCAGAAAAGTGCAGAGTGAAAACACAAAGATGGCTGCCCACCAGTGGTTCTCACTGCTTGTTTCACTTTTGATAATTTGAGAGGGCTCTTTGCAGGGATCTGATATCTATCCAAAGAGGTTTTAAGCTAATTACAGGAAGGTTTCTACGGTTCTGAAACCCTCATGTCCGTGCTTTCTGTTGTGCCTGAAAGGTGTAGAGCCGAGTGTTTAAAACCAACCAAGAGATATTTATTACTGAGAATCTGATGACACCATTTGGCTTTGCTGTTTCTTCACATTTTAGTGTTGCTCCTCTAAACCCTCCATTGCCATTTCCAAATCATACATATAGTGTGGAAATATATTCTGAGTCAGGATTATTTCTTCACCTTTTGTAAGAATGTTGCAGTCACATTATGACGAGAACAGCGTTGTGAAATCCACAAGAAAAATCCAAGAGTTACAACGGGTTACAACATACTGTCTTTTAAAGTGGATTTTTCAACACTTCATTCTTCTCCAGCTCGCAGTCCTGCCAGCCAGCTGGTGACTTTTTGACCTCTCATCTCCTGGGTCACCTGACCCAGTTACAGAGAGGAAGACACACCCAGCAGAGCAGGAAGTGAGCTGTGGGAATACCTGACATCCTTCTGACAAGTTGCCCACATGCTGCATCTGGCTCCTCACACACACACACTCGCGCACACACACACGCACACCAGTCTCCTTCACATTCTGTACCCCTTTGACCTGACA
>JAQLOL010000026.1:4062754-4074530 GCA_029783665.1 Naso thynnoides | reverse complement strand
TATATATTTTCTGTCAACACACACACACACACACACACACACACACACACACACACACACACACACACACACACACACACTTACTTTAATTAGGGTATACTAAGGTCTTGAGCAGAATTATGAGAGGTGGGAAGTAAAATATTCAGAGTGTGCAAGATGGCATGGAGCTTTTAGCCAACGCTCTTAAATCTAAATATTTCATTATGACCTGTTTTTAAATTTCTCCTAAAAAATCCTTGTATGTCCAAATGGTCCAAACTGGATTTTTTTTTTTCACATGTATATTAACAATGTTTAACAAAATCCTCCCAACATACACACCATTGCATTGCCTTCTTTATATTGTTTTTATGGAGATGGAGTTCAAGCTCAAACAGCAACTTAACTAGATGACAAAGCTTCAATAATTAAGTTTGTACATCTGATTACAAAGTGATTCGCCTTTGATGAATAGTCCAAAGTTGGCACTGACACAGAAATTCAATCTAGTATTAACAAGGACAGGTCAGCTTCCTCTAAGTAACAAACCACTGCTCGTATGTCAGCTAGCATCAAAGACTGTGAAATAAATAGAAGACGTAACCACCGTGATGTCTCCTACTGGTTTGTGTAGTATGGCAGCCACACGTTTGGCATAATGGCTGACATCTTGTTTTCTGGAACCAGACGTGACTGTATTTCATATGCATTGTAACTAATGACTGTGTGATACCTAGCAGACAGCTAGCAGATGCGGTCACTCAAAGCAAAAATTCTCCTTATTGTTGATAAGTTTAAACCTTGATATAGTTAAAACAAGTAAGTTTTATTTAAAAAAAAATCACCTCCTGCACAGTTTCCATGAACAGGAAACCAAAAGCTTTGATCCTACCAGGCTGTAAACATGTTTGATTTTGCTGTAAAGTTGAACATTTTAATCTGCAGCTCTATTGGGTTTGACGTGCTTTAGGAGCCAGCCTCAGAGGTGCCATCGGAGGAGCCGCAGTGTTTGACACTTCCACTTCCACAGCCCTGGAGGTTGCCTCCTGGCTAGCACGCAACAAACAAACAAGTGAGCACTAATAATCAAACATGTCACAAGAGCCCCTTGGCAACAGAAGAGTGTTTGGAAAATGTGGAATGGAAAAAATGGGGGGAAAAAAGGGAAATTAAACTTTAGTTATGATCAATTTTAATGTTATTCTGTAGTTCTTGTTTGTTTTAGCAATGTTGCATGTTTGAATTTAACTTTTGTTTATGGTTTGTTATTTATTTATAACAACTTTAACACAACTGTTTGACATTCTAATGACACAATAATATTTTTTGGAGTGAAAGGTTTCCACAGTGGTCTTTTTGCTTAGTAGCTGTGTTTTAATTCTGGACACAGCTGTAAGCACATTTTTAAGGATGGTAGTTTGGCACCACAAGCACTCAGGTTTTTCCCACTGGTGTTGCCTAATTTGTGGTGCAGAACACCCACAGAGAAATCACATTTTTTCATTTTTCAGCCATGCTAGCAGCTGTGTGAGCTGTACTTACACTTATGTAGATCAATGCTTTAAAGTAAATGCTAACACCAGAATGCTAACATGCTTACAATGATGATATTCAAATGTACGGTAATGGTATAATATTTACCAGATTCATCATTTTAGTTTTGCATGTTAGCATGCTAATATGTGCCAATTAGCAGTAAAGTTTCATGACAATCCATGATTCAACTGTTTGGGACATTTCACTTAAAATCACAAATGATTACCTCACAGTGGCCAGATGGTGAGAGGGAAAGTTAAGGGATAATTACAGCAACCCTTTCATTAGTTTTTGAGATATTTCAGTCTGGACCAAAGTGGCAGACTGACGGTCAGCACATGGTGCGTCGATGTGAGTCACGCATACACAAAGAGGTCCACCATCTTGGACAGCTAGTTACGGCTACACCGCTTGGACAAATCACATGTGGTTATTAAATGCAAATGTTAAATGTTTCTGATACTTCTTCTACTATTCCCAACTATATATTTATGTGAATTTTACATGCTGATTTAGCAGAAAAAAGGCATGGTTTGTTTTAAGCTGGACGTAGACTGTTAATGAGTAGTTTATTTGTCAGTTATGTTAGCTGAGATAGTGTTGACGGCTAATATTGTGTTAGCATCTTTGCTCGATGCTAGCTAACTAGCCACCTCAAGTTGAAATTATGACACAGGCCATCGCAAGCGCCTGAGCTGGCTAGCGCTAGCCACTACGCAGTTAAGATATAGTTTTAAACATTAAATCTGATTTAGACCGTCAAACTCAGATTGTGATGTGGTTTGTTCAACGGTGTAGCCATAGCTAGCTGTCCAAGATGGTGGACATTTTGGGACCCGCTCTTTGTTCTAATGGCTCACTGTTCTGCTCACATGTTGTGAGATGCACCAACGGGCCAGTGTTCTGACTATTTCTGCTACCTATCAAAATGTGCTACATTGCGGTTCTGCACACGGGCAGGGGAAACTGGTTAAGTTTAGGCGAGGTGTCCAACTAGTTAAGGTTAGGGCAAAATTACTGGGTGGGCCATATAAATCCAACACAGACATTAAGTTTAGGCAAGCAATCACTGAAAGTTATGATTAGGAATGTGACCCGAATATAATCATGCCTAAGAAATTTGATTAAGTTTCAGGGTTCGCGCGACGGCGGCATTTTTCGGCAAGCAACAGAAGCATAAACAGAACACCTCTCTGCTTATGTTCATCTTGAAAGGAATGAAGGAGGCAGTGAAAAACTGGATGTCAGTAATGTTAGTGCATCTCACAACATGCGGGCGGAACAATGGACTGACGGAAGAGCGGTGCAGCACCGACATTTTTGCAAATGCGTGACTCAGGACATTGACAAACTTTTTTTTGCCACTTTGTGCGGTTAAAACTGATGTATCTAAGAATAAAATTTTCTTTTAATAGTAAAGAAGAAGCAGCATTTTGCATCTATAACCAGCCACTCTTGGGTAGTGTTGCAAGAAATACTAAAACACAATTGCAATGCAAACCACGCAACAACACCCCCAACCATAAAACTATGCACATGGTGCTGAGCTGCCTGTTAGCTGTAATGGTACCTTTAAATTCTAGCTAAGGCAGTGTGACTAATAGCAGCTCTGGTGACACTGCAAGTCACATAACCAGCCATCTATTTTCCAAAACCACTTATCTTGTTCAGGGTTGCAGGGGGCAGGGGCATCTCCCAGCATGCATTGAGGCATGGTGGACCACACACTCTTGTGTAACTGCAATCTTGATCATTCACGTTTGCTGTGCAGGACGACAACTGAAATCCTGCACTTGGCCACTTCTCCAGCCAACACACCTTTAAAATATGTGATGTGATGCTTGCCAAATCAATCAATGTGTGAAATGATTGGAACGGCTGCAACCAGACAAGTTCTTCATCTGACAGAGTACAAGACATCACATCACACACTCACTGAACTTGTCACATAATTAAATGCAGATGCATTAAAACTTAATGAAGCATTAGATAGATCCATTAAGCATGCTGAACTTAATGACTAAGAGGCGATCTGTGTAATCAGAATCTAATACTTACAGATAGCTCTCTGCCACACACACACAGAAGCCCAGCAAATAGACATATAATATAACTAGACAGATATTAATAGCACTAAAACACAGTGTTTTCTACATGAAGAATCACACTCGCTAACCTGCTCCTTGGTGTTAATACACACCTACTGAAACCCACTGGTGTGTGGGATGGATTCATTAAGCATGTGTTAAAATTAATGACTAAAAAATGAAGCTGAAATTTGAGAATGAACAGTGTGATTATGTTTGAAATGACTTCACACCGTGTCAGCTTGCGCGCACGCACGCATGTGGACACACACCGTTTTTTAAAAAAGCTTTCACAGAAGGGGTTTTTCACTTCTTACTCGGGCTGGGTGATGGCAAAAACATCATATCCAGATTTTTTTCATGGCAGAATTACGATCTTGGTTTTGTCACGATTCTTTAGTTTTTTCATGTTGGTTAAGACAATTTTACAAGTTTCGGCCAATGCAGACCCCACAGTTTTGCTTACATCATTTGGTAGGATTATGTTTGGTTCCTGGTTCCTTAAAAAAAACGTCCCGACCAGTGCTGCCAGATGTACGATAACTATCATATTTGTACGATAATTTTACCCTCTGTACAATGTATGATGAACAATGCTCAAAAGTCCGATTGTATGATAATTTTGCCATTCCTCTGCGTGAGTTCAGTTCCCTATGGTAAACAGGAGTGATTGTGTAACAGGATGCACTTGACTGTGTTATGTGAAGCCCACAGTTGCCATCTTGTTCAAAGGACAGAGCCTCCATGCTGTTACATTAACTCGGTGCGCAGGGCATAAGTTTGCCATTGTGTAGTTTTTGGTATCATTTTTATTATATGTACAATAACTTTTGGTAAAATACGATCATTTTAAAGCCACAGTCATCCATCTGGCAACGCCCAGATGTTGAATCAGGCATGGCAGCCGACACATGCGGTGGGTGAATACTTGGAGCTGTACAACGCCACTTTATACATCACGGGATTATGGTGTGAACGAAGACACGACAATGTTACGTTTTTCAACGTTTTTAGGACTTCCACAACTGACACAGAGTAGAAATGATAATAATAAATGTAGTTAGTGACAGAGGAAATGGTAAGTCCCTCCTCCTCCCATGCTAACGTTCATGGCTAGGGTTAGGGTTTCTTCAAATGATAATTGGCAGAAAAGAAAAAAAACAACTTCTGAACCTTTTGAAAAGCTCTGACGTAGTCATTTTTTTAATATACAGTATATGAACCCCTTCTCCTTTAAGCAGATGTAACCCTCGAGATTTGTTTCAAGTGAAACTTGATTCTTCAAGTCCCGTTTGATGTAAAATGTGTTAAAAATGAAAAAAAAAAAAAAAGAATCTTGTTTCTTTTATTACGAAGAGATTAAAGTTGATGGAAATCCATGACTAAATGTTACTTTCCATCTCATAAAACTGTACCTTCCCTAGTTCATAATTGTAAAATTCAGAGAAGTGCCCTTAAAAAACTCTCTTCTGGCCCGCTGCGTCAAGGAGAAAATGTTTTGATCACCTGGGTGGCAAAGGCTGACAGGTGCAACCACAACATCAGCACAGCGTGCATCAAACACACCCCGAGCTTACAGAGTGTCTGAGGAAAACAAGTTCATGTGTTTGCATCAAATATTTAAAGCCTAACACACAGGCACGCAGCGCAAGTGCTTCACACTCTCACCTGCCAAAGGGTATTTCTTCTGAGGGGAAACTTGCGGCATGTGACCTTCGTCTCACGTCAGCTACACAGCCCAAACAATCTAGACTTCAGACTTTTTCGGTCATTTGAGTCTGAGGCAGCCAGGGTACATTTATGCAGCTTTCCCATCATTCATACCTGACCTTCTGTTTTCAATTCAGTTCAATTCAATTCAATAATTCAATAGTTTTTAGTCTCACATCAGCTTTACTGAGGCATTTAAAGGGATAGTTCACCCAAAATTGAAAATTCAGGTATTATCTTCTCACGTTCATGCAGACGTGAGTTCTTTAGTCCACAAAATGCTGCTTGAGTTTCACAGGAAAAAGGTGTTTCAGTAATCTCACAGACAATTAAAGTGAATTGTAACCAGTTGTCAAAAGTAAAAAAAACCAAAACATTAGAAACTCTTACATGCCTCCATACTGTTAATTAGAAGTAATCCAAGTGTCCAGATGCCTCATCACGCCGAGCTATTTGGAAAAACGTCATGATTTAAGTTCCGTTTATCCACTGTAGTCTGTAGCCACTAAGATGAGAGCGACAGTGACGCATGCGGTGCACAAACACCACCAAAAACTTCATATGACCTTCCATCTGCATGAGGGTGAGTAGATCATGACTGAATTTTCATTTTTGTGTGAACTATCCCTTTAAGAAACAGCTTTATGGGATTCAACACAAACTATGGTGAAAGATCTTAACCAAAAAGGAACAAAATACTTTGAAGCTATAATAATAAAGTTGTTTTTCAATATTTGTAAAATGAGTAGTTTGAACTGTTCAGGACCAACGACATGCGTGTCAAGGTTTACTCTTACTGCAGGCAGTGATGAAATTCTGATAAACCAACAGAACACAACCTGCGTATCAAAGTATCAAACAACAGGCAGACCCAGTTAGAAACCAGCTGGTGAACACAGGGGAGTATTTGGCAGTTAAAGAGATTTCCCCCAGGCGTCGTTAAAGATCAAACCAGAACTAAAAGAAGAGTAATTACATTTGTCATGTGTGCAGACACATCTGTGTCTGCTAGATGTGCAAATAGTCAGCATGTTGCACTGCACCTGAACCAGCATCGGAAAGTAGCAGGGGCAAAGGGCAAAAAAGCCCCCAAGAAATCTAAAAACGTCCCCAAAAACTAAGCACCTAAAAGAGCAGATGCCAACAACGATTAAAAACAAAAGACGACGAAGAAGTAGAGAACACACACGCATAAAAATGCCGTGCTGTCAGTAACGACACTTGTCTCTCTGGCAGACACGAGGCTGCTGAGTGCGGCGATGCAACATGAACCGGTAAGTCATTAAAAAGACTCCTGTTCCAGCTGCCCCCACCCCAAATGAAGACCAAAGCAACCCCAAATCCCAGCCCTTCAACGCCACCCCTAGCATAAAAAAATGTTGCCAGCGTAACACCAGAATGTTAAGAAGTATAGTAGTATAGTATAGTAAGTAACGTTAACATTGATGCTAACGCTATTGTTTTCATTGTCTTATATTTCTTGTGTTATTCTGTGTTATATATCTTTTTAAAAGTGCCCCCAAAATTTAGAAAATTCTCCCACTTTTCAGATACTAAGGGAAAAAGTTGCCCCCGAAATAGTATTTTTGGACACATGCAAACGGAAACTAAGTAATAATTAGCTACAATCGGGTCTCTTTTTGCACTTTCAAGTTTTTTTTCATAAACCAAAGAATTTGACTCAATGATGGTAATAAAAAAAAATGTCAGCGATCATAAAAAGTCAATAGGATTTATTCTTAGAGCACCAAAAACCAGGAGTTTATGCTTACCTGTCTCCTCTCACTCCTCCTGCTTCTCTCATCCAGGAGGATTCTGTTGTCATGGAGATCAGACTCCTCCCCAAACAAGATCTCTTGAGGCCCCGACCACGGAAAGGCACAGTCTGCTAGCTGCCGCCTCTGTTGCTGGAAACAATAAGAACGCAAACAGTGAACATTGTTCACATAAACGTCAACTAGAACAATAACAATTCTTTGAACACCGTCAGTGCTCTTTTCTGTTTTGTTCACTCTGTAGCAATATATCAAATTCATATTTAGGAGGCATTTGGCTGACAATCTTAAAGTCCCCATCAACTGAAAATCGATTTTTCGGTTTAATTTTTCAGATATGTGCTGTTCTTCTCCTCACCTATATGACAATGTATGGTCATACAATGACAAAAACACAGCTCTGCAGTTTTGATTGATTTTATGTTACAGTTAAACATTTCCTGGAGAGCATTTCAAAAATACTGCAGACTCATCCTGCACTTGGGGGCGTATCTTAATTTTGCGTCCAATAAAATTCTTTTTTGAATAATTCTGTGTCCGCCCCACGACAGCTCATACAAATGCTGTCAGTTATCAACTGTCGCGCAGGACCACACGTTGTGGGGATGAGCCTTCGTCTCTGCCAGCTCAGCAGCACTGCCGGCACGTACGTGTACGGCCTCACTCCGACAACCTACTGGCTCTTCTTCGAGTCTCTAAAATTGGCTGGATTTGGCGATGGTTGTGGTGAGAAGTCCCTCACAGCAGACAGAAGGCTCTCCTCGTGACCGTTCACCATGTTTACACTGCTAGCTGCTGTCAAATTTAAGTTTCGTGGGGGGGCGTAAAGTCCCTTCAGCACGATTGGCTACTGTAAATGCCAATCATTATTTGCAACTTGTCCCACGCTAGCTTGGCATTTTTACAGGAATTACATAAATTCACAGGAGTAAATGGCACTCAGACATCCGTTTCATGCGGTCTTTAAAAAAATACACCCTGCCATAAAACTACAGCTCTTAGATCATCAACATGTCATATAGTTGCAGCCGCTGCTTTTGTGGGGTGACAAGTTTCCATGTGTGAAGGTGCAGTGAGGGGAGAGTAAGGATATGACTCATCAGGTGGAAAGGGACACAAAATGTTTTTTTTTTTAGTCTTAGTGACTCTCTCACCTCCGTACTGACTTTTACATGTTGAGTGAATACAGTAAAATGCGTATGTGCTGTACTTACATCTTCTAACTTCTGCCGTTGCTCGTGTTGCTGTTGGATCCTCTTCTGTCTGTCAGCCAGTAGCTGCTGCTTGTATCGTTCCTGCTCCGCCAGCTGCTGCCTGTGCTGCTGTAATGCCTGGACATGAGTTAACATACGGTCATAGTTCAAATACAATTATGACAATGTCAAAGAAGGCTTTCTCATTCTTGAGTGGGATTGAAATTTAAATATATTGGGTTAACGTGGCTCCTGAACTAAATTATGTTTGACTTTGATCGAGGGTCAAGTGGTCTGCTGTTCCAACTGTGATATGAGGCCGTTACACCTAAAACTTTATGAAGACTAAAGGCTCATTGCTGAGTGTGAAATAGGATTACAGCACAGAGAAGACATTTTTAAGTGACTCTTCTTTTCAAAGTTTAGTATGTTGACTTTCCCATTTGAGTTTAGATGATTTCCTTATGTGACAAAAGGCTACAATAAAAGCCCAATTTATGCTTCATAAGCAATAAGCAATGAGACTGCTGGTTTTTTGGGCTTACTGACGTCATCACAGCGGGTTTAAACCCACTCACAACAGTTTAAGCAAGGTTTAAGACACTGGTCCTGCGAGCCCTGCAAAAGTTGGGGCACATACAACGTCATCAGTGGCTTATGGCCTTGATTGGTTGACTGGCTCATGTGATGAGACAAGGGGAAGCGTCCATACTTGTAGTCCTGTACTCTACCTTCTTGTAGGCAGGCTCTCGCTCTCCGGCTCTCCACTGCGCTCCGCTGCTGCTTGCTCCTTATTAATGTATTTATATATTTATCAATCTATTTATTTAATCATCTATTTATTTATTTAATCTATTTATTTTTATCAAAATGAACGGTTTCGAAGAGAGATTGGCGGAGGAGGGGAGTAGGTATCCTCACCTCTTCGATTCCCACCGGGGAGACTACAGAGAGAACCAAATGACAACAAATTCATGTTCATCTATTACCTCCTCCTCATTGTAAGTCACCATTTTGCTTCTTTGTTTGTAAACAAAGCCACTGCGTTGAATTGTGGGTAGTAGAGCTCGCACGCAGTGCACCTCCCCACTGGTGCCCCCGTGACTTGTGCACGCTCAAGCCTGAGCTTGAGAAGCATCAATGCACAGGACCTTGTAAGACATAAGCTCAAATCAAAAAGCCAGCAGTCTTATTGCTTATTGCTTATAGCTTATGAAACATAAATTGGGCTTAAGTGCTTATATGTTGTGCTGTCTCTATTACTACTATTGCTGCAACTAATAATAAAGGGCTTTGAGTAGCAGTAAGTATCATTATCCTTTCATCCACCAAATGTCTTGCTAGTTTGAATTACGAAGTGTCCAAATAAATAATCAAATGAAAGCGTGCTGCCTATTTGGACTGTCAGACAAGCCAAAATTAAAATATATACATTCATTTAACTGTCATATGTGACCAAGAAATACAGCAAATTCCCATTTTGAGACTGTGGAAGCCAACAGTCCCTTTTACACAGCCTTTTTAAGGCAGCTTCTGTGTGCCTTTTCCCTCCCTTGCTGTCTGTATAAAAGTTACGGAGGCGGCTTGGGGGGTCAGTTTCAATCTGATTCTGATCTGTCTTTGGAGGTAACATCAGAACTGCTTCAGAGGCGAGCTGGTGTCTCTGTAAATAGATAAGCCGGCTGGTGAGGTCAGGGGCATTCATCTTGACAGAGGAGAGATAATCTCAAAGGAATTCAGCAGAATTATAACAGAATGGACATTCCTGGTTCTTATAAATTGTTGGAATTTCTCACTGTTTGTAATTACGCAGCGTAATCACTTCTTTAATTGTTTGTGGTAGGAGTGTAACCGTGTACAGGGGAAATACAGCATAAATGTTTAGGAAAATCCCATACAGTTGAGTTTAATTTAGATGTCAATGGACTTAGGTTTCACCAAAGATAGTCAATTGTTAACACAGGAGCCACAGCTCTATGCTGTGCCAATGGTGTGAAATGGTATATACACGTTCAGTCTCCCAAGTGTTTGTTGTATTGCTGTATTGTATTGTATTGTTTTAACATCTTGTGAATGGATTAAAGCAAATGGATTTGGCGTCACACGATTTTTTTAAATGCAGGTTTTAACTTTAGATTAATAGTTTCACCTATAAGACCTTTTAAATGAGAAGGTTACGTCTGTTGTGAAGCAAGGTGGGAAGCATCGGTTCACGGATCTCCTGAGACTGTGTTGCCGAGACAGAGACAGGTCTCGACAAAGTTAATTTGCTCCTGATTTGTGTGTCTGAAAAATGCCTTTTTTGTGTTAGAATGTTTGCAAGATCTGTGTCTTGTGAAAAATGGATCCAATATGCATCTGGGTGACAATGGGATGAAAAAATTGGTCATAATCTGTGATCATGTTTATTTCTCCTATAAGAACAAACTGACTCGACTGCTTCTAGTTTCCTAAAGGGGCGGGGCCGTGGCAAAACCCATGTGGTACAAGAAATGAACGGTCAGTGAGATGTCTCGCTTTCTAATAACCGTCTCTGGTTTCACTTGGATGCGGCGCACCAGTGTGGAGAGAGGAAAAAAAAAGTCCGGCGGAAAGCAACACCTGCGTGGAAAACTCACCGTCTTTTTTTGAATCACAAAACGTGAACACGGCAAATATTGCCCGACGTAAACATGTAACCTATACTTTGAGATTTTTGTACACATTAACTTACACGCAATTCTGGCACGTCGGGAATTTTTAAGCTCCAAGGATATGAACAGATGTAGGTCTATACTAGATGGATTTTTATGACTGTGTTTTATGACTGTGTGTACTGTGTACACACATAAGTTTCACTTTGCATTTAAACAAACGCGACTGCCACGGTTACACTTCATCAATGAGACCAACGTTTATCTCCTAAAAAGAATTACCAGTAGCCAGCCGGCGGTGAAACCTCTAATGGTGATTCGGCTCGTTTTACCGGGATGACGACGCAGCGGTTGTCTGACTGAGCAGCTCCGGTGACGGGCTGCAGTGAGTGGAGCAGAGCTGCAGTGCAGGTGTCTCTGCTCTGCTCCACTCTGACCGAGCAAACTTCCAAACAAGCGTCATTTGGATAAATCGACCACAGATTGGGAATCTAAACTGTGACTTTCTCGCATGAAAAAAAATATTAAAACGCAATACGTATTTATTTACTCGCCGTTGCCCGGCTGAGCAGCGCCGGGAAACCAGTTGCTTTGCCGCCCAACATAGTCTCGCGTTAAAAACCGATGCCAAAAGCTGTCGAGGACGCGCTTGCAGCGTCATCTGGCGTCACATCCGTAGGGCTGCGCGGGAAATTGGGTCCCGAATTGCAGCGCATTATGCAGCACACAGCCTGTTCAAGGCAATGGAGAGATACGTGGGTGGGCTCATTCTTTTTGGTTTTTAACGCTTCATCACCCATTAGCATTAAAAAACTAAACATGCATGTGTATTCTTTCACAAATCCTGCCCCATGTCCCTTTAA
>JAQLOL010000026.1:4008620-4021705 GCA_029783665.1 Naso thynnoides | reverse complement strand
TTCACACCTTGGCACCACTTAAAACAGCAATCAAACTTTGTAACATCATTTATAGGTTGAAAGAGACAAAAAAAGTATAATATGTCCCCTTTAAAAACTGGTTTCTCTCCCGTCTCCAAAACCATGTTGATGGAGCTGTTGAAAAGTGTGTGGACCATCGAGGATTTACAGGGTAACTGCAACTTCTTCTGCTGTTGTTTCCATACAGTCTATGGTCTTTTCAAGCTTTGGGATCACAGTGGGAGGGGCTAAGACGGAGGGACATGACGAGCTGAGAGAGACGCAGAAAACTTGGCACATTGTATGTTTGTATCATGTTGCCTACTGCAGCTTTAATCAATTTCTTTAGTCCATTTCTGGTTACTTTAGCCTTGAGCAATTTCAGCTCAGCATAGCTCAAATCCAATTTAACTCACTGCACCTCAGTTCAGTTCAGCTGAATAAGCCCAACAGAGTTATCAAGAAATCCAAATGACTGTAGGAGTGGAGGAAGTGGGCTGAGACTCAGGAATAACTGTTACAAAGAAGTCTGAAGCAGGGCACATGAGTAAGATGACAGTTAAAAGACACGATGAGGAAACAGCTTGAAGAGAGTTTGTTGAAGCAAGAAACAGACAAATAAATAAATAAACAATAGTGAGGACAGAGCAGGGGACAGAAAAATTAATTATTAAGTGAGACAACACAGATCCAAAATGTATAAAACAACCCATGATTTTTATTTGCTCTCATTTAAATTATTTCAACCAATATATCCAAAGAATAGTCAAAGTAATCCGCAGAAATCAAAAGACAACCACTATACTGTATATTGCCATTGAGTAGAACAACTGAAATAATTAATATTGTATCAAACAATCTCAAATATCCAGAATTCATTGGTTTTAATAAGACAATGACAGTACCTTTGTTTAAATTCAAAACATGTTTCACTTTGCTTAAATATTATGGTAATAATCTTGATTTCTTAAAGCTTACAAAGAAGAATGTGGTCTGGCTCGGCTTGAAGTCCAGCTTTGTATGCAGTGAAGCCCCTTAGGCTGACTGGTAGTGGTCTTAATTCCTGAGCGACAGGCTCAGAATACCAGTCTGTTAGCAAGGTTGGACTGCTGTGGGAATCCATCCATCCATCCATCCATCCATCCCTTAAGCACCCATCCATCCATCCTTCCTTCCTTCCTTCCATCCATCCATCCAAAGCATCCATCCATCCATCCATCCATCCATCCATCCATCTACCAATGAAAAGAGAAACAAAATAAAGGAGAGGGGGTCTGTGGGTCTTACACACTTAATGCAGGTGTTAACAGAAATCTTATAGAACAAATCACTGTCATGTATAGGTCTATGCATAAGTTATGGTAGCTGTACAGAGATTATTGTAACAAACAAACATGAAAACAAAGCCTGGTAACCATCTAGAAGGATAAAACTCTTAAATAAAACAAAAGAAAATAAATATAATGTTTTTGGAGGGGCACCTCCTTTTTTCCCTTTATCAATTTTCTTCATTACTTCATGGCTGGACAGAAAACAAATATACCGTATCAACAAAAGACATTCTCCTCCATATTAAAGAAGACTGCGAGAAATGATTGTGTCATTTACTCTTTTACCTATGTTTATTTGATTATTTTTTTTTATCTAAATGGGTGGTCATGCAAATAGAAAAAGCCAAGTCCTTTATGCTTTAAGCTCGATGGTAAAACCTACAGAGGTGAAGCTCTTGGCCAGTTCACCTCTTGATGAGTTGAATACTTGCAGATTACTGGGTTACAAGGTGATGAACTGGCTGGTTTTCGTTCTCATGGTGCATGTTGGTATGCTCCCAGCTCAGGAAGTAACTAGCCTTTGAGTCAGCTAGTTATAACAACTAGCTATGTTTCCATGTACACCAGCTAACTGTGCTTTCTTAGTTATTAAGTTAAGCAATTGCTTTATGCTTCACTTTTTGTCTTGACATTCTGGAACCCATTTCTTCTAACTCAACCATTTTAGCCTCTAAAAGACAAACCAGGTAGCTGGCTAGCTAGCCAGGAATTGTATTTCAAGAGGCTGACTTGTTGTTTTAAGGTGGACTGGTATTCCAAAGTCATTGATTAAAGTCTGCCTTCTTTATTGACAAGCCACCTAGTTAACAGGTAGATTGATGGACAGTGCTGAGAACTCAGATTGGCTGGCCTGCTGAGATTAGGCTACTTTTGTTCTACAGTGACTGATTTTCCAATCAGACTGTGATTACGATATACTTGCTTTTTCATGCTCCGAGGTCCAACTTGGTAGCCCGGTTGACAAATGGAGAACTCCTGTCCTCCTGTGGATACCTACTCCTTGTTTCCCTCTTCACTGACTTCCCAGTTTATTACATCCACATGTCCACACCTGCTGTTTAACTCTCTGCCACAGTGTCATGTGTACTGCCAGTCAAGTTGTATCATAGGCGTCTTTCCAATGTCCATGGCTACACATGTGACAGTTTTTGTTGTAACCAGTTAGTAGGTAGCCTACAATCGGTTTTGTAATCTGAGTCCGTCTGTCTGTAAGCAGCCAGTGCGCCCATTGTGAATCCTAGGCTTATATAGTCTATAAGCAGTCCTTGGGATGGGATGAGGTGGCCCTAAACAAGTTTTCAAGCAATCCCTCCTGGAAACCAAGGCTGTACACAGTTCAGGAGCCAATAAAAAACAGTCGACCGACCAGTCTACCCCCTGTCCAAAGCCGGTGTAAAAACAGTCTGTAAACCGGTCTGTAATCCAGTGCCAGCTGAGCAGTCCTTCTACCAGATGTCAGAACTTAGTTCTCTGCTGGTGAGCGGTACGAAGGTGCTGTTCAGGTGGAGTTCTGGCTTCTTCCCAAGTGTACTGCTTTGAGGCACCTGGTAAAAACACAGGAACGCAAGCATAAGCAGGAATCTCCCACACAAAGCAACTCCTTGCAAAAATCTACGATTAAAAAAGAGAAAGCAGGGGCTGCGTTCTATAAAATATACAGTACTACTGCATGCCAAAAGTGCTCCATGCCTCATGTATGACAACTATACTGTATCTGACAGCTTTTTTCCCAGTCTGTTAAAACTAGTAGCTATGCAGGTTGGATAATATAAAGTTACTATTTTCTCTCTACATTTTCTTTTATCCAAACAGACCTCTTGTTCCCCAATGATCTGCTCTGAACCCCTGGGGAGAAAAGAGGGTTTTATTTTTAATGTGATTAAACTCTGACAACACGCACATAAACAACAGCATCGACATTCAAAAAAGGATGCACTCTGAGGATGTGGGATGCTAGAAACTAATAATGCATAACAAAGTCATCCTAACTTTTCTCCCACCTGTCCATTCAGTAGTGTCATAGGGATGTTGCAATAGACATGGCGTCCACCGGGGCCCAGAGTGGAGAACTGCACGGTGGACGGAGGTGGAAGAGGAGGCGACAGGGAGGAAGGCTGTGTGGGAAGCTGGAACTCGTAGCTGCGGCAGAAATGCCTCATTTGGGCTGCTGTAGCAGTGTGACCACCTCCTAGAGGCAAGGTCATCTGGTTGTAGTCTGGGATCTCTGTCGCCAGTGCAACCTGTGGTGCAAACCATGACCATCTGTTAAATTTTATCACCCAATGTTTTATTCCAAGCAGCAATTACACCTAACTTCTTGATGCCAAAATTCTCAAGAGACTGTAATGCCAGGGTCAGACCAGACAATATCACCCCAATAAAAGCCCAACTACAAAGACGTAGGGCATTGAGTAGTCTCTAAACAGACTCTACATTCACTGAAAGGCAAGGTACCGGAAAAGCCATGGTTTCCAATTGTAGTCTTTGTAGTCCACATAATTAACAACTGATAACTGCTGACGGCATGTGAACTGGCTACTTGTGAAAAGATCCACTGGTCGATGTGGTCTCTCAACTCCAACTCCATTCTCGCATCAGACTGTAAATAGTCAGACTGTAAACAGTGAGCAGCACGCGGAGAAGGAAGTCGGAAATGAAAATTCGCCTCCTCCAACGGAAGCCCAAGAATAATGGGGTTTGCCCAAGAGGCTGTATCACTGTCTACCAGAAGTCAGACAGCTAATGCAGCAGATGGGTTCAAGATTGGGAGTTGGGGGGCCCAGAAACAATCAATGACCATCAGGTGCGATGATTGATTGTTTTATCTTGTGTAGCATAATGGATGACAACCAACGCCTCACGACCTCACGACAGAAAGACTGGCATGTTTAATTTTTTGTTTAAATGGCTTGTCAGTAGTTGTCAGTGGCGAGCGCTTCCTTGCTGGTCATGTCACGCACGTTGTGAACTGCAAACAATGACTGATCGGGGAGAAACGTGTAGTCTATCATGTCTCTCTGCCACGGCACGGCAAGAATTTATGACTCTTTTATCACCTAATCTGACACAGGGAACATTTTAACAGACAAAAATGTCTTGTGGTCTGACCCCAGCATAAGCCTTTAAATTTATGAATTAACTGTGACAAAAAGCAGCAACACACATAAACTCCAAAGCATTAAAATGAATGAAGCTGGGAGGAAAAAAATAATCTCGTCTTTAAACCCAGTTATATGATCAATTAAACAAAAAAAGAAATAATAACAACAATGATAATAATAAATTCAAATGAACTGGTCCAGTCTTATTTAATTGGAGTTGGCCCAAAGCGTGCCAATGGACTTTGGTTGCAAGGGTGAGAGTCTTTCCAGATTAACTATAATTGTTTCTGTGACTCAAGTTGGCGATTGATTAGCATGTAAATTAAATGGGAATATAATTATCTATTATATATTTGGCTTTCAGTCTTATGCAGTCTTATATTCCAATAGTTATTGACTGTATCTTTGCCTGCTCCAAACCTTTGATTCTGTTTACTCGACTGAGCTGACTAATTTGGGTTTGCATCATGACTAGAAACAGTGGTTTTTTTCTCAGCTGAGAAAGTGATTGAGCCAATGAGTGTAGCGGGGGGCTAACATTAGCCAGTTAGCACAGTGATCAGTGCTAACACCATCGTAAACTTCTTATCAAATGCTGTTCATCTGTGAATCAAAACAACAAAAAAAAGTGTAATTATTTTCCCTAGTGGTCACAGCTATGTTAGACTCACAGTCAGTCTCTAGACTCTTCGCTTAACTAGAGACTGATGACATGGCCCCGGCTTTCATTGTTGAACTTGGTGGAGACAGTTAAAGAGTTTTTTTTTAAAAAACCCTTGCGTTGCAGAACCAATCCTAAGTCTTTAAGGTGGTCCTTCATGTTGGGGCCGGTGACTTACTGAAGTCTTGTGCTTCTGAACACTGTCCGACCAGCAACGCAAAGAAAACTACCTCAAAGTTTGTTGATGTTTGTCACATTTGTGGTGAAACGTTTTCTTCAGTTCAAAACACATAATCTTTTCTTAGGACATGATTCATCCGTCCGGCCGGACTATACACTGGCTTTAGAGGACATTACAGAGTTACACAGGGAGACAGACTACCCAAAGCGGTATATGGGAGCTGTTGCACACTTTTGCAACGTTATGGACGTAGCAAATCTGATGTTGAGAGTTGCTCTGGGCATCCATTTTCAGTGTTTTAAAAAGTTGTCTCCGTGTTACAAAGTGATTTGCTATAGCTCTAGTCTGTTTCCATACAGAGGAGAAAAGGCAGAACGCATTATTTCCGGGAAAGTGTCTCCGTTTCAAAAATGTAAGGGACATTGCTTTGTTAGCAGCCGTTCTCGATGCCGTCCCAGCAACTGCCTTGTATTTTGACGTCCCTAGACGGTCGGTAGGCGGAGATCTCTGATTGTCTGTTATCTCGAGCCTACAGCAATGTTTACAAAAGATGCTGATATTAGGGCTGTTCCAAATCAATTAAAAGTCTGCTAGCATCACGAAGGTTGTGCACCAATGTCACCTTAAAATAAAGTTAATTTTAGACAGATATGTTTTTGTCTGCTGATAACATTAGTGATGATGTTTAGGTAAAATGAAACCCTGACCCCCGAATCATCTATGTGTGTATCTGTGTGTGTGTGTGTGTGTGTGTGTGTGTGTGCATGATTGTGCTTGCATAAAAATTGCTTCTCTGGTGCTTGATATTACTACCTGACCCAACTGTTTGGAGTAATACCTGTGCTTTGCTCACCTGATGATGTCCATGACGATTCTCGTTGGGGGGCACCAGAGACGCGGAAGTAGTTGTCATGGCAATAGTGGAGACGGTGGTCTGTAGGTCACCAAAGAGGCCCTGTTCACCGGAGTCCATCACCTGTTACCATAGAAACACAATTTCAAAGCTGCCACCATGCAGATTATATAAAAGCTTGTATTTTATTTTAACACCACAGTATTTTTGAAGTTAGTCTTGAAACACTGGTAACTAAAAGAGCAACAGTTGTTGGTCATATTAAATGTATTGTATGTGGAAAGAAACAAACTACTTTAGTTTTCTGCCTCGTGTTTGTTTGACTATATATTTGATTGTGTCATCATCAGAATTCGTTCTGGTTCATGTTTTCTTTGTGCCCATTTGGAGCCATGTCAACACTTCTGTCTATTTTTCATTCCTTTGCTTTTCCTTCTTTATCCAACATTGTTGTGACCTGTGACTTAGCACTAATGTGACGTTCCACTTGTGTGAGAACAAATGAGTGAGCGACACATAGTCTGTGAGAAAACAGAGAGCCGAGCGTCACGGAGAGCACTCTAATACAATTAAAGTGTCATTATGAATCGCCAAGAGGCTCTTTGATATGGAGAGGACAGGAAAAGGTACTGGCAGCCTGTGAGAGATCCCAGTGCACCGTAAAAAGTCAGCCAGGGGGTAAACTCTAGAAGTGGGGGCACTGCATACTGGTGTGTACCGCCCCATGTAAAGCACTGTTTGATATTCACATGAGTAAAGCCTCATATCACTCTCAATATAATAATAGACTTGACCAAAGCCAGAGGGTCAGAAAAGACAAACTGGGTCAAATCATTGTTTGATTTTTTTCTTTTATGTCTGGACCATTTTACTAAAGTTCATTTAGTTGCATTTATTTATTTGGTTCATTTAGTTTTCATGTGAGCTAGGACGGGTAGACAAAGCCACATGAATTCAGCCAATCCATGAAATGTCGGCCTCTAAGGTTGGAGATGCTGCCGGTGATGAGGGGTCAAAACACACCTGATTGCAAGTATTTTACTGCTGAATATGACAATGGCTTGAGATTCTCAGCATTATTCTCTTTTTCAAAAAAACCTGGAGTTGTGTGTGTTGGTCCAATTATAGAAGAGGCATTTTTACCTCTTCATTGTGTTGTGCATCAGGCTTTTCAAGTCTGAAAACCTGCAGTCGATCAGACGTCCTTCCAAGTGCGTCCTTCCTATGCAAGTTTGAATGGTGCTTTCAAATCAAGCATGTGACAATAATGTCGCTATATTGTTAAAATCCTGCGACAGGAAAAGTTTAGGCTTTCAAGGACTTAATACAATACTTTTTCATCTGAAGCAGTTACACAGTTCACTCTGGTTTGTTTTTTTCTAAATTTCCCTGTGATTATGCTTCAGTACCAAGCAGCATGACAACATCGCTTTGCTAATCAGGGCACACACCACCTGAGGTGTTAACACATGGCAAACACATACACATTTTCCCCCATTGTGATTTCAATTTTCATTCATTACCTGTATTTAGCAGACATTTCAAAGGCCATCTGGCTGTTGTGAATGTATGCGGCCCGGGGAGCATATGTAAACATGCAGACTGAATTTCTACTGCAATTTCTTTTAGGCTCCTGGACATGCTGTGTTTTTCTGTTGGTACACCTGTAGCTACATGATATGTAAGATTCACGAGTAGAGGGACACACATTACAACAAATGTTCTTTACGATTTGAAAAATAATCTCTTTTGAAATACTATTTTATGCCAAATAAGAAAAAAAAAGCACTTTTATTCTGTCGTCTTTCATTTGGTGGCTGAATGTAAAGGTTTGTAGTTGTATTCATTTGAACATCAGTTGATTTTACACACAATACATGAATACAGCAATAAATAAATATATAAAAACTATTTTTGGACTTCTGTTCATGGCAGTTCACCTGGCGTCTGGACAACGTCTCTCTGCGTTTAGCAGGCATCTCGTAGACCACCTGTTTCCAGAACTTAGAAGACAGCTCATTGCTTTTAGGACCCCTCCACTTGATGATGGACAAAACCTGCAGAAGAATTAAAAAAAAAAAATAAATAAAAATATTTTGTGTTATTGTGTTAGTCTCCTGCTGTCTAATGACAACCATCAGCTCTGACAAAGCTAACTTGTGAGGCTTATATTATCATATCATGTTATGACGCGAACCTTGCCAGCCTCCAACCTGCCTGGTTCTGGCCGTCAGATTGCTGACTGTGCCAATCAGCATCCTTTATGGAAGTACTGGCATGAGCTACGGGAGTGGTTTATGCAGTGCACTGTACTTAAGTATGTTTTTTTTGGGATATCTGTATTTTACTATTTCTATTTCTGTAGACTTTCACTTTTACTTTACTACATTTTCCAAAGAAAACGGGTACTTTTACTCCATTACATTACCCATAAGCATCTCAGTTACAGATTACTTAATAAAACCAGAAGAAATTTGTTAGGCTACTAGCCGATGATTTTTTTTTCTTTCAGTTGCCAATAATCTTAGATCACAGACTGTAAGAAGTTGGATGATTGGTAAATCATCTTAGGCATGAGTGCCTGCACCTGACTGTTCAAAACAGGCCCGTAGAAGTTTAGAAAGTGTGGAAAGTTTTCTGAAAGCACTTGTTTTATCATTTTATTTGCATTTTGTTTTATGACTGACTGTATTCTGTCCTTATGTGGACCAGAGGCTACACAATCAAAAAAGAACCCATTTTTTAAAAAGCCAAACTTGACTGCTTTTAAATGTACTTTTTACTTGTACTTTTACTTTTAATACTTAAGTACATTTATATTCACTGTATTTTCTATACTTATGTACAATAAATACCAGCTACCTTAAGACTTTCACTCAAGTAATACTCTAATACATGACTTTCACCTTTACCAACGTACTTTTCCCGTAAACCATCTTTACTTTCACTTTATACAAGACTGGGTTTACGTGTGTGTAAAGCATCAGTTCTGTCAGAACTTGCGAGTATTTCTTCATTGAAAGAAGAGCAAAGAATGACACTGAAGGCTTTTCTTGATGGAAAAATCTTTTTGCTCTTCCCCTTACTGACTTTGGTAAGAGTTTGATTTACTAAGTGGCTCCGCTTGAATTTGTTGCACTTAGGGTCAGGGTCAGTCCGCGATAGACAGTGACAGACAGATGGTTCATCCAATCATCTTAAAAGTATTTTTTCAAAATGCCTGCCCTTTTCCAAACAGTTTCCAGTGGAGCCTTCACAGATGGTTGTGAATAACAAACCATCAAATGCAGTCAGGTTAAGCCAAAACATGCAAACAAACACACTGGTTCATCATGTTTGCCACAATTTGCGAAATTTAAAAATTACGTGTTCTCATTTAGCCATGAATTTAGCAACAATTAATGTGCAACATCTGGTTGAACGTTAAAAAAAGTTAGCTGAGTCTAATGTCAGGTGATTGTCACAGTTTGGTCAGGTTTAGAAAATGATCTGGATTTGGGTGAGAGTGGCCACTTCCTTATAAAAATCCATGTTTCATACCCGAAACGAGTCTCCTGCATTAAAGTTTTGTGTTTGACCCACCTACCACCCTGACTTCTTTTCTTCACAGACAGGGTTGCTTTTTATATTACGTTTGTCTCTTTCTCTTGTCATGATCATCCCCTGGATACTGCACCTTCATACACATGTGAACTGTTCATGCATAGGCGATGCAAAACGTAATACTGACAGCTTTCCTCCCTTGGAACTGCATGTGCATTACGTCTTTTGACGTGACACTGATCGCTGTCAGTTAGCACAAGCCTTCTCCCTGTATTCATCAATCCATATGTGTACCTTGATTGTATGCTTAAGTGCTTCCACTTCTTGGTAGTTGATAACATTCTTCAGGTCTGCGCACTCTATCATGATGACCTTCACACACAGGAACACACGGGTAGAGGTTTTAGAAAGGGATATATACAACAAGTACCTTACTACTCCCATGAACATGTAATAATGCAATCAAGCCAGAAAAATTTGATTGCACGTCTGCCCATCTCTCATATTGTTGAATCTCCTGTTTTATTCCTAAATTATACCTTGATCTCTCCAGTAACCAACATGGAGTGGAGGCGTGTCTCTATCTGGAAGATGCTCCACCCCCTTTTGGCGACAAACTCCGGAGTCAACACGATGATCAGACGTCTGCTCTGCTCCACGCTACGAGCAAGGTCCTCAATGTAGGCTGGGAGAGGCAGACATGGACACAAAGTGAAAGATAAAAAAGAGCAAAATGAGAGAAAGAAATGTGTTTTAAAAACAAAGTGCAAAATAAGTCTGAGTCTTGTAATTTACTGTATAAAACATAAATGTATTCTTGTTTTTATCAGTAGTGCTGTTTTCTTCAGTTTTTTCAAATTGCTGTCTTTGTTCCTACTCTTTACATTAGCATTAAGAATTACTGTGATAAAATAAAACAGAATTGCTGGAAAAAGGAAGGTAAGTTTTGTTTGCAGTTAGATCTAATGACTTTTAAAATTTAAGCAAATACGCTTTCTTGCTTGAGGGTAACTGATATTTGTGCGTTAGGCGTGGAGCTCCAGTCAGAGAATGGTTACGTAGCTTTGCATAAAAGCTAAGGGGAAGCAAGCTAGCCAGACTGTCTCGCCTGAATAAATGCAACTCTGAAGCTGACTTACACTTAATGTCCCATTTGTTTAACCTGTACACAAACGGCCAGATCCATAGGGAATGGAGTGCACCCACTAATAGCACCATGATTTGCGCAGAATTAGCAGACACAATCAGCCCTATTTTAACACCCTATGCACAAAAGAATTTGCGCTAATCATATGCCGGCAATAAACACACCCACAAAGTTTGGAACTGGATCATTTCCCA
The DNA here is from genome assembly GCA_029783665.1 of Naso thynnoides. Lineage (NCBI taxonomy): Eukaryota > Metazoa > Chordata > Actinopteri > Acanthuriformes > Acanthuridae > Naso > Naso thynnoides. The sequence goes on along the minus strand of JAQLOL010000026.1, from coordinate 4,010,694 downwards.
GTGTTTCAGTGTTTTCTCCATATTTCAGAACATGGGCTGGCTTATAATGGACACTGCATAGAGCACAAAATTTTGCAGAAAGCGTCAGTTTTGTTTATTGCTCACAACAGCCGACACTATGCATGTGTCTCCGAAATTAGAAGAAAAAAAAAAAAAAAGAAGAAGAGTGACAGAGAGAAATCGTGCCGATTTAATACACAAATAGCACAGTAATAACTGCGGATCTGGCCTAAAAAGTAATGTGGTTAGAGTTAAGGGCTGTAACTATTTCCCAGCAAACAACAGCTGTGTGCAAGCGACTGCACAGCTTACTCAAGTGTCGTCACAGTAAAGGTACAAGTTTGATGTTAGCCAGGCCTGCTGTCTCCCACAGTCAGTTGTTACGCTATGCAGACTAATCGCATCAGATATGATACAGTTTAAGAGGCAGAATGAATCCATGTCTTCATCTGACTTTGATAGGAATATTTTTAAAAATGCCATTTCTTTGGTCATGCATTTTTATCTATAAAAGAACAGGCAAAATATAAGAGCAAGAGAAAAGATCATCAATAAAAGAGCATTAAAAAACCCTCACTTTAATGTTAGCGAGTATGTCAGAAGAATCTCCCCGTGTAGCTCCTGCCTTCTTTTTGCTGGTGACATCCTTCAACTCATTTTGTTCATAATGACTGGAATGACTGACAGGAGTTTGAAGCAGAGTGACAGAAATGCTTGCGCAAGAGTTTTTGGCCCTGACACAGCGCAGTGAAGTCAGCTCTTAAATGAAGATCAGACTTGTGCTGATACACCACCATCAGCTTTTACTTAGAATTTAGGGAGGAAAATGTGAAATTGAGGAGGTGATGGGATGTGAAAAGCGGGCAAATCTGAGGTAGAGCTGTAGGATATCAGTATGGAGCCAAGACACAGCTTTAAATGCTTCTATTTTATTTACGCTGTGGTGCTGCTGCTTCATGCTGAGCACAATGGAAACTTATTTTCCCAAATGGTCCCATTTCCAATTATTTGTTTCCAACATTCTGAGTGTTTTTTGTAACATGCATCACTGAAATTGCTCATTATTTCTCAAATTTATTATGACTGAAAATGTATGAAAGCTGTGTGTTATGTGAACAACAGACTCTCTCTCTGTCTGAGTCTCTCCCTGTCACCATCTCTTTACTTGCTAACTAAATTAATGACAAAGACTCTCCAGCAACACATTGCAATTTCACGCTCAATTTAAGGGGCGCAAATAGTACAGAACATCCCCCAAATTCAGTCCCTTTCTTTATTTCTCTGGCTTAAATTTCCATCTTTCTTTTTATCTTTGGCTCTCTTCTCCCCACACTCAACCTCCCCTCTTCCCTCCTGCCCTTTACTTCCTCTTTCTGCTCTCTTTTTTTGAGGATTATGTAAATCGTCTAATGAAATAACACAAACCAATGACCCCGTCCCCACCTCTTTCTGTCCTCATTGTTTATTTCTCGCTCTCTTGTTAATTTTGGGGGGCTAATGGAGTGGATAATTGAATGGTGTATTTTAGGTCGCATCGCCGTGTTGCTCTGTCGCTGGCTCTGGTAAGCACTGAAAAGGCACCTCTCTCTGTCTCTGTAATTCACTCATGCAGCTGCTCCTCACATTTTGTAACCTTTGGTTCATGTGCAACTTAGACAAAGTTATGTGTGTTGTCATGCACAGTGGATATTTGTTTTAGGGATGTTTTCAGGGCACAGAGAGGAAGCCTCATTTTTGGAGGAAGTATGGCTTTCTCATTTGTTTTCAGGAGGTGGTGTTGTGTGTGTGTGTGTGTGTGGTTATTTTGAGGCTGAGGGCTGCCTGTAGCATGGCAATTCATTACTGGCCATATTTAGGTAAATTTATTTATGTATTTTCTGAGAAAATGTAAAATTATGCAAAGAACATATGTTAATATAACTTTCTATCTACATTATGAAGTTATTTTAGTGACTGCATTCCTTTTTAAGAAGTTGAAATGTGACTTTGGTAACAAAACGCTAATACACAGAGGATAATGGCTCATTATTTTGTGTTATGCATTAGACTGATACTTCAGTTGAATTAAACCCGT
>JAQLOL010000026.1:3980644-3997640 GCA_029783665.1 Naso thynnoides | reverse complement strand
TTTTCTCCCTCTCATACTCTTTGTCACTCTTCACAACCACAGACAGTGACACTGACATCCATCTAACATCTGTCTCTTACATTTCTTTCACTGTTTTTTTTTTGTTGAAAGGTGCATTTAGCACCTGTTGCTAAAACAACTGTCAAAATGGCAGCAATAATTGCTGTTCAATTTGTCTAAATGTTTGTCTCATCTTTAAAGTTGTAATTCGCAAGAGTTACTAAGATGCTTCAAGAGGGAGTTTTTTTTAAGGTTACTGGAAGCTGACGCAAAAAGCCTTTGATGTGTGATCCAATGTGTTTACTACATTTATGTGCTTTATGTGCTTTTATCATAGGTGTGTTTGTTCTGTGTGCTTTACTGTAGTGTTTTACATGTACGTTATACTTATACCATTTGTTTTGTCTGCTTGCCATTGTCTGCAAATCTGTCCTCCTCATGTGTTTGTGTATCTCCTGAGTCGTCTATGTAGTTTTAAATCTTTGTAATATATCTAATTTTTTTTATGGTCACAGTTATAATGTACAATACATGGTTATGGTTATGGTTGGTCTTAACCCTAACCCTGCTTATCATTATGATTATACAGCACTACAGGCGCACTATAACACACGATAGGTATGTTCATAATGCATTATAGATGGTTGCTTTCAGTGAAATGTTACCAGTTTACTATTCAGTCATTAAGGTTGGCGATGTCAAATAATCTGAACATAGCTCAACCAGCCCGAGCAGCGGCCCAGTGGTCAAAACTCCTGTGTATGTGTCTGTGTGTGTGTGTGTGTGTGTGCAAGTCCATTAAAGAAATGGGAACAAAGACAGTCTCTAAATACTTGGATAATTCCACTGACTAATTACGATCTTGTTACATGAATGTAAACTCCCCAAGAGCTGTTGAGTGCATCTCCTGTTGACACAAATGTTTTCCACAAGACGTTAGAGTCGAGACATTTCATTTCACCGTCTTTTTTGGAAAAGTGGGACTTTTTAGAAAGGTGCCAGAAATGCAGCGTTAGATCTAATCAGTCAGAAGCCTTCTTTGCACTTTTAAATTTGGAGTGTCTTGTATCTAGAAAAAATTCGGATGAGATTTTAAGACTCTTTCTTGTACACATTTCCACATCTCCAATGGCCAGATAACAAATCTGATTCCATCTGTTTTGTTTCTCCCAGACTTCAAGTACAGAGGATGTTTGGTAAATGCCAAGAACGCAAGAAGAAGAAACTTGTCACATTTTAGCTCCAAATATCACAACAAGAGACGGGGAGAAAAACAGCTAATTTTAACATAATTTCAGTAACCTCATCTGCATTTATCACAGGGGACAAACCTTGAAAGTGCTTATAGAGCGGTAACTGACATACACTTAAGAGGAATAGAGATGTTGGCACTGATGCATTAACACCTTTTAACTTGCTGTTGGGCTGTTTCTCATTTGATAAAGGCAAAGTGATGCAGTATGGATTGGGTGTTGGGCACTAAGGAGTGAGATTTCAGCACAATGATGAAAAGGACCTCTCTCAACAAGTACGACTCAGTCCCCTTTGATCCTATCAAAGAGCTGTTCAAAAAAAAGCAGGCTGTTTGCAAACGTATATACCTTAAACCCCTTCCTGGGGTAGTTTGAGCAATTACATTGATCAAAGCTGCATGGATGCCTTTACACTTGAATGTATGCACAAGAAACCGTATCAGTCCAAGAGGCATTAAGCACCCTTTCATTAATGGGCCAGGCCCCTTCAAAACCTCAACTGCAAAATTCTGTGGGGCCTCAAGAAAAAGCTTTAAAAAAGGTCTTTTCACTTTGCAATCGTCGATAAAAATGTCTTTAAAAGGCATGTGTTGTCCAGAATTCATTACTTAATGTGAATAGCAAAACTTTTATTCTGAAATATCAACACATTGTTGGTGTGTTTTCTTGGTTACCTGGTTGTCTCTGGTACGGGCACCCTCCATCGGGAATGGAACTGTTACAAAAATTCACACTCTCCACCCGTGTGCAAGGCGGTGGATTTTTTTCTGCTTCGATATCGGCTCACCCACGGACTAAACTTGGCAAAGAATAAACAAAACTCCCTCTAACTAATTTTAGATTTACTTCTAAAAAGCTTAACTGGGAAGACCAGAATGTATGGAAGGGAGCAGGTTTGCCTGCCGCAGGTCCGTCATCTGACTCTGCTAGCATGTGCCCAGAGCCAGAGCCGGGGCCCGAGACCCCCTGACTGCACCACAGGGCATTTTCCACACTGGTTGAAGTGAATATTTGGGAGTTCATCTTACCCTTTAAAAAAAAAAAAATCCCAAATCAGTCCTCACTACACTGCCTAAACCTCTACTTTTTAACCTCTGGATGAAGCAAGTAAGACAGGAGCCTGTGGTGAGCCCAAACAGACACCTTCAGGAAACGTCAGAGAAACCAGGTCCTCCTAGAGTCCCGGCCTGAACCTGTTTGTCATCGTCTCTCAATTCCTCCTCTCTCCTGTCAGCTCTCTCAGTCTCTCTCCCTCCATTTTTCTTTCTAGTAAGGCTCTCATCATGGTGGCTCAAGGCAGCTCTTTCTGCTCTGTCAGTTACAATAAGTGGATGTGTATGGTGTGTGTGTGTGTGTACCGTAGGTGTGTGTGTCTGTGCGAGTGCACGCTTACAACATAGATGCATCAACCCCATTACCTTGGGTCATTGCAGGGTGAGAGCCCACCCTAATTCAATCACACACACAGTGCGTGAAATCAAGCTTTGATAAGTTGTGCTAACTTAGGACAACTTGTGCTTTGTTTAGTGCTGTCATGTTGTGTTCGGGGGCTCGAATGTGACCCTATTAGCTTCGAGGCTTCAGGCTATTAGGCACTAGGACAATCTGCTGGCTAGTTAGCCCAGTTAGTGAACTTTTCCAAAAGAAGCCGCTGGCTGAGGTTACAAATTACTTGCTCATGCAAACAGTTTTATTCAGCTCACTTGTTAGTTTTAGAAGTGACAAACATTTTTTTTCTTCACTGTTAAACAACATAAGTTCAGTTTCCTAATCTTGAAGTTCTCTTGTTGCTGTTTTAGCTTAGCACAGAACTCAGCCGTTAAAGCACTGTTCATTTGGTAAACGCTCAGAAATCGACTCTCTCCAGTTCTGTCAAAATGTGTTAATTTTTGCACTGAATGACTCAGGCTAACACCTCAAATTTGGACATTTGTCAGGAAACTTTTCAGTGAATTTTAAATGTTTTGGTCAAAGTCAGTCCCCACGTTAATTTGCTAATAAACCAATGAGTTCGCAAATTGAACCGAAACAGTTAAGCTGAGTCATGAGACCAAAAAATAAAAAGAAAGATGTCAAAATTCGTACAGTACAACACAGCTGAGTGACGATTTTCTGTGGGTCCAGAACTATAGCACTCAGAAATTTGACCCTTTTTTAACATGAAAACATTAAGTACGTTTACACACCAGTTTTCCACTAATATTGAGAATATGGCAACATCTAAAATTCTTCTCACAGGTCATGTAAACAGTATATTCTGGCTAGGTATTCCTAATTAGGCTATATTCAGAATGAAGCATTTTCAAATTAAGACATGTGGGATACGCTGGCATTACTCCTGTCTTAGGAGCTTTGTCTGAACATGTATAAGGCACAGTTGGAATATGCCCCTCGGTCGGGTTCTTACAACAGTTTGCAGCACACACCCTCGTGCCTTTTTATGCCATATGATCAACGTTGTGAGTAAACACACCAGCCAGCTTCCAGAATGGTGACAACAAAGGAATGTGCGTTGTTATGTTAGATGGAGATTGCATGGCTGCATGTAAATGGGAATATTAGTAGAATATTCCTTTTTTTGTTTTTTACCATGTAAACAGATTAGTTGGAATATTGTCTTTTTGGAATAAGTGAATATTGAGAGCATGTAGGTATATTCATTGAGTGGTTCAGATTCACTGTATGAACAGCTGACCAATTGACAAAGTTAAAACAACAACAACAATATTCTGCATTATGACAAATGCTTTTTGTGTGGAAAATGCCTAAAAGTTTGTACATTCTTGTTGGATATTAACTAATTATGCAGCGGAGACACCAACTAGGACTATTTTCAATGTGTTGAAGGTGATTTAGCAGGATTTCATATAAGAGTTATATAACTGATTGAAAACTACATGTCACTGTAAAGTTGTATAAATTAAGCTGATATTTATGTTTCATATGAGGAATAAAAACTTCACATATGCCAGTGCCTCGTTTACGGTCACGTTCCTCCCATCATGGGCACCCACCTCGTCCTGTTTATTGGGCACCGTTTGTGCTCTGAAGTGGCTTCTTATCCCTCAAATAAATTTGTTAAGTTTTAAATATATTTGAAAATATCCCCACACTTCCAGTCAGAATCACACTAGAACAATTGTATCTCGTATGTGATGAATCTTCCTCAGATAGATCCTTTATAGCAAATAAAAATGTGCTAGTGTTTGGAAGAAAACAATAAAATTAGGTTTTATAGTAGGAGTTGAATATAGGTGCGTACTGATTAGCTACAATACTTTTCAGCTTGACAAAAATAATCATAAAAATGCTGTAGGTGGTGAGTTTCAGTGAATAGAGTTTCTTTTCTAGGCTGAATCCTGTGTCTCTTGCTCATTTCCTTTTAGTCTCTATTGATCACAGAGAAGGAAATGTAGATTAAGAGGACTTTTACGCTTTGGGGCAACTTCTGTTATTGAATATTGCTAAACGAGGAAATAAAAAATGGAAAGAAGAAAAAGAGTAGATGAAGATACAGTGATGCATTCAGTTAGAATCAACAGGAACACACACAGAGCACCCAGACACCAGCAATGCTCCAACCTCCACCCTAAATCAGAGGAGAGCTCGCACACAGTTTGCTGGATTTCGGTGAGATCTCATTTGAAGCTGACTGAGCCGCTACAGAGAAAACACTGTGCTGTAGGCAGCGCTAACAGGGACGCTTTCAACACGCGCTGCTATGTGCTTCAAGTTCCAGCTACTCGAGAAATCCACAGAGTGTCTATGTGTTCCTTTACACTCTGTTTATGGTAGAGTGCATATTTCAAATACAGGGCTATGCTTTTTAACAACCCCATTACACTCACCTGACTCCAGTGAGGTGTATGTATCAGGTCTGATCACACACATGCACACACATGCAGGATATGATGTGCAGCAGTGCTGTCCATCGCTTTAAACCTCACACCTCTGTACACAAACACACTCTTTCACACAGTTTCTTGAATTCAACCAGTTAAATACAGCATGACGTATCGACGACCTAACATTTCCCATCCTGACCCCCTCCAGAGGTGTGTGTGTGTTTGTGTTATCCAATGTGTGTGTGTGTGAGTCCCTGAGGTGCTAGTTAAGTATAGTAAGATAGATTTGACACCCAAGGCATTCAGTGCAGAGAGAGAGACAGACCTGTTTTTGGTCCTCCTCTCTCTGCCTCTCCTGGTGTCTCTTCTTTTCTCTTTTTCTCCTCATTTTGTCTCCCCTAATTTTCTCCTACACCCCTCACCTTCCCCATCTTTATCTCTCCGTCTGCATCTATTATTCCTCCCATGTTCTTCATTTTCTTGCCTCGTTCTGTCTCCTGCTATTTCTGTGCCTGTTTATCTATTTCCACATTCCCCCAATTCTCTCTGTCCCTGTTTTCTGCATTACATACATTTATTTCACATAGCGGGCATTCATGCGGCATTCTTTTCCGCTGAGGTTTTCGGTAACAGAGACAATTTGTCTCCTCCTCCAGCGCTGTTCGGCTGTCCTCTGTTTCTCTTTGTCTCTCTCGGTTTGTGGCCTTTGACACAAACCGGCTCGTTCTTTCTGCTCATCAGATAAAAAGCTGGATACTAGAGGACTGCTGCAAATGTTTTACAGAAGGAACTGTGCCCTTATGCATTTTTTCAGCTGAATATTAAAGCAGTGACTATGAGATTCTGTTTTTTTTTAAATCATGTTTCCATCTGTCGTGCTAAGCACTCTTAAGTGTCTTTGGCCTCTCATACCGATGCACAAGGTACTGTATGAGACGTAATGGGCTTTGAACAAACTAAAAAAAACCATCCATAGCAGTGTTAGATGCTTGTAGCAACCCCTCCACCAGATGTCACAGAAAGAGTGATTAAAGGGATAGTTCACCCAAAAATGAGAGTTCAGTATTTATCTCCTGCAAGGTCGGGGGAAATGTTTTAGTACACAAAACACGCTGGAATTTCACTGGAAAGAGGCGTTGCAGTCATCTCCCAAACTTTGAAATTAATGGTGACCAGGGTTCAAACATAAATAAAATAACCTAAAACAAAACCACAAAATGCCTCCGTACTGCTCGTTGGAGGTAATCCAAGTGTTCGAAGTCTTTATGTGCCAAATTGTGGGGAAACATGAACCTGACCTTCCATCAGCATGAGAAGTGTGTAAAATGACTAAATATTGATATTTGGGTGAACTATTCCTTTAAGTCCACAGATGAGTGAAAGTCAAAGTAGAGCTACTGGTCACATAGAGGACCTTCAGCTACAAGAGGTAAGGAGTTTTGGTAACTGAACCCAACCAAACTGCCACTACGAGTGCCTGATTTGCTAAGAACTCGAATAGAGTACTTAACTGCGTGCACACTCTGACATATTGCATGTTTCGTTGGTGTATGCTTTGTGAGTGATCTACTAAAAGTGCACTCACACTGGACAATCCGTACGTTTGACTCCCTAAGTCCAGTTTGTTTGACTAGTGTGAGCGCTCTGTTCTGTGCTCAAGCGCAGCACACTTTGTCGGCCCTGGCAGGGTTGGAAGAGGTGGGCTTCGGCACGATACGGATGCATGTGCACGAGCACATGCACAGAGAGCCGACATTGCTGTGACCGTTTGTGGAGGATTCAGCTTCAATTCAGGCGGACATCAGCAAACAAAGTCCGGATAAAGAGCAGCGGGAAAATCTGAGACTGTCTTTAAGATCGCTGATACCAGAGAACAACTTAAAAAATTTATTACAACATGAAAAAAATGACAGTAAAAATATGGGTCTTGCTACATAGATCAGGAAGCTCAAGCGTGCTCCAACACGATTAGACTAGAGAAATGTGAGTGCAGGCCAGCAGGGGAGAGGGGAGGGGGGACAATCGTGCTTCGGCATGGTACGGAGCTGTAGAAACTCAATGCCCTCATGGTTATACTGTTGTACTTGAAACCTTTATGAACTTCTTTCACATGAAATTAACAGAGCCAGCACGCTTCATTCTCCGTCTCCACTCATGCTACTAACACAGACTGTATACGTCACGTGACTTCCTTAGTCTCTTAAAGGGATATTGCCTAATTCTCACAACACTACAGGAGCAAGCGGGCCAAGTGTGAGTGTGCCCCAAGAATAATTGCGTGACTGACAAAAGTGCAAACGTGGTGGAGGTGGCAGGATTTAAATGAGAGTTTTGCATGTTTCAGTGGTTCCTGCCAGAGAGTTCAGAGAATGATTAGCGCGAACACGAAATGAAATGGAGAGGGAGGAGAGGAGCGCACCGAAAGAAAGACGCGTCAACTGAGAAAAAAAAAAGATTGATAGGGAGAAAAATTTGGATTTAATTTTCTTGAGGCTACAGTTGCTGTGGCTGTTGTGTTTCATTTGGCTACAAGAGTTCATGTGCAAAAGCAAATAAGAGCCATTCTCAAAACTGAGAAATTAAAGTAAATTACATTATGATAAATGAAAATAAAACAAAAATACATATGATAAAATAAATAAATCTTTTTGTTATCCTAAATCAGACTTTTTTATTCATTTTGCGAGGAATGATTTTACAAAGCACTAATTACCTCATGTGAGGCTCCAAATCAGTTCTGAGCTCATCCAAAAGCTCCATAACTGCATCACTGGACAGGCGACATGTATTCATTTTCTTCTGTCAAACCAAAAATGTTGACCAAGTGGTAAAAACACGTTCTCTACATATTCTTTCAGTTCTCCTGTTCATCTCCTCAATAACAGCAGCCGTCCGTAACACTTCCATTCAAACGTTTTAAATACAGACACCAACTGCAGTCAGTGAAATTGCTTTCAGAATCGATAAATCACAATGCTTGTGCTAAATTCGAGTATTTGCATTTTCTCCTCCCCGTATTTTGCACACTTGGGTAAAAACACCTGTGTTGCACTTTCAATAAGGCAAAGGTGCTAAATCGACAGTGTGCGCTGTCTTGCTCATTTGAAAGATGCAATCCTCTGTGCGCACCTTTAGTAGCTCAGTTTACACATTTGTTTACGGGTGTCGTAATATCAACTTTGCACGCTTTTACACACGTAAACCTTCAGTAAGTCAACTGGAGTGTACCTTGTGCATCTGTACGAGATGCCAAGAGGTGTGACAAAGCAGCGTCGTAAATGACGGACAGACACTTTCTGGAGGTCACCGGTTAATCAATCAGAGTGCCCAGTTCTGTTAGACACTCTCTCTTGGATTTTCTGTGGATTTTTCTGTCAGTAGCTGACAGACAGAAAAAAAGTAGCCCATTTATTTCTTTCTGTCAGCTGTTTAAGAGCAGCTATCCAAATGTTAAATTATGCTTTGGAGGAGCTTTCTCATCTCACACATTTCCTGATGACAGCACACATTTGAAGTCTTAATTATCTTGGAAGCTGTTCACAGCAACAAATATTTACTGAGCCAAAAAAAAAAAAAGTAGCATCAGTTTCTGAGCTGCAGGGGTTTTTCTTGTTAACAGAATCATAAAGAGAAATGTCCCAGGTAACTAGAGCAGATATGATTTTATATTTAGCAAGCCAGAGTAAACAAATATAGTACTGCTTTTTGGACAACAGACAGAGGAAGCTGTATATTCAGATGTTGAATTCTTGTTTCCTGCCTGTTTGACAGTAAATGATCTGTAAATAGAAACGAGTATTTCTTTGGTTCAGTGGATTTCAAAACAGGGGCCTGAAGACCACACAGCAGCCAGCAGCATCACAAAGTCTGGGTTCCCACAGAAGGGTGCTTCGACCTGAAGGCCCCATCACCAGCTGCAACTTCACTACCAGAAACTCTTCGTGGAAATGATTCGGAATTTTTATATAAACTTTACCGTTTTGCTACTTAGTGCATTATATTGATCCAGTTCATATATCCATTAACTTTAAATAAAGACCTTTTTCTTGAAAGGAATGGTCTGTCATTTTTAAATTTAATAGTAAAAGTCCTGTGTGATTTTGGAGAAAAACTTTGTGTTCATCCACAAAGGTTTTATAAAACACTTATTTGACTTCATGCATGTAAAAAAAAGTTTAATTCTCATTATTTGAATGAGCCAGAAGTAAATAGTGACCTAAAAACACAAAACAATTCTCTGTTCCAGCTCAACTTTGTTACTATGTTGATTGAACAAAATGTGAATTAAATATGAATTGTATAATTCTTTACAGTATTTAAAAAGAGCATCAACCTGATTATTATCTGTATATAAGTACAACTAAGATAATGATTGTCTGACAAACATTTTTTAACTAAAAAGATACAACTTACTCTGTGAAATATGGACATTTTACAGTCCTCACAGGAGGTGCAGACACTTTGATTACTGAGAAGTTTTTGCAGCATACAATCAGTTTTTTCTGGAAATTAGGAATTTTACCTTCATTTGTATTAAAACGATAGAGGACAAAAAAACATTCCATGCAAATTTCTGCCTTATGATAAGTGTTAATGGTCAAATGTAGCTGATATCAGGGCTGTTTGCAAGAAACTATTTTTTTGAATAATGTTTCATTTGTTCATTATCTGTAAGCGTTAATCCTGACGCAGGGTTGTTGGGGGGCTGGAGTAAATCCCAGCTGACACTGGGTGAAGGTGGGGCAAACCGTGGACATGTCACCAGTTCATCACAGGGCTGACATAAAGACAAACAACCACTCACGCTCACATTCACACCTACAGGCAATTTAGAGTCACAAATTAACCAAACCTGCACGTCTTTGGACTGTGGGACCCCAGGGACCCTCTTGATGTTAAGCTAAAAGACTGGGTTTCGAACCCAGGACCTTCTTACTGTGAGGCAGCAGTGCTAAATTATAGCACCATAGCAAACCTCTCCGGGTATGTCGCATGAAAAGAAAGCGGTGAGCAACACATTTTTCATTTTTGTTGAGCGACTAAGCATAAATTAGCCTTTGTAGGGACAGGCATGAAGATGGTGCTCCTGACACAGAGGCTGCAGTAAAGGGCCACAGTAATGGACAAAATAAGAAAAGCAATGTTTACCTGCTCTAGAAGTAATTTTAAATACAAGTGAGAACCTGTAAATGAGCTCAGTATGTGCCCTTTAATATTACATTAATTGTTTACTGTTGTCATTCCAGGGTTTACAGGGCTTGTGTTAAAAAAGCTACATACAGTGGATAATATTACCTGACCTTCCCTGACTTAAGTTACTTGTTCTCTCAAAAGAATCTGCTCTTCCGTAAAGTATAAATTAATTCACTTTTGCAGCAGAAAGCAGCTACGAGTTGCCCCAGAACTCTGTCGTAGGCCCAGTAATATTCCCCGTCCTGTTCTGCCTGCAGACTGTTTTACCTCGGTGCTTCATAAACACATTTTTGGGTGATGATGAAGTTGTTGATGATTTTAGTTTCTAGTGCGGAAAAATAAAAAATGCGAACCATGACAATGTTTTTTAAGTAAGTAATTTACTTGCAAGCAGGTTATGATTATTGTTTTTTTATTTGTCACTCACTCAGACTTAATGTTCCAGGAAAAGTGACAGGACATGAAAATATGACGCGCTTTTTTTTTCTACACTTCAGGTTCCTTCTATTATCTGTATAAGAAAAACAGGAGAGAGTGAAGGAAAAGCAAAGAGAGAGCATAATTTACCTTTCTTCTGCAGTATAGCACTCCCGCTGCGCCTTCCGATGTGGTTCTCCACATAGCAGGTGTAGTTGGCCAGGTCTGACTCCTCCACAGCATCAAACGTTAAGGAGAGCTGCACCTCCTTCTCCCCCAAGTGCTCCCTTAAAATCCTGGACCAACACACAAAGAGAAGACATTATCACAGACAGCAGGAACATCTCTCTTTGCTAAATTTACAAATGAAAAAACCTTTTAAGGAAGACATGACCAATACAAACATGCATGAAACATGTAACTGCATTTATATCCTGGACTGCTCCTTAAAAAATCTACAAAGATGAAGAAAAAGAGGAGATAAAATTTGAGAACAAGAAGAAAAGTAAACGTGTAAATCTTAATCTTCTCTCCATAACCACTCTGCTGATGACAGGAAAGAAGGAAAAAGGAAGAAAAGGGAAATAGTACGGAGTACAGAGCAGATGAAAAAGGGGTACAGAGGGAGCGAGGGGCATGTGTTGAAAACATTGGCAACAGCTGGAAAAAGCCTCTTTCATGGTGAGGTCACACTCCTCTAAAAGCCTGCGGGGAAGAGAGGGAGTGGAGGTGGGGAGGAGGAGGAGGAGGGGGAGACTGAACTGATGTCTGGGTCACGACGTGCACCTTGATGCCTGATTTTTGAGGTCAGCTTCAGCCATAACCACTGATCTCTGAGATCAGACTTAACTGCTGACGCTGCAAATTCAGAGCAGTCTGTGTAGCACAGATGGCTCAGCAGCGTCGCAGTGTGCGAGAATGCTGTTTAACGTGGCTGTGGTCGTAAAAAACACAAAGGTGCGCTCATTTCATCCATTCTAGTTCAATTATTGTTGAAGTATATCTTGTTTTAAAACTGAGTAATTTAAAAGATTTAAACTAATTGTATGTAACATTTCCATATTATATTGTTTGAATATACAAAAACGACTACATCTTTGTTTATCTTTGTTAAGTTGTGAACTTACTTTATCCTAAATGTTTCCAACAATGGTCAAACTCTGAGAAATCTCTATTTTATTTCAGGTATTGGTGTGTTTAATTTTGTCACCTGTAGCTGCCTTGTGAGCGAGGAAAGAATTCTGCAAACTTAACTAAACGTAACGGGAATAAACCTTTGACACATCGCCTTGTCTGTCCGAGCCAGTCAGACAGAATGGCATCTTCTACGGTGGCTGTTTAACAATGAAAAAAACAAATCCCATGATCCCACGCTACTGCACAATGTCTTTTGTTATCACTGTCATGACTGAGAGACCTTCTGTGGCAGACATTGTTGGTAAATGAACTGTATTATTAGCTCTTGCAGCCTTACACCCACTCAAAGCACTTATAACACAGGTAGCATTCACACACAAACACAGTTATAGAGTAACGGCAGGGGCTTTATGTATCTGTCAACCTGCTCACACAATCATCAGGAGCAATGCTGGGGTTCAGGTTCTTCTCCAAGAACATTTAAACATGCAAACTGGAGGAGCCGTAGATTAAACCAGGGACCTTTTGATAAGTGGATGACCGGCTCTTCCCCATAAGTCACAGTCTAGCAAAATGCAAAGTGATTTCAACACTCAGAGTTTAAATAGACATTCATTTTACTGACATAATTTTATCACTACCATGCAAGAGGCTGAATTCTTTGTTGTAGGAAACTTATTTCAGCTGAGACTCATCATTCAGCCATACCAGCTTTGGCTACAAAGTCTGCAGACCTTTCCTGTGTAGCACTGCTAATAAGCAGTTTCCATTGACACGATGTAAGGGATAATGTCGAGTGAGGCAGTCATTATTATGAAAAAAAAAAACCTTGACAGGGCGATGCAGCCTGAGGGTTTTTTTTTCGCAATAATGACTGCCTCACTCAACATTATCCAGATAATTACATGGCTATATACTTAACAAATTAATAACATGACACAGAATACTGATTTAAATGATATTTTATTTAAAAAAAAAAAGATTTTATGTCTTCCGCCAAAAAAATAGTCCGTTCAATTCTATGGTTGAAACTGCTTGCATAGCAGCGGAGTGTTCACATTAGCTGTTTGCTGTTTTGGATCCGGACTGTGGTTGGGAAACTGGGCCAAAGTTGTTTTTGCTTCACTTTAACAGAAGTAGTCAAACAGGACTCAGAAGACTGACTTGGTCTTGAGAGGCTGCGGTCTTAATTTACCAGCAAATTAAGTTGGCACAGTTCAGGGAAACAACTGATAAACTGATAAACTAACTGCTAACTGCCTCCACTCTTTCAATCGTTACACACACACACACACACACACACGCGCGCACGCACACATACACACACACACAGACACACACTCATCAGTCTCTCACCTTCGCTGAACCACACTCTCTTAAAGGAGCCATGCTACTCTTGCAACAGATGGCTACAGGCTCTGTCATTAAAGAATAAACTCCCAAACCAGCGGACGTGCTTGAAACTGGGACAATGATGCTTTGAAAAAATGCCATCCGAACAGCGTCTCTAACAATGGTCTGTTATACAGAAACAACAGACCTTAGAATGCAGTGATCAATCAATCAGAGTGAAGGATTCAACAAAGCCGTGTAATAAGTTGATATAATATGTTGTCATTTTTTAAACAATGGGTCCTTGACCTAACCTACAAACTACTTCTTTACTGAAAACCACTTCAACATGTGAGCAATCCAAAACTTGACAGACATGTTGTTGGCCTCTGCAGAGTAATAACTTCAGCACAGTTATGGTTGCTAAACTGTGACTGGGCAATCGTTGAGAAAAACTGTCCAGTAATTCACAGAGTAAGATCATTTTAGAAGCCAGTGTCTTGTGAAGTGAACTCAGTGTCAGCCTCTAATAGGCCTACTTGAGTAATCAAAGCTTGAACCTAAAAGGGAAATTCTGAGTGTGAGGAGTGTGAACTAAGACAAATCTTGACAGGATTTTGGAGTTTCTTGTGGGCGATGACACCCATGCGAAATGCTGTGAAAGTCTTGTTCAGACAGTCTCGTCTCTTCAGCCAACATGACATTTCTTGATTCAGCCGAACCACACCTCAGGGTAGTCAGATGTTAACAACGTGGAGCAAGATACGGCAGTGGTTAAAATGTTAGACTTGCAGCGGGAATGGGGTATTGAAACAAAAACATAATTGCAACATAATGCATGAAAATTTGTATCCACTGTATTATTGCAGCAGGTGATGCCACGTATACACGCTCTTTCAAATAATGCAATGACCATGTAACTTAAAGTAAAAACAGCTAAAAATCTGGAGAAAGGATTACATTTTAAATGTCCATTATGAAATGGATAAAATCAAAGTACCAAAATCCTCCATAGTTCAAACTATCTTGCTAACACAAATCCATTTTTTGTTGTAAAAGTAATTTAATGCTAAGGCAGTCTAAAGAGAAAGCTGCACAGTGAAGACTTAGCAAAAGAGAATATGAAATCTATCTGAACACAGAGATTATCAGGTCATAAAATAAAATAACAAATGAATGAAATAAATAAAGTGGAGACTCATGTAAAAGATGAGAAAGAGGCGGAGAGGAAATATTCCGCCTCTTCACCAGCTGAGTTCAGCCTGGTGTAGGCTAGCTGTGTTATGTGGTGGTTTGGAATGAATTTAAAGTGAGTGGTCATATCAAGTCAGCAGACAGCAGGATTTTGGAAATAATGAGCAAATGCCGTGCAGAATCAACATTATGGTGAGAAAACAGACCAGACAGGAAACTGTTTTTGTTTTTTTTAAAATTTATTCTATCTCTTCTTGTCCCAAAAAAACACCAAAGCAACATCAAAGAGTGCTCATGTTGGCAAAAATTTGCACTTTAACACGTCGTGTAGTGTAGCAGCCAACTAGCATGTTTGTATTTCAGCATTTTTTCACACAGAGCTGGCCTCTCCAAACCATGCTGATTGGTCGGTCTTGAGTTTCTTTACTCCAGATGGTCATGACATTGTGAACATTTTGTGATTTGGAATGATGATGAAAAATGAGTCTTCTGTATGTGCCCCCTCCCTCATTTGCTTGGTTTCCTCCAAGTCCGTTTTAGTTCTTGTGCACTGACTCATTTAGCTCAACAGCCAATCCGAGAGATTTGTCTCATGATGGGATTTGCCCCTGAATAAGTCTGCTCTGTCGGTAAGGTTCCTGAAGTGACCAACATGGGCCAAGGAGTGCTGACAGTGCAGGACACACTACAAAAACTTGGGCCAAAGACACCCACCAATGGTTTAACTATTGCCCATGACCAATCGCAGTCTGGTGTCTCAGGGCCTTATACAATGTGCTGTTTGACTCAGCACTGAGCTACAGCCGTCTTGACTGGTAAAATTTTAAAACAAACAATATGTTTTCATGCACAGGAAAGTCGAGCTACAGTTAAGGCTTGATTAGGCCATTTATTTAGGCTACTGTTCTTCTCCCAGTACACAAGAAGCAACGGTGAAATTGAGTTATTGATGAAAGTATATCTGACTCTGCTACAGTAGGTGGAGATATGCCCCTTTTTAGCTGGTTGCTATTGGACCTCCTTCCAACTAACTCATTACATCACATATCAAACAAATGACAAGTTAGCTAGCAGCAAGTGGATTTCAATGTCAAACTGCGAAAACATGAACATCGTCACAATGCTGTATGTTTCGTAGACTCTATGTTCTTCCTTTTTAAAATAAGCTTCTTCTTGTTTTCCTCCCAGCTTTCATCCATGAATTTATGCTGTTCTTCTTCTGGCTCAAAGGCTGCTGCAGAGATGGTCAATCATGCATAGAACACTTATCGTATCCAGCTACATTATCCAGGTTTGTTAGTCCGACTTCAACAAATTCAACTTAGCACGATTTCAGTCTGACTAACATGGTTACATATACTTTAAAGGTCCAGTTTTAGTTGGACCAACACAATGAATCAACTTTTTTCTAACACCATGTAAACATACTGAAAGAGGGGTTGAACCACGCAGGAGCTGGCTAAGTTTAACCATTGCAAGCAGAGACAAGGCAATGTGTTGTACTGAAATGAGGTATTGTTGGTATTTCACCATAAAAAAGCACCACTTAAAGCTTTTATCCAAGTTCATGCATTCATAGAATGTCCTTACACCCCCTTTCAGCATGGGTAGTTGATGCTTTTCGCAGACAGCTTGGCAACAGAGATTAAAGCAGTGAAAATCAAATACAATATTATTGTTACAATAGACAACATATTTCAGGGAGAATTGATATAAAAAAACTGTCAAAGGTTTTTGAAGAAATACACTAAATGATGTTCTCTTAGTCTCCACCTTTGCGTGTCAGAGCGTGCTTCACTCTGATGTCTACCAGCACAGAGCATTAGAGGTCCCTGTCAAAAGCAGGGACTTGCTAAAATACTCGATTAAAAACACATCACTTCTTCTCTTCCTTTTTCACACCTCTCCATAGCCATCCCTGACACATTTTGACAGACCTCCTTTCTTATCTTACCTACCCCCATCTCTCCATAAATGATCAAATCTCCTTTGAAAAATAATAGTAATATAATTAACATTACTGTCTTGATATCTGCTATTAAACAAAGTTCTTTCATTCAGTGATGAGGAATAATTTATTATTCTGTCCTTGATTTGTGTTATACAAAATGTATGTGGGATGATGTGCTCTTGTAATGCTAATGTTTTTAAGGATTATGTAATTAAGAAAAAACACACTTAGCCTTTCTTTATGAGCCAAAAAACCCTTCTCGCACACTGTTCACCTCAGTTTTCACATCTTTAGCACTACTGCTGCTTTTAACATATGCTATATTTTGATATATTGCTGAAAGTTAAACTGCACCTCTGGTACTGCACCTCTGTCCCCTGGTGTACCCCAGGGTTTAGAACTTGGTCCTCTCCTGTTCATCCACACAACTCTGCCACTCATGTTAAGCATGTCCTCTTTCACTACTTTATGTAGATAATGTTTAGCTGTAGTTACTTACTAAGTCCACGGTTGATATAACTCACTCCACCCTTACCAACTGTCTCACCATGACTGCAACTTGAACTGAGCTTTGACAAATCTTATATGGATCCCCTGCACAACTCCCTCACCATTAAAAAAATAACAATTATATATATATGGCTATATATATATATATATATATATATGGCTAT
>JAQLOL010000026.1:3919306-3933538 GCA_029783665.1 Naso thynnoides | reverse complement strand
TGCGTGGGTGTGTTAACGTAAGTGTGCATTTCTGAAAACCTGCATGTAATTAGTTGTCTTGTATATATATGGGTGTGTATGTGTGTTTCTGTGTGTCATGCATGTATCTCTGTGATAGTTATCTCTCTTTATGAATGACAGGTATAAATGTCATTGATGCTTGGTAGTTTGTTCAGTTTACTGCCTCGCTTATTGCATAATGAAAATATTGACAGAAAGCCATTGATGCGTTCGAGTCATCAGCTCTTGTTTTCACACAGCTGAAGTAAAGCAACAAGTCGAAGAACAAAAGCAGCAGAGGATAAATGCTATGTTCACATATGAAAGGTAGCAATGGGAAAAGTTTCAATGTTTATGAGTAATGTGCAGGTTCAGAACACGGATCATAATACAACTCAAACTGGTGAGTTACACGTTTCCAACATAATCCCAAGATGTGAGAGGACGAAGTGCCCAGAAATACCTGAGTAGAAAAAAGATGATGTTTTTGTCTTAAATAAAAATGATCGAAAACTTTATGATCAATCCTTTGTTGTTAACAGCTGAATGTGTAACTGAAGGCTGTTCCAAAACATGGCACATAAAAAAAATGCTAACTTTTATTAGCACCAACATGAGTTCAAAGAGTTGCATTTATCAAATACTAAATAACATTAGTTTGTATTACTTGCAGTTTGTTCCTAACAAACACGATAGTTCAGAATGACTCCGTATTGATGATGAGATGAGAAGTAGCTTGACAGAAAAGCCTCCCCACTTTGTTCTATAAGACAGAAACTTCAATTTGCTTGCAATTCCAGAGAAAAATTCAGCAGTGGTACCACAGGAAAGCAAGTGCTTTAGTATTACTACAAAAAAAAAAAAAAAAGGATACATTTGATGGAAATGTCAGTTCATTTACAAAGACTTTCAATCTATTTGTTCTCAACAATTTATTCTTTGTTCCACATTGGATCAACTCATATTTATTTATCCAAATGTGTGCTTGTTAGTTATGAGCCACTTGCAGTTGGGCCTTTAAATTTTTAAAAGACCTACAAGGGGCCCTAAATAGAGCCTTGCAGTACCCCATATTTAATATCTCCCTGGAAATGCAGATTAATGCAGACCAAGCAATATTATGCCAACATGACTTTTCTCCAGCTAGCTTTTTTAGGACAAATGACTGGAATAGGTGTTAATAGACATGCTGCTCCATAGCCAGACTGATGATGAAACTTCTTGAGAACTTAAAGAAGTTCATTTTTTTGCACAATAAGCCTTATAATATGGATTTTTACAATCATATATTATGTTCTACAGCGTTATTATGACAATTAGCTCAGTCCTGAGAGCTGGAACTCATCGCTGACGTCACCGCTAGCTGAAAACAACAGAGGAACATGTGCACTCAGACAATTTGTCAAAAAAGACATTGAACGTTCTGTTTAAAAGACGTGAAACTCGACGAATGTTTAGTGGTGTCCTCTCATGTACGGAAAATAAAAAACTCAGCTAAACATGGATATATAACCCAAAAGTGGCTCTTTTAGCTGCTTCACAAAACAAACAGTTGTTTCTGGGTTGTATATCCGTGTTTAGCTTTGTGTTTCACATCTTTCAAACAAGTGTTAATTTTTTTTTTGATGGATTATCTGAGTGCACATGCTCCTCCGCTGTTTTCAGCTAGCAGTGACGTCAGTGACAAGCCCCAGCTCTCAGGACTGAGCTTATTGTCATAATAACGCTGTAGAACATTGTGTGTAATTGGAAATATCCTTATTGTAAGTTGTAATGTGCGAAAATTCGAACTTTTTGAAAAACCTTCGACATTGTTGTTAAATTTGATACTGGCCTGTAGTTTTCAAAATCTGAATTACTATTCCTCTACTACTAATCTAATAAAATGTGCCATTAGTGGAGTCTCTGAACTTTTAAGTACCGTATGTTTAATGATGTAGCTAGCTAGCTAGCATTATGTAAATTAGCATAAACTTTATAGACTTACTTTTAAAGAAAAAAAGTTGTCTTTGGCCAAAAAACTTCCAGTTTTAGATAATGGTGACATCAATATGGACCTTTATGCTGAACACTTAGCCTGTTTTAGTTACAGGCGTATACTCACATGGTGTAGAAATATGAATGACTTTGATGCTTGTTATTAAATAGGCTGACCTACATGGTGTACTCCTTAAAATGCTATCACAACGAGCAAACCTGACACAAGCTTTCTTGGATTTTCTTCCAACATCGACGTAGAACATGTGACAGCTGAATCGTTCCTGACAGCAAACAAAAGCCTCCTGGAAACAGAGGCTGAATCACGGCAGAGATGATGCAAGTCCAGCTTTATGCTAATGTCATTATGATGATCTGGTGTTGTGTGAAATATACACAGGCCTATTTCTGAAGCAACGACAGCTCTTTGGAGGGAGCCGGAGCCTGGAGGCAGAGCACACTGTGTGAAGCAAGCGTGCGTAAGATAGATGGGCTTTAATGTGAGCCTGGTGCAAGAGATGGGGCAAACGTTAAACCAAAGTGCACCTCTCTCTTTTTACACACACACAGACGTAAGCATTGCAGATCATTATCACCGATACCATCTGCTCCAGAGCAGTGCCACACTGGAGGGACACCCTGATGGTGGGAACAAGCTCTCTCCCTTAACTCTGCACATTGAGCTGAATGATTAAAGACATAAATTAAAAATGAAGCGCTCTGTAGGGAGGGGAGGACATTGCAGAGGAAGGAGAACAACACTTGATGAGCTCCAATGTGACAGCTACCAGGTGAACAAATTTGACTGGCTACAATGCACGCCTAGCACTCTAAAATGTTTTGAGAGGTAGAACAACACAATATAATATCATTTTATAAGGTTGAGAACAAAATGTCACCTAGTTACTTATATCAAAGTTTAAAGCTGAGATATTTCAGCAGGAATAAAATATAAATCGAGCAAAGGAGGGATGCCAATGGTTCTTGTTATCAAATATTCCTTATGTTATGAGAAGAAAGTTCATCACGATGCTTCTTTTCCTATACCCCTTGACAGTTTTTGTAAAAATCCCCGCATTTCTTAGAAGCAGATTGGATTCATTTCTGTGTATTGTCATCTCTTTTGTATCTGTGAACTGCAACACTCTCAGTTTCTCACCTTTAAGACTTTTTCATTTAATTTAAATGACAGATCTAAGCCAGCCAGTTTTTCCACAGCGGATTGTTAAAATGAATGAAAAGATGGATATAATATAATATCAAAACATGAATATCACAAATGTAACACCATCACAATGAAAGGGTTCGGCAAGAAAAGCATGAAATGGACGCTCTTATTTAAAATCAAATTTCATCAGACAGAAATTGCTATCCAAGCCTGCTGATGAGTCTGAAGAAGGTAAAAATGCTCTGCAGGCGATCACAATGAAAAATCCATTTGGCTGTGACCCCGGAGAGCTTGCTCCGTGTCACCGGCTGACATATCCCCACAGGCAGATATGAAATGAGAGCAGAAAACTGTGAGAGCTGCAAAAAGAGATGAGATGAATGAAACAGAAGAATTAAAGTAAATGACTGTGAAATCATGAGTATGGAAACTACAGCCTGGACCAGCTACATCCAAGAGAAGCACAGCTGGCTTTGCTACTACTCCGTCATTAAGCCACTACCACCTTAACACCCATGTGTGAGCAAGAGTATAGTTAGTGACTCTAATTAGCTGATTTAAATCAGTTAAGGGACTCTTACCTAACTGCCGCTGGTCCCACCGACAGCATGGATGGGACACTCACTATTTCCAGTGTAGGGGCTGGGGGCAGCTCAACCACCCATGGAGATTTAGCTAATTATCTTTCTGCTGTCTGTAGGCTGTAGTGCTCTCTCCCTGTCTTTCACAGAGGCTCACATCGAGCAGGTTGAATAACTGTTACGACACCAAAGTGGCGAGAAATCCATCAACTTTTAAATACTTTCCTGTAGCTGTCAGACACACGCAACAAGCTCTCACAGTCAGTTTTAGAAAGTGTTTGTGGGAAGAAAGCCTCTCAGGCTGACACACAAAAGAACTCATATAATTATTTATAGCAGCCAGAACCGTCTTTGCTTTTACCACTACACTGTAAAAAAATTACTGTGAAATTTACAGTAACTTACCGGGAGCAAGTAGCCAATAACTTACTGTAGTTATATTTACAGTAAAACTACTAAATATATTTACAGTACTGCTTGGCTTACTGTAATTATTTTATAGTGCCAATTGCTTTACTGTGTATTTGTTTACAGTACTGCTCCTTACTGTAAGTTGTATTCACAGTGCTTGCGTCTTCAATGTAATTTTTTTTACAGTGCTGTTTTTTTCACTGTGTAATAGCCTATAAAGTATATAATCTATCTGACAAGGGAGGGTTCCAACAGCTATGACACAGTAGTCCTTCACAACTGTGATTTTTTTACAGTAATGTTTGGACTACTGTGATTTTCTAAAGTAAACTGATATTTACCACAGAATACACAGTGCTCTAGTAAAAATTATTTACAGTATTGAATGGTGTGTAAATAATTAAATTACTGTGGATTTCACAGCAATTTTTTACAAGTATTTCATTTTATTTTTTTTTTACATATCTCATCTCATTACACAAAGTGATGAGTAGCCAAAGTTATCTAAACTTTTTCAAGGTGCACCGTTTATCAGATAAGTACTGTGATCATGTGCTTGGGTTAAAGCAGCAAATCCACAGTGAAGAAATACTCGTTTATGAGTAGAAGTCCTGCATTCCAATTTTTTTTACTTAAGTAAAAGTAAAAAAGAATTGGCAGAATGTCTGATTTTATAATACCACTGAATTACAGTTGTTTTTTCATCAATGTGATCATCATTTTAATGTAGCTGGTAAAGGTGGAGCTCATTTCATTTGGGGATCAAAGTTCTATCTTAATCTAACTTCATCATCCATTTGCTTTGTTGAAAGTAACCAATACTTCATTATGTTTTTTAACGAAAGTAGCAACTAGTAACCAAAGTTATCAGATAAATGTAGTGGAGTAAAATGTTCAACATTTGCCTCTGACATGTAGTGGAGTTAAAGTATAAAGTATTAGAAAATAGGAATATTTAAGATAAGTACATGTACCTAAAAAAGTAATACTTGAGTAAATGGACTTAGTTACTCTCCACCATTGTGCCTTACAAACTGGTTTCCTGGTTCACTTCTGACTGTTAATTATTTGTTTTAGGTGCAATATCTGTGTTTAAGTTCAACTGAAGACATTTTGCGAATCTTTTGTGTTTCTTGGCTCGATTGCTCTGGACTGTATTAACAGATCTCTACAGTTCTTTAAGTGAGAACAAACTATGGTCCAAAACTTCATAAAATAGGTTCCATTAGGATAGTTATGCTAGAAAATGTGTGACCTGTGAAACCTTTACAGAGACAGTTTGAATTTTGTCTAATGCAGATAATCTCAGAAAGGAAGGCTCAGCCAGGATGTTTTATAAGATTTGGCACTCTTTCCCTTCCTTCCTCTTTCCTCTGGATTTTGTTGTTTCTTTGATTTCCCTTTGATGTTTTAAGGTACTGATGTAAGGAATGGATGTGGGCTGGTTTGTAATGTGACAAGTGAATGTGTCATACCATTTTTGCCAATTTATATGCCGAAATTTAACACAATAAAAACATTTGAATATTGATTACTGCAGCTGAATCAGTGACTCATTGTGCCATTGTGCTGCCAAGCATGGGTGTGTTAGTTTTACTGTTTGTGGCTGAGTAAATATTGTAAATGTGTTTTTTTTTAATTTTCTTATATTTAAGCTCTGGTGATCATCAAACACATTTTGTTTCTTAAATTTATTCCAAAGATAAAGTTCATTTTATTTTTTTCATTTAATTATTTGACATGCAAATTCTCATAATTATCAATGGATTATTTGTAACCTTTATTTGGTCTTTAATTGTTTGTTGCTTTTTGCTTTTATTATTTTTTAAATATTAATGTTTTCTTAATGTCTCACTTTTACCATGTCTGGATGCCTCTGTAATGCACTTTTAATAGCCTTGTGTCTGAATGCTCTTGCCTTGCCTGAACTTTGCAGCCTACATTAAAATATTTCTTCTGATGTTTTTAACTTATACTGTCTTACTGTTGTCTGTGTGATTTGTTAATGTGTTTTGAGCACTTGCTCCCCAATTCCAATGTGGTTCTATCCTGCAACTTGTAACCAAATCAACTCTTATCTCTGACTATCAAAACATGTACTAGTGTTGTAGCCAAGACCACACTAACTGAGACCAAGACCAAGAGACCAAGAAGTTTCCTCTGATTTCTATGAACGAATACAAGTAAACACTAAGGAGCTGAAACCAATGCAACTATCTTTAATTAACACTCCCTTTCTTCATGAACATCATGATAAGTGTAAACAAAAACTGAGTTTTCTGCATTTTACAGATTCAAATGTAACTTAAAATAAATGTGTCAGCAATGTACAAAGTCTGACCATTTACACGTTTATAGTTCAAAGCCAGATGAGACACTTTTATAGAGTTCCAACAGTGTAAAACATTCAGCGACCTTACTGCAGGTGTTTCAGTCATAGGTGACAAAAAAAATTAAAGTACAAATGCATTACTGGCTGCATATAAAGAAGGAAGTTTTACATCCAACCACAGTAATCATGTTTTAAAAATAAATCCATCAGTGTCTTTACTGATCTTGATGACTGGTCTGCTGTGTCCGATTCCGAGACGAGACCAAGACCCTTAAAGAGAGACTTGAGGCAAAGACTAGTCTTGAGTACTACAACACCAAAATGTACAGCTAAAAATACTAACACTGATGAAGATACCACTATCACTTCCATCAGGGTTAGTATTTTCTCCGCTAACATTTTATATCTACTCTTTCTACATAAACTAGTTTTGGTACTACCCGTTCACAGTGAGTGCCAGAGTCAGTGCAGAGACGTTCATATCTATACAAAGGAGCACAGACAGTATAAACAGAGTTTTTGGTACTCCAGGTAACCTTGACCAGCAAAGATCCTTGTAGAACTTTTAAAAAAAGGTGAGTTAGGGATAAAATGTTGATTATGATGACAAATGCATCAATGACACTGAGCGAGAAGTGGGGTCTGCGTGTGTGTGTATGTGTGTGTGTGTGTGTGTGTGTGCGCACGCATACGACTGCGTCTGCTGAGAGGTGATAAGACCTTTAATAATGAGCTTGTTCGTTCCGTCATCAGTCAGTGCACTGTCACTGTCTGGGCTGTATTCAATCATTAATACATTTTTCATTTACACACACAGACATTAACAGGGCAGAAAGAGAGAGAGAGTAAATGAAGACTGAAAATGATCGAGCCGAGACAGTGACAGAGTCTCTCTCTCTCTCTCTCTCTCTCTCTCTCTCTACACACACACACACACATACACACCCTTGCTGTCAGTAGCGAGGTCACACTCAGTCATTAAACCCTACATTTACATACCGCCCTCATCATGAGCGCACACACACCGTCATCCTCCATCATCAGCCTATAAATTTCTGAATTAAATATCACTTCATTTCCTGAGAAGAGAGCACGCCATTGGATGAATTACTGTACAGGAAACATCTTTCTTTTTCTTCCACACCTCTCAATTCATAGGATTTCTATACATCTTTCAAGTTCAAAATAACTGGAGAAAATTCTCACTCTTGGTAACTCATGAAACGCGTTGGTGGATGCTGCTGTGATTTGTGGCCATAGCGAAAGTGACGTTATTTCAATATGACCTCTTCCTGAAGTTAGGTTTACAAATGTTTCCAGTGACTGACGGAAATGAGCACCATGGAAAATTGGGAGATAACAACTGAATCCATGTTCCTTCAGTCTGAAACACACACACACACACACACACACGCACGCACCTAATGAGGACAGAGGTGGGTGCCAGAAAACAAGGTAAGCATATTACCCACAAAAACACACACAGAGCCATAAACACACTCACACACTTACTGATCGATGGATTCTGTCCTTCTGCCCCAGTATGAACCTTGCTGTGATGCATGGTGGGTAATTATTCAAACCTTAATGTTTTAGTAAGAAACATGTCCCAACATCCATTCCATTAACCAAACCTGTGGCTCAATGTAGTGCTCATCTGTCATCATGAACTTTGTGTTTCAAATACAAAAACACACACATAAACAAAGAAAAGTGACGCGAGACACATTGTGATGCCATAATTATTCATCATGAACATCAGTAATGGGTATGAAGATGTACTGATCTGAATAAAGTGGACTTTGTTCATCAATATGGAGGCCACCTGGTCTTAAATAGATAATTGATATGAAAATCTATTTTGGTGATGCAGACATGCTCAATATGAAGTTTTTTTAATGGATTTTTACCGTCATACAGTCTTAAAACCAATCCAACTTGGTCAAAATACAGCAAATAAAATAACTGCAGAAATCCTTCAAACTGAACAGAGAAATTCCTCAATTACAAGAACACTTCAAAATATTATAAATGGATGTGGTAGCACATCTGTCCCTATATTTGCCTGAAACTCGACGTTTGAGATCCTTGTAGGACAATTTTTCTTTCATCTGTCATGTTAATTAAAGCGTATGATGCTGGGAATGAAAGGAAAAAGGGAATTGGAAAGTAGATTTCCCTTAAATCTGCATGAGCTGATTATTTGGCCACATGGGGGCAGTGTAACAAGATATTCAAGATTTTCATTTTTCTCTTTTGTTTCTTCAAGTTTAGTTCCTTTTGTCTCAATGCATTCGAGAATTAAAGTTAGAAATCTTGTGGAACTGCAGAGGATTAAAGTTTCTAGTCAAATAGATGCATGTTTGCCTAATTTTGAGCTCCCTTGGGCAATTTTTTGTGTTCTCAACCAAACACACAGAAGTACTTGCTGTCACCCCCATAAAGAATTTACAAAATATATAATTCTTGTAAGTTTCTGAACACAGCATCCATTTTTGAGTCACTTATTTTTAAAAAAAGATTTCAGTCATGATGATAATTGTATTTCTTTTATCTTCTTTAATGTACCTGGCCGCAGGTTACATTTGTTTAATGTGGACTGGTTTGAGTTTAAAAGTTCAACTTAAGAGGCTCAAACTCACTGTGTGTTTTCCCTGGTGACACATCACAAGTTCAGAATGGGTTTTGGAGTGATGCCCTAATGTATGTACAGAGAGCTGTTAGCTCTGAGGTCATTTTGTGGAGAGCACTGAGGAAGCACTGAGGGACCTCCATGAACATATACACACATGAGCACATGCATGCACACTCACACACCCTGATGATGCACACCCCCAACACACTCACACTCATTGCCTTGGCACACAGGGGGTTCGAACTCTGGCTGGCTCTAGCTGTGTTTACTGCTGTTGATGTGTGGATACAGTTCATTAAAGGTGCGTGATTGTGTGTGTGTGTCTGTGTGTCTGCGTGTACAGATATAAATGAGCGCTGCACAATGGGCTTTACCCGGTTTGTGCTAAACGCCAAGAACAATTTGTCTAAACAAATGGATGCATCCCAAAACAGATTAATGAAAGTTAAAGTCGCCACAATGTTAAGTAAAGAGATGAGCAGTCATGCTTTGAATGTTCTTCATCCAAAATGAGCAAGAATGCACAAGAAAAAAACAAAACAAAAAAAAACATCCTGTCACGGTTGAGCACCAGCTACCAACAGGTGGAGCTTGTATCCATTTAATTTGACAATCTACGGTGTGAAACTCAAATTCTTCTTTTTACAGTTACCTTTGGTCTGTCTGTGTGAGTTTGAGCAAAGGAATTTGCTTTATTTCACTGTGAAAATTCAATACAAATACGTGTACTGAAAGAATCGAAGGGCACTTTTATTAATCTTGAGAGAAACATTCAGGTGCTGTTCTACTGCCATCCACCATTTAGAAGTTTAGTGGAGTTGGTTCTATCTTGTATTTCCAATTGTTTTGCATGTTTTTTGGGTCACATATTATAGAACACAGTTAGTTGGCAAACTGTATCAGCTGTCAATGTTTTCTTAAAAAAAAAAAAAAAGACTTTATAAGATGTGCGTGAAGCGTGAAGACTGGTCCTCTTGGTTTATATCATGAAGCAGATGAGTGCACCCTCAGAGACACAGAAGTGCTTACACAGGTACAAAAAGTGCTGTATGAAATATTCAGAGCAGTGTCGTGCACAGACTCTAAAATGAGTGGATCCAATATATAGTCACTACTCAGGTTTCGATCTCGAGGATTTATTGCCTGTTACATGACCTGGAGTGCACACGGGGGCCCAGGTATACATGCACGACAACAGTCAGACATTCATGACATCAGGTTTTTCAAAACATGTCTTTGTGGACCAGTCAGGCAGGAAGTTGTGTACATTTTGTCATCCAGTGCGTTCACATGACTTTGGAGAAAATAGATTTTTTTTTTTGTTAGTGTAGCTAAAATCACACTTTTTGAAATGCATGTAAACATGTTAGTCTGACTGAAATCGTACTAAATCGAATCTCTCAAAGTCGAGCAAAACACACCCAGACAATGCGACTGGGAGTTAAATTACTCCTGCATGTGTACACCTCAACTGGACCCGGACTGGCCTAAGCAATCTGCACATGAGCAACAGTCCACAGGGCGTCTTTACTTTACGTCCCATTACTTTGGTTGTGTGGGGATAGGTGCCAGAAGGTGCAGTTCCGCAAATGGCCACTAGAGGCTGGTTCCAAAAGTGACTCAATCCCAAAGACCCATATTAAAATGCACAACTTTACAGCATCATTAAACATGTTTACAGCCTGGCACAAAAACAGCATTGCTGGGTTACATTAGGCCACTTCTTTCACTATTTATTTAACACTGTTATATAGAGTAGGTTGTTTTCATCATCATCATCATCATGTCACCACAGAATAAGAAATGATGGACAGGCTCAACCGATAAAGGATGTGTAAATTAATTAAACCTTTACTTTATTTCACTTCAGTTCAGAAACTAAATGTTTTGCTTTTTCATGTGTTAAAACAAAGATAAATTCACTATTTTTAATACATTTTAATTTGATGTCACCAATGTTTTAGGACAGGGGTGGGCAACATTTTCTTCCAGACAGCCACACTGACTGAGAAAAGCAAGTGGAAGGCCACACATTCAGCAACTGAACTGAAAGATTAAACACATAGTAATGAATTAAAATTAAAGTAGCCTACATGAATTTGGTAGACATTATGGGCTGCTTTACAAGAGGCTGTTTTTCTTAAAAAACTCTAATTATTTGCCTTTAAAAAAAGAAAGAATTTTCTTTTAGTAAATGCTGCACCACTGCATTTGTCACTGATGCCACATTACTTGTTACAACACTTGCATTATGTTATACATATGAAATTAATCATTTCACAATGACCAAAATTTTATTGTTACCATTAGGTAACATAGCTGCATCAGTGCATAAAGAAAATATTAATATTTAAAGATACTTGTGTACAAATGTTCACATTAAAAAGTGTATTAATCTATTTAAACCACTCTGTTCAGTTATTTCTTATCTGTGCGAGACTGTTTTACCTCTGTAGTTAACTCTCAGACTTTATTACACATCTGCAGTACAGATCTGCATCACTGAATGCAGTAAATATCATTTACTATTTATGAACAAGCACATTCTAATGTACATGAATACATTCATGTATTTTCTGTTCTGCTTTACTTGTGTAACTTGTGTCCTATGGGACTTAATTATAACTGACATACTTATGAATGACACAACTATGATGGACATGTGTTGTGAATAATTTAGATGTCCACTTTGGGTTAGAAACACAACATTCAGAAACAATTTTTCCTGCATTTTTTTGAAGCCATCCTAACTCCGTTTCTGTCGTCACAACAACTCGTTTATGACCGTGTTGGTCTGTATGGGTGCCGCATGGGTTTTGTGATGCCACGTTCAACGGAACTGAGGAATTTGAAAATGAGCGCAAAATTGTTAAAAGTCAATGATTTAGTAACACAAACAGTTTTTTACTGATTTTGTCCACCCCGTGAGGACTTGCGGGCTGCAATGAGATGGTCTGCCGGCCATATCTGGCCCCCGGGCCGAATTTTTCCCATGTGTGATTTAGAAGAAGGAGGGAGAAATTGCTGCACCGGAACTCACCAGTGTATAAATGCTTAGCTAAAAAAAAAAAGGTCTGTTCAACTGTTCACTAAATTTAGGATTTTTCCTGTAATTTAATTTGCAGACAGCCGTTTATTTTGGCACTACATTTTTTCTATTGTAGTTCCTCCGTATATTACTTTGCCCACTCACACCAACTTATGCGGTGCATCATATCACTCCACAAATCAGCTGTTAAATGAAAGTTTTTCTGCTGACCTGTCTGCAACAAAACAATGCTGACTTCAGCCACAGTGATTTCTCTGCTCTTCTCCTAAAAGTCACGCCGCTGATCGCCATCTGCAGAAGATCATAGACTGACTATGCATAAGTACCTCACACAACCGCACTGAAAAATACTGAACTATCCCTTTAAAACCCAAATATCAACATTAAATTGTCGAGTTAAAGTGGGCGGATCATGTTGTCAGTTCAGTTGTCCTCCTCTGGATACCAAAAATGTCTCCAAACTTTTTTACAACAGTGCATTCAGTGGTTGTTAAGATATTTATGACTGGTCCAAAGTGGTGGATTGATCAAACTGATCAATCATTCATAAAGCTTTGCTACTAGCATGGCTAAAAACAGGCACATCAGTGATTTAAAATTTCTGAAAATGTATCTCATGTAACTGTTTGTTTCTGAAAATGATAAGAAGAGACGGCTTTATGGAATTCAAGTAATTATAAGGCATCCCACCAGACAGTCTGCCATTTTCCGTGTTCAGATTCCTTATCTTTAGCAGAAATTTGGAAAGGAATTTTTGGAAAGAATTAAATCTTAAAGTTTTCATCCAAAATGCAGCTCTGCAAAACTTTGACAAAACCGCTAGTGTTATTTTAGAAAAGGTTATGACTCACAGTCGGTCCACAAGAATCCCAAACAGATTTCTTCAAATAATTGGCATTTAGCAATGCTAGTGAGTGCTGTCAATGTCACCTGTAATGTAAATCAGCTTAATTAAAGTGCAGTAACCTCCAACAACTGGCTCACCTTTGTGTATTTGCATTGCACATATTCCACCAGCTCAAGCTAAACAACACTTACATGTCTGGGGTCTTAAAGGAAATACAAGCTGTTACAGAGGTTGTTGTTAGAAAATTTAACCCCCCCCCAACATTCATATAATGTTTCTAAAGCAATCAGTAAGCGAGTGAGGAGGTGAGAAACTGACTATGCTAAGATTTCTCTTTATATTGGAGGTAAATGGTGTCTGTGAATGCAGTATGAATTTTTCAGCCTGCAGTGTGTGTGTGTGTGTGTGTGTGTGTGTGTGTGTGTGTGTGTGTGTGTGTGCGCACGTCCTTGCATAGGAAGTGCGTAAAACATACTGAGAAAATATTCATTGCTTAGCGGAGGGGTGTGGAGTTTGTGTTTGGAATAGACTGGAGGACATAATGATGTCTGTTTCATATTCACTTATCTGTATGCTCTGTGAATGAAAAGAATACAGGGGAGAGAAAGAAGCTACAGGAGGAGAATAGTTATATGAAACAGAGAGAGACAGAGAGAAAGAGTCGAGACAGGGATGAAAAATGTGAAACCATTCATTTAAGGCAGACAGATTTTACAATAGAGTTTTAATGCCTTGCTCAAGGTGATGTAGCATACACTCAGAAGAACTTAGAAAAACTAGTATTATATTACAGTATTATTTTCCTTAATTTTTTTCCAGTTTATCTTTTGTCATTCTAATATTGATGATTTTACTTTTATTTTGAAACTATGTTTTTTTTTAATCCTCATTTTTTGATTTTCTTGTTAATAATGTATCAAAAACATTAATTGCTTTGGCAATATTGTTACTTTACAGTCAAGCCAATAAAGCTTATTAAATTGCATTGAAAATAAAATGAATTGACGAGATGAGAGAGATACCTGCGCTGACAGTGTGTCCGCGTTGTATTCATAAAACTGTGATGTAGCAAACTGTCTTGAGCCCTCCTGTTGCAGCTGAAGGTGTAGATTTTTAAATTTGAATGGAATTAAATATGGTGAATTGTCTGCATTCACCAGTGTTGGGAAAGTTCACTTTCTACCTGAACTAGTTCAAAGTTCAGTTCACACAATTTAAAATGAACTAGTTCA
>JAQLOL010000026.1:3887189-3898686 GCA_029783665.1 Naso thynnoides | reverse complement strand
TCTTTCATAAAACTTGAGGACCTTTTTCAGTTTATGTTCTCATGTCAGTGGTGTAATGCTTCTTTCACACTGTGTTGATTTATTTCTACTTGTCAGCCTTTTAGTGCTATTTACAAGTATACCAGGTGAGAATTCCCACTGCCTCCATTAGATGTGTCAACATGTCCAAGTGTATGTGTGAAGTGTGTCAACACAGGCTTGAAATATGTGAGGTAATCCTGCTGTTGCCTGTCAAAGAAATTAATATGGAAACAAGTCTAAGGAGACAAAAAGTTCTCTAAAGGCTGCAGTGTGCATAATACACCAAGTGTTACGAAGAAAAAATAACATATTGAGATGTTTGTTATTCTTACAGCCTTAGCACTAAAGGGGCTATATAAGTAAATGTTTTCCTGAGTGGTGCAAGAGAGGAAAGGCCATGTGGTCACTAAAATCGAATAATTTAAACATTTCATTGCTGCTTCAGTCCACTAGATGTTGATATTCTTATACATGAGCAGAGGATTTGTTCTAATTGTCATGGAGTTAGTAAATCTCACTTGAGACCAAAGAAGACAGATTGGTGTGTAGAGAAGGTGACCATAACTGCTGATTCTTGTCTCCAAGCAATTAAATTATCCAGCGCTGTATCATTCGCAGCTTTCTAAAATACTGACACCTGATCACACCTAGTAATGGTTGATACAGATGCAGAAGGTATCCTTTAGCATTTTAACGAGACACGCTGGGCTCTCAACAAACTCTAATGTAAAAGTTTCCATGTCAGTGTCAGCAACTGCTCTGACCTATATAGACGAAAGAGCAATGAAGTCTCAATAGGGGTGGAGGTCGAGGTAGATTGGCAGGTCACACAAATGGTTGTTGTCCTGGTAACCATAATTCCAGACCTCTGTGAAACAGACTAAGGATGCTTCAACTGAGGTGCGTCCAAGTCGACTTTGCTATTTAGATAGCACATAGTCTGAGCACAAAGTGAGGCACAAGGTGCAAAGGGTTAGATTTGGTTCCTGAATTTATCACATGTATATTTTGGGCTAAATCACTGGATTAAACCAATCAGCGTGTCTTCTCTGACCCTTTTTAAAAGCCAGCTGAGATTGAACATTTCACATTGTGTTAAGAAAACGGATCAACTCGTGTGAGGTGAAAGTGCGTGAGCAAGAATTTTTCTAGGAATGTACTGTTTGGCTGTTTAACTTCTTATGATGAGACTTGCTGTGCGTCCCCATGTGTCACAAGCCAAGTATACACGCCTTGTGACTGCCCCTCTGTACACATATCTAAATAGTGCTCTGTCTAAATTTCAGGACAACACTCTGCTAGACTTTAGACATATTTTTGGTCAGTAAATAGCATGAATACTATCTGGTGCCACAAGATAGCAATGTGCCAACAATGCACCCCACCACACCTCCTTTAAGACAACATGCCCATCGCGAACACAACCGCAAGTACATTTGCTATTTAGACAACATGGACGTTGGGTGTGAAAGTGACAACTGCGTCAGTTGGAAAACAGCAATGACACTTGCACCGCGCTGTACACTCGCACCATCTGGGAGATAGGGCCTAAAGTCTCAAACTGACAATTTTTGTTTTCGATTAGGTACTGTGTCTGCCTCCAAAGTCTCAACCTGATCTGCAACCAAGTGTTAAACATTCGACACTGACTACCTGGTAACAATTTTTTTTAACTCACCATTCGCCATGCAGTCACATACCCAAACCTTCACCTAAACCTAATTCTAACCCTAACCCCTAAAACAAAGTCTTAACCCTCAAAAAACCTAGTGAAGACTGACCAAAATGTCCTAACTTTCCAAAAAATGTCCTGAAATTGGTTACTGATTCTCACAAAGAATGCCGTAAAAGGGCACACACACACACACACACACACACACACACACACACACACTTATTTGACAAATCTGTTTATTGCAAAAAATCCTTATATTCAAGTTGGATACTTGTAGATCACGCTTCTTTTACAGTTCTCTAAAGCAGCACTGGTAAAGCAAATGATCACAAACAAACACAGGTGCCAAAACCATTTCCAGGGACCAGAGTGAAATAAAGCACAGGTGAAATCTTTAAGTGAACCACACAGGGAGGAATAAAGGTGGATGAATTGTTAGGCAGGGAATGACATTAAAATTCAAAGCAAAGGCATGGAACAGTAAAGTCCCTGTAGGTCAGACTGTCTGACCAAATCAGACCTGATGCACACATTCGCACACTCAAAGACATACTGTAAGATAAAATAAGAAATGTAACACACACACACACACACACACACACACACAGTCAAGAAAGGACCACAAGTACACATGATGAATTTGTCTGGCTGAAGTGGAAATAACCTTCTCAGAAAGCTCCCCCGCTTCCTGTTTCCCTTGTTACAAAGATACAAATTACCCTCAGTCAGATTATGTACCCCAGAGAAGATATTCAGGTCGCTAAAAGGTTACGTTGACATGCTTTATAATACTTTTTGTTTCCGTTTTGTTGCTCATTACTTCACTTCTTTGCCAGCTGTATTTGTCTGACTTTCTCTGCTGCTTTTCTTGTCTTTCTTCAACTTTCCTGTCACACTTGTGCTGTTTGCCCTTCACATCTGTACTCTTTTCATATACAGTGAAAACAACACATCGACGTCAGTCCACAGCTTCTGTTCCAATGCTCTTGAGCAAAGCACTTAACCTTTAATTGCTCAACTGTAGCAGTTCATTGACTAACAGCAGAGAACTGCGGCGAAGCAAATTGGTGTTTAACTGAACCAGCACACTCAGGAAAACCTTCTGTGGAGGAATTAAAACAAGAAAACACTTCAATAACCAGATAATTGAATTATTATCTGCTCAGTGACTTCTAATTATTGCGATAAAAATAAATGAGTTTGAATCAGTAGATGTTATTAAAAGGTGGTGGAGAGTGACACATGTGTGGGTGTGTTTTTGTGTGTGTGTGTATTGTATGTCAGCGAAAAAAGCACTGCATCATGTGACATGACACAAAATGAACACACACACGAACCAGATTTGAGGGGAAAAGGTTGCCTTTTGTTTGTGGTCATCAATCATGATTTCTTTGGACTTGGACAGTGTGTATGAGCACACACACATAAAGTCTGCATTCACACAAGAACATTGATGTAAGTTGCGCATACACGAAGAAATACACCACTGTCTTTCCACTGCATCTGGCAATAGTTTGATTTATCAGTTTGCTTCGCTGGTGATGACGAAGATGTTCCCTGGCACAAATCCGATCTCCATTGTTGTTTCGCCACACTTTGCGGTAATGGAGGATCAGATACGAGTCGCTGCAAAGCTGGGGATCACAACCAACGCAGATCGGTGTTCACAACTCTTCAGAATTTCAGTGAGGATGCTGCCAACTGCTATTCGGTAGCAACTCAAGGTGAACACTCCCTTCCTTTGAGCTCCTGCCCACTGAAATAGTTTTCAGCCACTGGAAGTCCAGACAGATATGTTGCACGAAACTGAAATGTTGAGCTCACACGATAAGGATGGTTTTAACCAGGCTATAACTTTAATACTGATGCATCAAATCTTAGCTACAGCAAATGAGACCATCCACGAGGAGAATGGAGATTACTATCCTGTCTTTGACCATGGCTTTGTCTGTACCCTCCAGTCAGCAGAAACACTATGGAATGCTTTAAGGCACTTAGACCAGAAGTGATTATTTGTTGTTTACAAGCATGATTGATCTGCTGTTCACTTTCTCACTATCTATGCTTGGAAGCAGGAGGGTGTTTTACTTCCGATGACTTCAATATTTTGTGGTCATGGCTGAACTGGTATTGTGCAAATAGTGTTTCTTTCACTCTTCCAAAACAAATAAGTAGTACTGCTTTTTCCACTGGTGGCACTACAATCAAAACAAAAGTTCCACTGAGGGGCTTTAATTGTTAGTTAAATGTATTGCAATCTGCAAAACAAATTGATAGCAATAAATCTCTGGTCAGAAGTGCAAACTTCAATGGAAATGTAATTTACATGCTTCAATGTTCTTTCAGTTTCCGTATCTGTTTCTGTTGCACAGTGTTGTGTTTTGTTGTTTTTGATGCCTCAACAGTGCACCTTTTGCAATATTTTGACCATAGGGGTTGAAACAGACTTTATAAATTACTACACTAAAAAGATACATGGTGTTTCACTCCAAGTTCAAACACAAACTAGAAGCACAGTCACATGTTGATGACTACATATAATTAAACACTGTAGGTAATAAAGATGTTTATAGACCTCGAAACAAACAACTGACAAGTAACACCCAGAATCTTTAGGTGGTTTTTAAGGCCTTGAGACACATACATACACACACAAAAAGGAAAGAGGGACAGCATATTGTTTTCCAACCCCCCAAAGAGAGACAAACAGCTTGTTAAAGGTGTGAAGAGAGTGGAGTAAGAGTTGATGGGAAAGAGAGAGACAAGAGGTTAGAGGAGCGATGTGCTAAGAGGAGAGAGGAAGCAAAACAGAAAGAAGTAGAATAAAGGAAAATAAGAATACAACCCATTCACCTATTTCTGGTATTAAAAAGCTGGATCTCTCTCCTCCGCAGCAAAACCTGTGCATTAGAAGTTTCGGATGATGGCAAATAATGCTAACCACATCAGCTGTAGGCTGTCAACTTAGCCGGTGTAACAACATCAGAGATGTTCTTGCTATGTCACCTTTTCCTACTTACTCTCTGTCGAGAAGGGGCGATGTTATTCTGTTAGGAATGAAAAGAAAAGAGGACTGGCTCTCTTTGCAGCAAGGTAGAGCAAAATGATGATGTAATAAAGATGCCAGCTAGGGTTGCCGCTTTTTCTTCGCATTTCCTACGGCTGCAGCTTCATATTAAAAGGATTTAAGTAGTGAAAAGTGAGCTTACTTTTATTTTGAATTAGGCTAGTCACAGGAAAAAAAAGAATGTATTCAGTTAGCTAGCAGATGTTTTTGCTTTGACAGCTAATCCTCTGCCATCGTCCTGCTGGTCAACTCTCCATACTCTCGCCATATTTTAAGTGAAATGTCTCTGTGTCGTCAGCAACAGCAGGAACACCGACTACTGTGGCAAGTCTGATGCTACAAAGTTGTATGCAGGGGTAAAAATATGCCAGTGTTGTCTGGCACTCCACACCACTGAATGATTCAGTGCCGGTATGCCATCCCAGAAAGACGGGACACAGCAGCTGCCGCTTGAAAATGTGCGCTTGATTTATTGTTCACAATGGTTTGACTGTTTCACAACCAAACAAGTTAAACAAAGTTTATTGATATCATTGTCACCGGGCGGCGGCAAGGACGAATGGTAAATGATTCCATCAAAATTTTTAACAAATTTTGTGCTTGGCTGATACGTAACAGTATATCTGTGATTGAATCCCACATTTCAGCTGGAGGACTGGACAGGAAAGGGGGGGAAGGGGACATGCATCATAGCGCTACAGGGTAGATTCGAACCTGTGGCCACTGCAGTGAGGAAACAGCCTCTATACATGGGACATCAGCAGTCACTGAGTCACCAAGGCGGCCCTGAAGTCAGCTATTGATGAATTGAAGTGAATGGATGAATGACTGAATGACAAATCCTTATGGTTTTGAAAGTTTAAGTCACAAAGTCTTGTTGTGTTACTTGGTGGCAACTAACACCATTTCAGTAAATTATCTGATATGCATGTCGAGTGTTCCTAAGTTCTCCACCATACACACTCACAAAAATGTAATCTGTGTACAGGGACGCATTAAACTGGGGGCGTGGGGAGAACACGATGAAGCAATGAAGTCTTGTGTCGGAGTACCAGCGAGAACTTCAATCTTTACACCTGGTTGTTTACACCTCCCTCAAATCCGGACACAATAGGAGCCGAATAACCTCCAGATGTGGTCGGGCAGATCCGGTCACTTTCCGATCAGAATGCATTTACATCTTTAATTATTAATATAGAATTAATACCAGGTCTAAATGGGTCATAAAGGCGAGATGGAGACAGAGAAAAAGAAGATGACTGGATGTGACATTTAAGAAAAGAGAAGTCCTGAACGAAAGGAAGAAAAAAGTAGGAAAGGAGACTTAGGAGAAAACACTGGGAACTGGGAGATGGTATTCGATAAAACAAAGGAAATGAAGTGTTTGATGGTCAGTTGAATCATAATGAGGAGCCCTATTCTACATCATAAACCTGCTGTAGTTAAGTTTTTAATGAAAATATTAAGACAATATTAATTCAATCTCCCTTTTTATGAAGGATTATGGGTTGTGAGTAATGGATCATTGTTCGGATCCGTAATTGATTTAATAATAGAGTATTTTGGTTTATGATTATACTTAATGGCTTTGGATTAAAATAAAATACCATGGTAATAACAGCCATATTTGAACTTCACCTGGAAGGACTCCTGTACCTTTGATTATAATGTACAGTATATAATCACTTATTAATTAGGATCCATGTTATTTTATCAGTACAGAC
Organism: Naso thynnoides; assembly: GCA_029783665.1. Taxonomy (NCBI): domain Eukaryota; kingdom Metazoa; phylum Chordata; class Actinopteri; order Acanthuriformes; family Acanthuridae; genus Naso; species Naso thynnoides. The sequence continues at coordinate 3,892,199 of JAQLOL010000026.1, read as the reverse complement.
TGAGTGCTTCTTTTCTACCCAGGCAGGCCTTCAGAGGTGGCAGAAGATTGCCTGTTTCGCAGCAAGACTTGTTACAGCAGGAAAAATTCAAGTAGAGCTGAGAACATGAAATAGCACTAGCTCTGTTTTATTTCGGTGTCTCAGTGAACTTCAGTGATTAGGCACTGTAGATTTAAACATCTGAAGAGAATGCAGCAATGATTAAAGTTACACATACAGTATTTTTTGCTGCTGTTACATGTCAACACGTCGTCAGTGGGGAAGGAAACTTGTGAGGTCAGTTCCTTCAGATAATTGCTGGTTAACAGTTCATAGCCTTTCTTCCCTTTTGCATCCAAAGAATTTTATTTAGAAAGTGATTTGTTATGATATACGGTTAGCAGACACAGCCAGTCAGAGGCTGCCGACCTGTCAGTTCCCTCTGAGGCTGCTCCTCTAAGCAAGATTTTCCATTCATGTATTAATTGGAATATAAGCCCATCTGAACTCTCCCCACCCTTCCCCTGAAGCTGCCATAACTCTCAGTGACATAAATTCATGATGTAGAATAGGTTATGACTTGTGGGCCCCTTTTAATGCTATGACAAAAATTTGAAAGTTTTGAAAAGTATTGTTCTTTGATTTTTTTTCTGAGAGTGAGATGGGAGAAGATGTCTATCAATTAGATTTCTAAAATAAGGAAGTAAAGGAAGCAAGGCTTGCACGTCATACTCCAAATGATCATTGATAGGGCTTTTGCACACCAAACATTTTGACTTGTCATTGCAGGGAGTGCAAGATGCAATTTGGCGCCTCCCCCCACCCCTATTATTTCCCAGTATGAAAATGTTCTTCCAAATTCAATTACTAGCTGACCTTAGCTACTCAGCTTGCTTACATAGCACTAAGGGTAGTATTCCTGCCCCCTCCACTTGGATCTTCTCTTTTTTGTTTATTTGCACTGACTAGTCAGTTTTCTTTTTCTGTTTTGGGCGCCTGAAAGCTTCTTCCTCCCATCCATGATGGGATTGTTCTTTTATTTTATCCATGTGCTTATCCAAGTTCTGTCATCAGTCATGTCAGTGGCTCTCTGCCCCACCCCACCCCCATCCCCGCTGTGGCACCCGGGTGCATTGCACCCCCTGCATCTCCCCTATTTGCAGTGCTGCACTGAAGACCTAAGTAAGAAAACAGAGGAGGTAACCGAGGATTGTTTGAGTGGGTTACAGAATCATAGGGTCAACATTGTAATTCTGTACTTCAGTGGAAAAAGGACATTAGTGAATGGTTTTCCTCACATTGTACTGCAAGCAAGAGAATGGAAATAGTAGCATTACTAATTACTTAACTTTTAATCAAAAATCAATTTTTAATTAAATCACAACACTTAGTATCTGATCTAATCTAATGAAAGAGATTCCAGAAATTCACAGCCCTAGCAGTCGCTGACCTTGTTTTTCTATAAAGATGTGATGAAACCTCGCAGCCTCCCCGTGACAAGAAGCCTGATCGTGTTTGTCTGGACAAAAGAAATAGGAGTGAACGTTAAAGAGCCAGTAGGCTCTCACTTTACAATCAGTCAGACAAACAGTGTCCCCCTGTTTCCAGTCTTCATGATAAACAAGACCAAACATATACTGACTCCAGTTCTGTACATTACACACACGACAGCCAAATATCCTGCAGGCTCTGCAGGCGACAGATAATCATGCTATGGATAAAGTTTGTCAAAATCTACCCAGAGTAAACTAAGTTTGTTACTAATGTTCCAGTAAGGTTTAAACCAATTTGCATAATCGTCCTACTTTTTTTCCTACTCAATGTGTTTTTTGTGTTTTTCTTCATTAGCTTTTCCTTCTTGTTTTGTACTTTTTGTTGTTTTTCTTTACTTGCTGCTCTGTCGGAGGTACTGATGTGTGAGAAACAGAAGGGTCTGCATCTTAAGGTGGCCTAATGCAATTAACTTAACCACTGAGTTTTCAGTGTGTGTGTGTGTGTGTGTGTGTGTGTGTGTGTGTGTGTGCGTGTGTGTTGGAGAAAGAGAGAGTGAAAGCAAGGCACAAGGGAAGAAAGTTGACATCAATGGTCTTTTGAGTCGTATTCTGAACAAGTATGTGTGTGTGTGTGTGTGTGTGTGTTAGGAGGTGAAAAACACATTTGTGCCCTTCTTCAACATCAATGGGCAAACTGAACTTGTGTGTGTGTGTGTGTGTGTGTGTGTGCATGTGTGTGTGCATGTGTTTGTGTGTATACATAATGAACCTCTTGACTCCTTTATTTTCCAGACCAGTGGCTGAATTACGTCAAATCATTCATTCAAATGAAAAAAAAAAAGCAAAAAAAAATCCAACTGTATCAAGTCACCTCGACCAAATGCACACACACACACACACACAACGTAACACAAGTTAGAGTGTACGCTGAAACTGAAAACAAATAAGAACGAAATTCAGTATCCCTGAAACACAAATAGAACATAAGTAAAATCAATCATATGTTTCCCGGATCATGCCACCAACATTATTATCCTAACTAACGCATGCAGAGCTGTGTTTGTCCCTGTTCCTTCAAGTTAAGACACACTCAAAAGTACCTAAACACGCTAAAAACTACTACATTTTTCTTCAACCTCTCCCTCACATGACTCTTAATAGCATAAGATAAGGAAACACATATCAAACTTTGTTTTTCCATGATTTCTCAGGTGGGGGGCATTGTGAGTTGAATTTTGTTTTACAGTCTATAAATTAAAGGTAATTAAGCCCTTGGGAGCCAAGAGGGCCCATAGGGCAAAGGCCCATCCCTGTTTAGTGTGAGGCTGCAAGAACACCCTCTAGACATGATGCTAGTACGGTGCGGGGTCTGACCCCCAGTCCAGTCCTTAATGCTGAGTGCCAAGCAAGGGGGCATCAGGAACCATTTTTAGAGTCTTTGGGATGACTTAGCCAGAACCCCTGTACCTCCTAATCTCAGGGCAGACACTTTAACTTCAAGGCGCTCACAGTCTGTGATGTCCGTTATCCTTCTTCGAAAAGGCTTATTTATGAAAGAGTAGCATGATGTTTTTAGTGTCAGTAGTCTTCATTTGATACGAAAGCTAGAGTATCAACTTCAATTCAGTTAAAACTATTTTGATAGTGAAATTAACATTATCCAATGTCATGATTAAATATGACGATATCTACGACAGAACCCAACTCTCCAGCTACGCAACATTAAATGAAGATGTCAATGACACTTTTTTTTGGTTGAAATTTCATCAGTTTTGTTGAGCGACACTTATCAAATGTGTCGAGCATCAAAGAATAAATTGACCTCTAGTCCAGCCTTGTCTGTCTTTTTACACTTTTATTATCGAGTAAAAAAAGCCCAGATAATCCTTATAAAATCAGATTTGTTAATGCCTCATTGCAGACTATATGAATGTTGCCTACAATTGAAACAGCAAACTGCCTTTACCAAATAACACAATAGTTTTAGCATACATTTGCATCAATGTACTTGCAGCCTACTATCAGCATTATTTTAAAAACACATTCCCGTTTATGATGACATGAACATCACATAGCTCATGTTTATTTCAGGCTTAAAAATTAAACATGAAAAACACATTTTGGAAAATGTGTATCATACAATATTGGTTAAAATACTACAGCTGTTCTTTAAATGTAAAAAAACAAAAACAAAACAAAACTGAATGAGATGTCAACATCAGGTTGCTCACGTTGGGCGTTGTAACTTTCGAGCAAATGTAATGAAAGATAAGGTTACTTGATGATGTATGATTTTTATCTCATTCAGCTAGAGTGCACCCTCAGCGAATTGTTCAAACAGAAGTTTGTTCTCATTCTAGGCAGATACCATTTTCATACCAAACATTTTGAGTTGTATTACACAAGAACTGTCTTTAACTGCCCTTCCTTCTTAGGGAGGGAAAACACGAACATCAGTAGCTTTTGGCAAATTGCCCAACATAACATATGTTGGCATTTTAGTGACAAAGCCCTTCGGCGACCCAAAAATTATGACTCTGTTGGGAGAAGGAAATAGTGCCAAAAGATCTACACAGGAAGGAAGTCCGAAAGAAAGGTTCAGTCAACCAAACACTGGACTCTGAGGAGCAAACAGCTGTTGGCTCTAGTTTCCTTCCAACAGTCAACACCGATTTTACGATATCACCTAAACAATGATCTCTTCCTAAACATAACCAAGTTGTTGGTGGCACAGACAAATGATGCTGTCCTAATGATAGTGGCAAAACTTAAAAATCACTTACCGGTCTAGTTACGGAAGACAATTTGCCAATTAACTTAGGGATACTGTTGGATGAGCCAAGTACTCTGAAAGTAAAATTAAATGCCTGTCAGTATATGTCGCTGTCCTTTGCCATTTTGACACTTGTCAATTGGTTCTTTAGATGTATAATGTATTAGACTCTGGGTAACCCTAACCGTAGCATTTAAATTCAGTTGACAAAAAAAAAAAACAACAACGACAAAAAGACAACAACCAAACAAACAAAGAAAAATAACTAAAAAACATTTACCTTTTTAGATAAGTATAACACAACCTAAGGCTTTTGTCATGGGCGACGTCTGGACCGAACACTACTGTTCCTGGAAAATTTTAGAGCTGCAAATATGTTTCCTGTTGAGACTAAAGAAACCAAGGAAGAAATGTGACAGGATGGGTGCAAGCAGCAGTTGCTAAGATTTTCTCACAGCCAATTATAACCTGTCATGTTGACTCAAACCAACTTTAAAAAAATACATTATTATTAACTAGAGAGTCGCGGCATAGAGTTGCTGGAGACAAAGCAACATTTTAGTTATAAAGAAAATAGAGGGAGGTTTAACCAGCAGGAAGATGGCAGAGGACTAGTTGTCAAAATGAAATGCAAAAAGCACATACTTCACAATATTTCAGATCCTTACAGACACTGGCTGTTTGATGTTTGTTTTGATGTTTGATGTGTGATCCTGACACTGGCTGTAAGGATGTTTGAGGGGCAGGGGCAAAAATAGTCAAAAG
>JAQLOL010000026.1:3865187-3879880 GCA_029783665.1 Naso thynnoides | reverse complement strand
CGGCGCCACTGATAGTCATGATTGATTCTTGGCTGGACCAATTAGCCTTCAGCCAAGGGCTGATGCCTGCCCCTCCTCCCTCTCAGGCCTCGGCTGACAATCAATCAATAATACAGTGAGAGGGAAGGAGCGAAGTGAATGAACATGGAGTGCAAAAGAAAGCAGAAAGGAGGTGCAGAGAAATTACGGGTTAGAAAAAGGCAAGCCCTTCAGGCAGAGGCAGCCAAATGTTTTAAATTAACACAGATGTTTGCTGGAGCTGGAGGAGCTGAAGCAGGAGCTTCTACTTTGGCCCCAGCAGGTGATGATCAGTTAAGAAAGTTTGTTTTCATTCATAGGCTTAATTTTCTCTCCATCAATAGGCTGCCTGGTGGGCCGGTCCAGGTTCAAAATGCCCGGGCCGATTTTTTGTCCCGGCCACTGTTGTCCACTGGCTGCTTATTAAGTGAACAGTGGATATGTGTCTAAAAACTAAAATATGCAAACAGCTAAATCTAACTGCAGTCACTGTACTTAATCTACGTAATTCTCCCTGTCTACTCTCAGTAAAGCCCTGCCTTCTAGCCCTGACCAAATTGATAATTTTTTTCATGTTCTAGATGCATTTTTGGAGATTCAGGAAGGATGCATGTCAGCCAAAACTCCAGAGTTTAGTTACACGTTAAGAATGCTGGACTTGTGAAGAAGTAGGCTACTTTAATATTATGGTATTTTTTACTTTCACGCAAGTAAGATACTTCCTCCTACACTGTAAAAAAAATAGTATGCTGCTTTAAAAATGAATGGTAGTAATGTTAAGTACACAGAATTTGTGAGAAAGGGTCCAAAATATAAAAATCCTGGTATGATCCTTAAAATGTTTTATAGAATAGTAAATTTCATTTTATTTTAAGGTAAATTTAATTTTAACTTTAAAATGAACCCCAGGGTTTTTGAGAAAGTCCACAAGAAAAGGAATAATATTACAGAGTCTAATTTGCAAAGTATTACCCCGCATAAGTTGGATCCTGATGTTGTCATGTGATTTGAGGAGAGACAGCAATTTGCTTGGTTTTACCTCAGTTCATCTGATTTCACAGATCACTGTCTGCTACCAAAGTTAAACAAGAGGATTGACCTCACTCTTTCTGTCCTCTCTCTCTCTCTATTACCCCTCCACCCTCACTAAAGTCACATCCCTTCATAATAAATGACAGTTGAGGATAATAGCCTGCTGTTGCCATAGAAACCAGAAAGCAGATCTTTGCACCATTCTTTTTTCTCTTTGTCTTTCACTTTGCTTGAAAATGACAGTCGAATCTGAACTTCATGCCCTCCACCTCTCTCCCCTTTCCTGCTCTCCTCTCTCATCCTCTCTTAGCTCTCTTTTCCTGCCTCTGTGATCCTGATTTTTTTCCTTTCTCACTCCCTCCTTCCTCATTTTTTTATCTCTTGCTCATCGTCTCTCCTCTTCCCGCCTTTCTCTGTACAACCTCAGCCCCCACACTGCTTCTCTTCAAAGCTAAATCTCCGCTCACTGAGCCGCCAAGTGCTACACATGCAGAAAGCAGGGTCACATTGAGTTTATGCTTGTGTCTGCGTGTTGTTTGCTGCCGTCATATCTGAGGAATGGGGCTGGGTTGAAATACAAGTGATTATATGATGAATGGAGAAAGAAAAAATTCCCCCCATTCCCCTTTACATACATCCACATTTCCCTAAACCCCCCAACCCTCCAACTGCCAATGCTATTGTCATGTGGCACTCCTTCTGCTGCTTCCTCCATCCAGAACAGCCTGATGGGGTCCGTGTCACAAGTTTTCAGGGGAAACTTCGAGTGTTCTTTCCAGCAGCACATAATGTATCTTCAAAGCTGGGATTAAAAAGTTTTTTTTTCCTCTCCGTCGTCTTTTTTTCATGGAGGAGCAGCTTTGGCTGTGAGAAGATTTAAGCTTATTAAAAAGCAGGGGAAGGGAGTTTTTAACTGATGTATGGGAGACTTCAAAGATGGTTTAATCTGTCAGTACACATGCCCTGTACAGGCTATTTATACTGGGGAGCCATGTTTCTTCCAAATGACTTCCTCCAGCTAGCCCACAGTTGCTCAGGGTTTTCTAATTGTCAGTATGTCTAGACAGCTGAGATGGCTCCTCCTGTGCATTAGCACTATTTTCTCTGGCTAACACGTAGATTTTTACTTGCTGGAAATGATTTAATTACAATGTATTTAATTTACTCTATGTTGTTTTTGTACTGCATCTTTTTAGCTTTTTGCATTATTGGCACTAATTTCTGGTGATAGGAAGTTCAGTGATTGAATTTGCTCTTTTCACATCTCTAGTAAACTTTTACTTGTTTCTCTTTGCTATTTTTTGTTTTCTATTTTCCAATTTCAAGTGCAGCTCTGTTTGCATAAGATCTACATGGTCGAACAAAAGCTTTGTGTTACCCTGATCACATTATTAATGCAAGTTCTGTTTTTACTTCCCATCTTTATTCCCAATCACCACAAAGAGCAGATGTCAGCATGAGTGATAGCCATCATTATGGATTAGAAATGCACTTACAGTAAGTCTTTGTTAATACACAGTTCTGATTCATCTGTGCTTAGCTGGAGACTTTTAATGATCACGTTTCATGATAGATTATGCAGTTTTACTCAGGATTAGTGTGAAGATTTATGTGCAGGGTTAATATAGGGGTTCATCTACAATGCAAAACTATGTGGTAATAGTTTGACTTCTAATGAGATAACAAAGAACAAAAGGACATACGAATACATTTATACATAAATTTGTCAATTTTAATGAGAGGTTGTTTCAGTGTGTGACTTACCAGTTTGAAATGATTTTAGGACAGACAGAGGATATAGGACTGTGCAGCACAGTAACCACAGCAAAACAGCCATTTAAAATATATGATCATTATGTAAATGGAATCCACAATATGTCAACAAACACTGAATACACAGTCTATCTGACAAGTCCTCTACGTCAGTGATTCCTTTTTTTTTTCTTCTTTTTTTAACCACAGCGCCTTTACATAGCAATTTTTTTTTTTCATGGCACCCCAACCCACACAACACACGTACCTGGGCACCCTTTATGGCAAAAAAGTGAACACTAATTGAACGTGCATGAACATAGGCCTATTCTCAAACATTTGAAGGAAATTACATCAACATTATGAATGCATTGGTATTTTGTGCAATTTGGCATCCCCACAGTTTCTCAAAGCAAGACGTCTATCATATACCTCTTCTGTGCAACAAACCCGTGTTAACCCCTCTAAGATCAGGGTTTTGTGTGCTGTAGGTATGGGTACACTCACCATTTACACCCGGCCCAATTGACCCTGTAGTAGATACTGTTAATGTAAACATAAAACCCAGGTGAACCAACTAATTTCTGATGTATTTCTGAGTGCCTTTCTTTTCCTTCTTTATCTGGTGCGTCATGTCATCCAGGCGCTGCGCAAAATTTTAATTTTTGATGGACTTTACAATATCAAAAGTTAACACTCATGGACACAGAGCTGAAAATGATTCCTGCCTGATTTGTGTCTCTATAAACACACAGCATTTCTGTTGAGACAAGCTTAAATTAACTGCGATGTGCACCGCTCACTCTCTCGTTAAAAGTCAACTCACCCAGCACACCGCTCTCTCTCTCCCTGCTATCAATTTGTTGGGATTTGCAACTTAATGTTTGGGCTAACAAAATATATTAATGATTATCATAGATAATTATTAATTATATTAAGTAATAAGATATAATTTACATTAGATTGCCTCAGGAGCACCACCCCTAAGAAAGGAAAAGATAGCCACTTTGTTGATTTGTCTCATAAAAGTACTTTACTGTCAATTTGGAATTTGATTATTAAGTAACTTAATAACTAAAATCAAATTACCATGTTAACAGCTGGTAAAGGTTGAAGGTTTTCGGAGTTCTTGTCAGTGAAGAGGTTGGCAACATTCACTCTTGTACAACATTAAACAGGCAGCCTGTGGTTTTTGAGAGCCTTTATTACACAACAATTAACACGATCTACCTAAACATGTACTATATACAGTGTGTGTGTATGTCAGTGCATGTGTGTGTAAGTGTGAATTTGTGTGTGTAGGCAAACTACAGGTAAGATGGCTGACAAAGGGAAGGACTTAGGTCCAAGATGGTGGCTGAAAACCACATGTTTCTTTGTTAGAGAGGAACAAAGAAAACATGGTGGGGCTCAGACCATGTGCTTGTGATTTCACACGTTGGTGTGAAATGAGTCAAACTAAAGGTTGAGAGTGTGTGTGTGTGTCACAACACTAGGTTAGAAAAGATTGTTAGCTGCATGCAAAGACCTGGTCTATTGGAAGCAAACTTACTAACAACTTGGCTAAGCCAACTATTAATAACCTAAGTACAGTGATATCACATTAACACTTAAAACAGTCCTGAATACATTCAACATGTGACCAAGGTTAATGGTCCTGTGCTTAGGCGTGCTAAGGGGATACTATCTAGGCCCAGTTCAACAATACCAGTCCTTGAGGGAGGATGCCGGTTGTTCCTTATCTGAGAATCCAGGCAGGGTAATGTTGGTCCCAAAGTTGAAAAGTATTGTCCTTGCAGGTTGCTGGTTGCTCAGCGTAATCCAGCTCCATGCTTATTTGGTCGTCCTCTGCTTTGGACTTAGCTGGCAGGCCTTGGCAAAGCTGCTGATGCTAACAGTTGCTACACAGGACCTTGTGTCGCTGCTGTAAGAAGAAGTTCTCTTGTTTGCTGGGGCTGCTGTTTGCAGCTCTCAGCTGCTGAAGTTCAGAAGAAGATCCCTTGAGGGCTCGGAACTTCTGGTGAGAGCCCTTGTGGGAGCTCAGAGTGTCTTGGTGGCCGCAAGAGAGGACCTCAGGAGAGATCCCTGAGTCTCCGAGGGGACAAGAGGGAGAGAGAGGACCTCCTGAGAGGTCCCTAGAGATAAGAGTGAACAAAGAAAGGAGCTGGGTTTTGTTGCCTGGTCAGGGGTGTCGATCCCACTGACCAATGGTAACTCACAGCTGGGACTCTGGCATGTCTTCAAACCTAGGTGTAAAGATCTGGAGGACTGTGGGGGATGAACTCAGTCCATAGCTTCCTTTGTGGCAGATAAATAAACATGTTTATTCAAAAACAGTCCGGTTGAAATCCCTAAAATGAACGTCTCCGTCTGTGGACCCCAACACTGTCAAACAATAAAGTCTCTTAATTGTGAGTCATCTCTAAATATCAATAGTTTATAGCTATTAATCGCATTTCCAATCGTATCTTTAAAATTCCATTATTTCGCATTTCAGGGAAGTTTTTAAATAAATATTTTTATTTATGTATTTTGTATGTAACCTTTATTTAAAAACAGAAAAGGCCATGACAAGGATGCCCTGATTACATTACATTTAAAAACAACAAAAGCACACTGCTGTATACACCAACAAGACGTATAGAAACTGTAGAGAAACAAAAGTGCATATTAAAAGCAAAAATGTAGAATATCCACACATGGTTCAACAATTTTACAACGGAAAGCAGTTTTTACCAGAGTGTTTCGACTTGAAATCAAATGAACACAAAGAGTACATTTCTTTTATGATCTCAGAAGTGGCTCCCCACGGAGAATATACCTGGTTTTCATGTTGTTGTTGTTTATATGTAAAAATTTGCAGTGAGTCTTGACTGAAGCTCCGTCAAACTCCAAAGAGCAGATCGAGTTATACAGGAAGTCAGACACAGGAATGGAAAATCCAGTCAAATTTCAAAATAAAACACCCTTTGCAGAACGTGTTTCACTTGACTACATCAACATCAATCGGGATATTTTATCACCATAAACAAGAGCTTCGCACTGTACTACACTGCAATTGAATCCATTTAATACTTGTGATTTGCGAGACTTATGATCCTTTGTCTCTGTAATTATCGAGATGAGCGTGCTTTTAACCAAAGCTCAGCCACATATCTTTCAGTCATGTTAGTCATGGAATGTTGCAGCAATGTAGGAACAATAAACACAATTAAGAGTTTACATGATTCTCAGCTTCTGAGAGGAGTCTGATGAAATATGAAGTCACATGTAGGACGTAACAAAACAGCAGCGCATGTGAGATACCAAAGGCAAGGTGAAAGAGTGCAAAGAAGGGACATGATAGCGTGCGATTAATCTAGATTGAAAAAATAAATAACGTGCTATGTTCTGACTTTAAACTCTAATTTGAATAATATAATATAAATCAATATCAAACCTGGTTTATTTACTTTGCAAATCGGGTATATTCCTAACGCTAAGGGGTTTTTATATTTTTAGTTTTGAAAGATCACACAAAATATCTTGGAGGAAATAATAATTTGTTTTGAATTATATTTTATACATCTTCTCATGAAACTGGAAGTTTGAGCAGAGTAAAGATTTGAGAGTTAACTCCCTTGGCCAGAACCAGACTGGACAAAATATGGTACAGTACAACTCAACTCTGCTTAAGCTGGGCGGACACTGTGAGGCTGCTTTCAATGAAAATAAGCACAGTTTTATCCAGTGCCGGTTTCAGTTAAGTTTATTTAAACAAATTGTATCAAAGCCAAGCATCATTAAAAAATGGTCACAACAAGAGAGAAAGGGGCTGCATTACTGAGGGCAGTTCTACTGTGAACTAAAGCAAAAAGGAGGAAAGAAAACAAGGAAGCTGCAGATGGCTGGAAGATTCTGTTCTGTTCTGCTCTCCTCTGTAAGTTATGTGTATCACAAACAAACTTTCTGCACTTTATAACAGATCAGCAGCCATGTTGCTAGATTATACCATGAAACTGCTCAAAGTGTAGACAGCCTACCAAGATTTCTGACGCTGTCTGACAGCCAGGATGAACCTCGTCTGTATGAAGAACACCCCCCATCTGGTTGCTGAAAGTGTTCATGAGGTGAGAGGCTCACTCTGTAAACATTACTCCAGTCAGACTTTAATGTGTGTTTTAAGCCTTCAACCGGTACTTGCTCTGTAATGTAACCTGTTTGAAAATGAATCATCTATCCAAACAAGCAGTAGTCTACTTGATCAGGTTTTACACACACACATTCGTTTGTACGGCTACACTTCTGAGGACATTCATTGACATAATGCGTTTCCTAGCCCCTTACACTAACCTTAACCATCAAAACAGCCAAAATGTCCTCACTTTCCAAAAAGTGTCCTCACTTCCATGGTGTAAAACTCAAATGACTAAAAATTGGTTCTCACAAAGATAGCTGTACAAGAGCATGTACACACACACAGAGGCAGAACTGTTGAGAGAACAAACAGCTACAATGAAACACCAAAAACAACTGTTACTGTTCAACTTCCACGCCATGTACGGCACTGTACAGATTATCATTACAAAAACTCTTTTTTTAAAGAAGACAGTTGGCCTCTGCACAGTGTTGCACTAAATGTTGTTTGCAGCCCTAATGTTGCTCAGCGAGTAAGATTCTTCAAGAGTGTTTTAAGAGTCTCTAACATATCATTACAGCATACAGAAGCTTCTGGTGGCTTGTATGATGTATGTTGTTGCCACAAAGGAAACGACTTCCTGACGACTTAAAATCAGTCAAAAGCATCTCTCACCATCTTTGCAGCGGGAACAGACTGGGACTGAATCATCCGTCATACGGCCAAGAGTTGCCAGTGTCACAGAATGTCGTGTTGCTAAACTTAAAAAGACGCTTAGAGAAGTGATAACAGCCAGAGAAAATGACTCTGCCTCCCGGAGACTAACAGGAGAAAGTGTGACTAAGTGACTGAGAGACAAACTACACAAATATGGGATTTACTGTCTGCTATTTTATGTTGTATTTCACATAAGAAAAACAGACATTGCAAAAGCTGCTCCTGCAACTGACGTGTGTGTCGATAAGTGGGCTTTATTACAAAAATGAATTCCAGTTGGTTTCAGAATATTAGCACACACTTGAAGGGTTTACTGGTAACGTTTCTATGCAGATGAACAATTGAAATAGTAATAACATATCTGCAGAATTTTTGGAAAGGTGTAATAAAAATAACTTTTGATTGTAAATCATTTTTAAAAATTGTTTTTGGGTCCAAAATGGCGATAAGATGGCCAAAGGCTTGTGAGCCAATGCCGTTTGGTACCACGTGGTATCTCTGTGTCTTCAGTGATGAAGATTTTCCATAGTGATGGTTTTAAGTTGTCTGTAGGACCTCCCCTCCCTCACAGACCACCAGTTGATACAGGGACAGGAGCTGTGTGTTGCTTTTATTCACAACTGCTGCTGTAAATTCAGGAATTTGTTTTGGTTGAATTGTAGGCCTTATGTTATCTTACTTACTACATGATATGACAGGATGACAGTTTATATCTACAATATATTTTCTTTTAATGTGGAAATGTACTGGAGCATTGTCTGTCATCATTCCACTAATTTGTGCATTTTAAGTAAGAATTTGATGGTATCTCCTTGGCAAATAATGTTGTTTTTCATTGATTGTTTTTCAGTAGCCCAGAACCAACAACCAAGTAAAGTGAGCCTTGCCGCACGGTTAGTCTAGACTCAAGAACATCCTGGGGCTACGGATTGACAGCATTGTAAACACAAGAGATTAGCCCAGCTTTACAAAGTGTACACCTCCCCTTGGGTGCAGCAGTTAATTAAAATTTGTAAATGTTTGAAAAGTAACAGTAAGAAGCTCTGAATAAACCATATTGAGAGTGTGACATTTAGAGCACACGGTTTTCCTCAATCTCAGAGCCAACTTTGGGTCTATTTCCAGCACTTCTTTTCAGCTAAGTGTGTTTTACTGGAATCAACATCAAAGCCAGCAGTTGATCTGCAGGCTCTGCCTGTGTCTTTACTTTAATCTCCATTTTATGTTGAAAGCACGGCGATAAAACCTGCTGCCAAGAGACACAGACCTAAGTACAGGATCAAGAAGAGAGATGTTTAGCCAAGGCCTGGCACACACTGACAGATGTCTTAGTGGCTGGTTTCACTGAAATTTATTTACAGTGTTAGCATGCTGTCACAAACACTGAGCTAAAGTTGAAGAAATCTCTGTTTGCACCATGTGAGATAAGCCCTAGACACACCAAACCGAGATCAAAGAACCGGCGCCAACAAGGGCCGACTGCTGTGCTGCCTCACGTGGCCTGTGTGACCAAAACTTCCATTCATCGCAAAGTGGTACAGCCGGATGCCAACGACTATGTATGTCCTGCGCTTATGTGAGAGGAAGTAACTCTTTATACCAGGAGGTGGCAGTGGTCCATAATCATTATGCTGATCAGTTGCTCCTCAGGTTATCTCTTCTATTCGGCCATGCCACTGTGAAAATATTCTTATCTTGGAATGTTGATGAAAAACCACTCATTTGCTTGCTCTCCTCACTCCTTTTTCTCCCTTCATGCTCTGATTCACCTTTGCTGAACAGCCAATCAGTGGCATTTCTCTCTCTGACCTGCTCTGTTGTGGATTCAGCATGGTATCAGCTGCAAAGGCCAACTAGTGCCAAAGGTACGTGACCAACTGCAAAAACTAGGGCCACAGAACCTCACAGATGGCCTGACACTGGCTGATGGGTGGGCCTGGTGTGTCAGGGCTCATGGATGGATCCTTTAAAACAGCAACTCCTGCTAAACCCTGAGATACCGTGACACAGTAAATCTTACATAAATCTGTCTGTTTCTCTTTTCGCAGCTCGACACCCACACACACATTTACACTCACACACACATCTTGCTGCGGGTCAAATGCATTGGCCCGGAATGGCCAAAGAGCTTGCCTGAGCTCTGTGTGTAAAAACGGAGAGAAGTCAGGCAGACAGAAAGCGTCAAATATCTAAATGTGCACAGATATAGAGAGGAATGGAGAGAGGCTGAATGAGGAAAGGAAGTAATAAGAGTCAGAGAGAGATTCTGGAGTCCTAAAGAGGATGAGATAAATTGGCCTCACGGCAGCTGGCGTGTGCAGCATCCAGCTGACACACACACACACAGACATCACACACAGTCAAAGTACACACGGACACACATCTTTAGTTCATTCATGCTTATATTGCATCACTGAGTTAGTCTGCCTCCATATGTTAGTTTGTGTCTCTGCTTATTTCTGTAACTTATCTGATGATGACCTCAAAACAAACACAGGGCTAAAACAGAGGGTAAAAGCTGAGTAAGAGTGGAGATATACTAGATGTGAAACATTACGATGTGAAGACAATGTGTGTATAGAAAGAACATTAAAAACCGATACGGGATTATTTAATATGGGGTCATTATATTAAAGCTTTCCTTGCGATGATAACACAACCAAGAGTCACAGTTAGCAATCCTGAGAATTTACTTTGCTGTGTACATTCAGGCTGATGACGTAATGCATCTCTTTGAACATATTTACATATTTTGCTTTCCCTCGGAGCATGATATGTTCTCACATCCTGTCTTTAGGAATCAGTGTCTCATATCTATTTTATCCTCTAGCACTGGTCGCAACCTTGGGGTCCCAGGACTTTAAGGAATGCAAGAAATTTTTAAATTGTCATTTGTCAAGTTTGGATTATTATTTAAAGTATAGAAACAGAAACAAAACAAACAAACAAACAAACAAAACAGATAAGAGTTGAACAAAAGCCTCTTTCACAGAGCCTTCTGCCAAACAGTGCTTTCCAAAATTAGAAATGCTGGTAAAACAACCAAAGAGATAATAGAATGGTTGGGTGTCAGAGGGTATTAAACACTGACTTTATCGCAAAAGAAGCTTATCAAGTATGTATGATTTTTTAAAAGCACATGAGACAGACAGAAATTGTGTAAAGCTTCCAAACATAAAAAAGTCATCAATAATGTATTAAATGTAGACTTTATCAGGTACAGTCTACTGTTATTGTTATGTATTGAAAATAATATGAAGTATCTGTTAAATGTGATAATTATTTAGGGGCAGTCAGTTTACTCAGTGACAGAAACGTGGTGCCTAAAGGAAAAAAGTTGGAGACCACAGCCCTTACACATGATTCCCTTCCTGTCTTCAGATCCCGGGAATTTGTTAAGGCAATATCACGAGAGGTCGTGCTGATGTGCTGAATATTGTCACTGGTGTGATGTGGTCGTAGGTACAAAGATATTGCTACAAACTACATTTAACTGAGATTAATAAGCAAAAAAAAGGTTAGGATTTGTATGTTAATTAAATCATTTATTTGGCTCTGCCAGCACAAATAGTTTCACAACTGGACTGATACAGGGCTGTTGCTAAGAAACGCAAATAATATACATGTTCCTGGTCATTAGCTTACTTTATAAGTTACAGAAGGGCCAGCTACTTTACTTTGTCGCTTGCTTCTTTCCTTCTTCTCGTTCTTCTCTGAAGACAATCTGTAAAAAATATCCATCTTTTCGGTGCAGTTTGTTATACAGTAATACATAAAGTAAATAATACATAAAGTTTAAAGTCCCAGTGCGGTAGTTCTCCGTATCAACACTAATGGAATGCTTCTCGCCCAGTCAAATTGCTTGGTAGGAACTAACTGTTGCATAATGTCAGAGACGTTTCCTTTCCTGTTTTAGTGTCCCATAATGTTTCGCCACAGCAGGTTTTAGTTGATTTATTCTTATGGGAAAAATGAACATGATCACAGATTATGACCAATTCTCTTACCTTATCATCACAAAGACACATATTGGACACATTTTTCACAAGACACATCTCTTCCAAACATTCTGACATAAAAACAGCATTTTTCAGAAACCCAACCACAACAAAAATAACTTCATTCAAGACCTGTCTCTGTCTCAGCAACACATTCTCGTGAGATTTGGGAACTGGTGGTTCCCGCCTTGCTTCACAACGGACATAAATGAATGTTTAAATGGTCTTATAGGTGAAACCAAGAATTAAAAGTTAATCAAGATTCAAGAGTGCACTGGGTAGGACCTTTCTGTGTGGAGTTTGTATTTTTTCCTCGTGTCTGTGTTGATTTTCTCCCACCATCAAAACATGAATGTTAGACACATTAGGTTAGATGGGCCCAATGTGGCGGCGCGCTCAGTCGCAGCAGCTCAGGACTTATCCCCCACTCTAACCTCGCAATTTCATCGTACAATTCACTGCGCAATAACAATAAAGCCGCTTTACCTGCTTTACCTCTACCTTTCAAACAAATATCATGCGATGCAAAATCCATCTGCTTTAATCTGTTCGCAGGACATCAAAACACTTCCAGAGGAGGCGGAGGGATGGTTGTTCCTAACTGTCTCTATGGAAGATGTGACTCCGTCCACTTAGGAGACAGATAGTCTATGTACCATTTCACACCGCTGGCAAAGCCTAGAGTGGGGGATCTTGTGCTAATAATTGTGATTGGTCTGCTTGGTGGGCTCACATTTTCCTTTCTTCTCCTCCGGTGCTTAGCGGCGGTGCTGCCTAGGTTTGTGATCTGTACCGTCAGCAGTAAACAAGAGGAGCTGTTTCCGCAGCTGTTACAATCCCCCTGACTGATCGGCTGCTGTTTTGATAGGGTTAAACTCTTTCTCTGGAGCCGCTGAAGTGTTGGAGTGTCTGAGTGAGACAGAGGAAATGGCATAGGCCATTTGTGTAGGTTCCGTAGGCTCTGCATGCAGCCAACACAGAAGCATAACTCAGGCTTAAAACACTTCCATCGACCTTCCACTGGCATGAGGGTGAGTATATGATGATTGAATTTTCATTTTTAGGTGAACTATCCCTTTAAGTACAATGTAAGGGTGTTCCATTGTGACAACTCAACACGGGAGCCAACAAAAAGTATTTAGTTTACAGTACAGTACATTCATAGTGAGAAAGAGTATGAGAGATGTGTTTCCCCACGTTATCTCACTCCACAGGGCAGATGAAGGGAACAGAGGAAATATGAATCTGAATAATCCCTTAACAAATGAAGCAATGCCTGTTCATATCAACTCCACTCAACAAAAGGTCATGAACATGAGCACAAAGTGCAAGATGAAAAAGACTCTGACTCTCTCTGTGGAATTTAAAATGTGAGAGATATGGAGCAATAAATGCAAGACAGCATACTCTAAAAGGATGTTGTTCAAGGCGTATTCACTTTCACTCAACGCTGCTTATCATGGGACATCACATTATGTCAGACTTGTTTGTTTACTTGTGTGTATGTGAGGGCCAGAACTGCTAAACAGCATCTGAATGTGTGCAGCAAAGGCGAGGTGCATGTTGATGTGCATGTGTCATTAAAAATAAGCTGTCATTGCTTAGAGACACCAACATGCATATTGCACATGGCACAATAACAAAACACAAGCAGGGATGCGCACACAATCAAAGAGACTGCAGCCCGTCCGCACACACACAAACTCACACACAATACAAAAGTGCAGATGGAAGTGAGCGTAAACTCTTAACAGCAAAGTGCAGATGTTACTGCCGAGTCAAAGTTAAGTCAAAAGCTGCTGAAGCTTGAACGAGTGTATGTTTAATCTGGAAATAAGACAAATACAGATACACCAAATGGCGCCTGGAATGTAAATGTACTCAATTGTTTTAGATTTGTGTTGAACATTCAAGGAAACCCTAAAAGTGCCGCAGCAATGATGAATGATGTATTGCTGAGCTGAGGCATCTGTCAAAATAATGAATGCGCTGGAGTCACTGAGAGATCCAATGCATATTAGAGGCAGGCAGAATACATATTCATGTCATGGTTTAAGTCCACCATGCTTCTTTGGGGGCAGTCGGTTTACCCAAAACCACTGTGAGTGGTTTAATGCATAAATCAATTCAGTAAAATCAGGAAAATAGAATAGATATTCAGGTACTGCTCGCATATACTGTCTATATACGTCTAACCCTATGGGCATCTGGTTTCTTTCCATTGTACATGTTTGGACTGCCAAACAGTAGCTGGCAGACTTCATCCTAGCCTGTCTGTATTGTCCAAACCAACTCCATCCCGTCCCCACCCATCATATCCTGTTATTTATACACAAACTGAGAATTTCGAACATTCTCCACTGTTTTTTATAATACTACTTCCTGTACTTCTCATGTCACTTGCGGTGTGCCCAGGGCAATTTCCTAGGTCCACTACTGTTTTCTGTGAACAGCATTTTTATGTTGACAATAAATGGCTGTGTGAGAAAATCACAATCCTCTAACAAAAACCAGGTTAAGTGTTAGACTTCTAAGAAGTCTGTGCAGCTAAATGACAATAAATCAGAAATCTTATAGGTAGAGTCAGTCGCATTTGTTCCTTGAAGTTTGTAAACACAACATTCAAATTGGGCCCCTCCTCCCGCCTCAACACACCAGAAGTATTGTTATTTAGTGTGTACTATGTGAACCGTTAAATTGCTTACCTAATATTACAAAGCAAGTTACACAGGAATAGTACATTTGTTTAATGGAGAAGTAGATAATTTAACAAGCTAACTGCTTGTGTTTGGCACCTACCTGTCCAACACATAGCAGGCCAACTCCGCATCACTCTTCCCATCCTCTCCTTCAGAGCTCCAAAGTGGCTGGAAGCCAAATCGAGGTTCACTCTTGATCTGAAATGAGCTTTATCCGCTTGCCATTTCGCCTTATTCAACTATATGTTTCCTTTTCTTTGCGCTATGTCCGTATCCATAACTCTCTCCGGTCTGAACAACATCCAGTCACCGTTCTCCGCTGTTCTCTAAACCTCACCAGCGCGCTCTCATTGAGATCGG
>JAQLOL010000026.1:3849666-3865087 GCA_029783665.1 Naso thynnoides | reverse complement strand
CCAGTCACCGTTCTCCGCTGTTCTCTAAACCTCACCAGTGCGCTCTCATTGCCTAGCGGAAACACGCTCCCTCCCCACCCAGAAACATCCCTAACAGCTCCAGAGACAAGCAAAACATCAAAATTCAGGCAGAGGTCAGCGAGGCCCACTAGTGATGAGTGAGCAGCATTACTTTTGTAAATGTCTGTATTTTAATTTTTAGAAAAATCCTGCTGACTCCCATTTTAACATTTGGTTCCTCACATCTATAAAGACCATGAGAATCTCTAGATAATTGTTATCTTGGAGTCGTATTTGACTCTGATGCTCAAGCCAGCAAGGTATTGGGAAAGTTATCTTTGCTTTTGATTCATCCAATTCGAAGTGCTGTAACTCCATTTAGTTGAGCCAAACTTCTATTTCTGCATTGCAGGCACAAAATAGGGCAGCAAGGATCTTTCAAGGCATGTCCACATCACCCCTTTTTACCTCTTACCTGCTTATTTTTTATGCTAGATTAGGCCTAGAAAAAATATACTTCTTAACCCTTCCAAGCATGACCGCACATTTAGGTCTTCTGCAACATCTGCTGGCTGTTTCTAGGTCCTGTTTAGTAACAACATATGAGTGAGACTCATGTTTTTTAATCATTATTAATCCTATTCTATTCAATCCTATCCTCCCTTGTTCAGTGGTAACATTTTTTCCCAGGCCACTCAATCCTAATCCAACCCATCCTTTAACTTCCAATCCTGTCCCAATTGTAATGGATTCATTAATTAATCTGGACAGGAAACAATCATGCCTTATCTTACACCAAGCCACAATTAGGTTCTCTAAATGCATACATTCATCTACTCATCCATCCATTCCTCCATCCATCCATCAATGCACCATGTCCTACCTGTGACTTTCAATTCTGTAGTTCGCCGCACCAGTCTGGATCCATACTGTAACTCACAGGTGTAATTTCCCCCGTCACCCTCCTCCACCTCTGGAATCCAGATGTGTGTTGTGTTAACTGTGATGGAACTTCTCCATTCAACCCGCTCACACTCCTGTCAGGGGACAGAAAATGATCAAGTTACAGTATTCTCCAGAAGACTTTGATACTGTCGGTCTAAACTTTTTTTTGAGTGTGTGTCAGTGCGTGTATATTGTACCTTATACCACGTCATCTGTGGTTGCTTGTATGGAGCCAAATAGTCTTCTATATCAGGACAGTTAATCATTTTGCTGTGGGTTATCTCAGCTTTCTCCAGATGGCGGATTTTGCTGCTGAAGCATTTCCCCTCGTCACTCTCCTCCACAGTCATTGACATGGAGACTTTCATGCAGTATGTAGAGTTCCTGAACAGATTACAAACACACAAGAGCGTAAATCCCAGGGAGGGCACAGGGGACATGCCCCCCCCCCCCACACACACACACACACACACATACACATAGAGTCCACCCAAATAATGGTATTAAAATAAAACTTTATTATATCATATGGTTTAAAATATCTTAATAATCTTTTCTGAAAGCACTTGTTCTGATTATAAAAGCAAGAACAAAACATTAATCCCCCCCACCCCCCCACCCATCCATGTCTCAGTGTGGTTTAGTCCTTAGTAGTGTTTAGTGATTGTGCTTCTGGTGAAGGCAAACAGCGCTGATTGTGTGTGAAGTGAGAGTGTGCTCTGAATGTGAAGTAAATGATTACTTTTGTAGTTATGACCAAAAAGAGGGACACTGCAGGCTAACGTAAGCAGCTAGCTATCTAGCTTTCAATACACAAATAAATGCTAATGTTAGCCTGTTTTCCTACTTTACTACTAAATAATGGTAACTAGCTAAGCTAATGTTTGTCTCAACTGATATTAGCTAACTAGTGTTAGTATTATACATCTTATGTAATGCTGGTGACTGAAGGACACTGAGGGTTTAACACTGTAAGACAAGTTGTAGAGGGAAAGTAAAGGGGGGAGAACAGCAGAGAGGCTCATTGAGGAGAAGTGCCACAGCACAGCAACACACATCCAAGAAGAATATCAGTGTGTGCTTAGTTAAAACACTCTCCACATAATTAACACTTTCCTCCTTAGTGTCCCCCACAACACTGAAATCAGATTTTTGCCCCTGCAAACACATCAAACTGTGTTTGTCATGTTCCTCTACTGACATTAGCTGACTTTAAACTTTGCAGTTTGCAGACTTCGTGAGAAAAGAGGTGTACAAAAAGCAAAAAGTCTCCAATAAAATCTCAAGTTGCACTTGTGGACATAAGCCACTTAAAATCACAAGAATAACACTTTAGTGTGGTCTGTAATTCAACAGCCATTCAAACAAACTCAAATGAATCTGAGTGGGTTTGTTTTGAGCAAATATGTTCGTTCATCCATGAGTTAACAACAACAATGGCTTGAGTTATTCTTCCATTTGTCCAACAATGGAACTCTGTGTCAAACAGTGTAAGAGCCGTTTTTGTGGTGAAAGTATTGGGTAGACCGTTTGGCACTGTTGTGGGTATTTTGGTGAAATTATAGGCCCTCTGACTTCTCAGTGTTTCTCTGACAACATTGAAGGAATTGGCACCCAGAACAAATTGTAGGTTTTACAACTCCGAAAAGACACAACAAAACATCAGAATAAGAACTGAAACTCCGTAAAGGAACAACTTTACATTGAAGCGATTGCGTATTCCTTTCAAACGCATGTACTTTTGACCCTAAAGGCTTGTGTCAAGGATCAGTCCAGTTCAGATTTTGTGGGTTCGATATCAAGTAAATGTTGGTGTTTGGTTTAATTTAACTGCTGAATTACTGTAATCCATTAGCCACATTTGCTCCCTTTTACTGTTAAGAAAATTATTATGTCAGTCAATGCTGAAGCTTAACACAGCGCTACAAAAATCAGAACCAGGTGGATCCTTGTTAGGAATTAAAAATCATACAATGTGATATCAAGCAGCAGTGTTTTCAAACTGAACAGGGAAGCAGCAAAATGGCAGAGCAATGAGTGCAGTGCAAAGTCGCCTCAAAGTTACTGCTTTACAAAAATGCTGCATTGAGCAGCAGAACGTCTGCCGGAGCCATTTCAATTCTATAGGGCATTTTCACACCAGATTACCATGGTAGGAAAAGCACTGGTGTTACTAATAACATAACCACGGTCTATTCAAGTGTCCATGGAAGCCATGGCAGCCGTCATTAATTGCATTGCTCACACCTGTGCTTTAAAGGCCTTACGGGCTCAAACTGTCTATAATAAAAGTGAACTGGAAGTCTAAAGCATAAGGTCCTGCAAGTCTAGTTGTCAGTTGTTACCTGTCATACTGTATGTAAGCATATGTATTTAACAGAACTTTCTACCAGAGTCACTGGGATGGATTATGATGGTGGTGGTTTACTGCTACCACCAAGAATCTTTTTTTTCTTTTTTTTCTTTTTGGGATGAATATTTTTTTTTTAGATATATTTGGTTGTTGATCAATACATGTAAAACCACATTCATCAACGCTTTTTTACTGACAATGGATAGATTGATTTTGTGTAATATTAAAGGAATATACTGAGAATAATTATCTGATTCTGCAGCTCATGTGGCTCTACAAAGCTTCTCTCATTTATTTGTTTTCATGCCGCACAGCTTCACTGTTTGGGTTTCCTTTACATATTATTATTATTGTTGTTATAACTATTATTATAATTTTGTTGTTGTTGTTGTTGTTGCAAGGCAGCTGCTGTTTTCAGGAATTAGTGTTGACCAAACAGAAACAAAAGGGCTGTGAGTATTTGTCTCAGACACAACAATTTTAACTTAAATTTTATTTAAGTTATTTGTCTCAGACACAACAATTTTAACTTAAATTTTGATTTTAATGTTATTACATGATATTCTGTCAATGCTTGTTTCAAATTCATAATACATAGATTGATGTAACTACTTTTCGGACAGATACAAAGCCAGACCAAAGGCCTACTTATTCTGAGGTTTACTCCTGCTTTATGCAAAAACAGAACTGATGCAATAACTTAGTAGCTGATAAGACAGGTAAACTATTTCATCATATAAATAATCAATTTCTTCTATTTTAAATGTGAGTTGTTATTCTTACTTGGTCCTGCATTGCAGGTTTGAACCCTTCATGTCAGCAGGATATCTCACTGCATCCTACTGTTATGGTGTTATATGTGACAGTATGTCCTTGAGACAAATTATCTAATAAAATACAAGAAACCAACTTTGAAGTTTGTTACCATGTGTATGATGCAATGTGTCATCAACATTAGTTAGGATTTGGGATCTGCTCAAGGTGATTCTAATTGTTTGCGTGTGTGTGTGTATGTCTCAAGTTCACCCCCAGACACAAAAAACACATTGATCTCTCTTTCCCCTCCACACACACACAAACACACACACACACACACAAACCCCATCCCATATCACACACATACACATGACGCACCTATTGTCCTCGAACCACAACCCCTCATCTAAGTGGATCTAAACCACTTATCCCATCAATGCTGTGTGTGCGTGTGTGTGTGTGTGTGTGTGTGTGTGCCTTACAGAGGACATTTTTTTAGTCATTCACCTGACCTAGACCACTGAACATTGAACTACAGGCCTGGAAATCCTTTTATCCATCCATCCATCCATCCACCCATCTCTTAGTTTCTCTCCTCTTCATCAAGCCGCCTCCAGCCTACAGCACCTTCTTTCTCCTCCAGTGGTTACTTTATCCTGTATACCTCTCACTTTCTCTACCTCTCTCTCACATACACAAACACACACACACAATCCAGCCTTTCATGAACTTCAGTGAGACTTAACTGACCTAAAAAAAAACCCTCTGCTGGTTACGCTTTGTTAAATCAGCACAATATTTAGGCTGATGACTTTCTAAATCTTCCTCTCGATTTTATACTTTTCTCCAGTAAAGAAATAATTGGTAAATAACAATTATATCAACAGTGGAACAAATGACTGCATATACATACAGCTGTGTGTGATGAACAAAGCCTTCTTGCAAGAAAGTCTTTCCATATGTGGTTAACATTCGCAGTTTGGTAAGGCTTAGAAAAGGTTGTTGGTTTAACACAGGTCTCAAACGTTGGTCCCTGTGGCGAAAGTTGTGATTGAGATACAACAGACTTGACTTCCACCTCTCCTCTGATAAGCTGTATTTGTAGACCAACTGCGTCACAGCAGCGCAACAAAGGCTGTCCCATTTTGTCCGATCCTTCAAATCTCATGTCTTGAAGGATCCGATGGATGGATCCTTCATAGATAGCCTAAAATATCCAAAGATTTTTTTTTTTTTAAGCGGACATGACAGACAAACTAGTGGCAGTGAGATGAGTACGTTTTAAATGTATTGATTGAAATAACAAAACTAAAAAAAATTGTCTCCTTCTTTACGTGCGCATAATTTAACTGCTGTGCCATGGTTTCTAGGCAACAGGAGCGGAGCGTCAGAGCAATTGGTGACAAAAACAGGGAATGCTCCGTAGATCACGCCGTCTCATTTAACAGAAGTTTTGGTTTGGTTGTTGCGGATGACAAGGATGTGGCCTTTGTGGGACTTCGTGAGCCTTGTTCTTCGGAGGATGTGGCCCTCGAATTTGGACACAGCAGTCATTCTACTTCATACGATGAAGCAGAAGTGGTTTGTTTAAAGCTGGCCACATCTGTCGTACAGCTGCTAAATTGTACCTTATGCGTCTATATCAGATAACGAGGGCCGTGATAAAGCAGTGGTATTTGATAACCCGGCTGCTATATGCAGAATTTGATATGAGTCACAGATGGACAAAGTTAGCAGCTAGCTGGTGAATATGGTGGAGGTTTTGCCAATTGCCAGACATTTTCCTCAGGAATTAGCTGAGACAAAAATTGCATGACAGGAGACTAAACATTGGTTTTATAGCCTTAAGGTGGCCAGAAACACAACTTAAAATGAATGCTAATGCTGCATGTCTGCAGGATATGTAAATAGGTCTGAGTCTGCTAACACTGTTTCCATAATAATTTAAAAGGTGATGATGTCAGTGCTGTTTTGCGGCGGACCCCCAGGGGACCAAAGATTCAATCATTGCAGGTTTTATGTGATCTGAAGTTTTAAATGCTCACCCAGACAGTGGGTGCTACTTTAGTAAACAGGTCAGTGAACACAGGACTTGAGACTTGACTTGGAGTTCACAGGCAAACTCTGAGGCGTATTTAGGTTTGCAAAACAATGACTTTGTCCCTCCTGTAATTGTACAAGATGCAATTCATTCCGTTTTTAAATATGAGTATACACAATGCATGTGGAACATGTGGAACATGCATCATGTGGTTAACTTCCACATGCACTATAAATACTAGTATGTGATGAAATATCCACAAATCAAAGCTATTCAGCCTTTTTAAAGGCACTGACAGAAACACACTTACTCATCTGAGAGCTAAAAGGGATTTTACGGTTGAACATCCTTTATAACGTTGCTTTGATGATATTGTTTTATACATTTATGCCAGTCATACACGCTGAGCCAAGCTTAACTGCAGCTTTCTCTTATTTTTCTCTCTACTGTGTCCTTTTACATTTTCTTTGTTTTCCACTTTTATATGTATCAGCCTGTGTCATGGTGCCCCCCCTACCCCTTCCTGTCCAACCCAGAAACCGGGAGTGTAACACTAAATGGTAAAAACAGCATCTATGTAAAGAATAATGTATTATGCATATCTCACTATAAACATGACGATTCAATTAGAACGCAATGCAAACGCTATGTCAGAAGCATTTAGCGCATGCTGTGAGCCTCTTACGGATGCAAATTGTGTGTCTGTGTGTGGGTGTGTATTCCTATCTGCCTCTGTTTAAAACACATTTAAATGCTTCAGTTAGTAAAATGGCCCTGCAGTAAAAGACACTAGAGTATTTAGTGTGATTCACGCGAGAGATGCATGTTTTTGTGATGCAGTACATAAATGACAAAGAGTGCTTTGCATCTGAAATAATGAAGTTACTTTGACGTTTATATATATAGCTTATAGTCATTCTTTTATTGCATATTACCTGTCAGGAAAACAAGTAATATCCAGCTCTGAATATATTTGGGAGTATTGGAAGAGGAAGAATATACACACACGTAAGCATAAAGGCAGTAAAACTGAATATCCAACAGAAAAGCAAGCTAATCTTAGCTTGCTCATATTCCTCCCACACCCTATTACAATAATGTTCATGGCTTTTGTTTGCTGGATTCTGAGAAATGCAGGAACTCACTAATTAAAGCAGAGGTAGATGGGGCAGGATGAAAGACAGAACATATACCAAAAAGTAAAATTGCACCCCAAACATCACCTGGGTGTGTTGAGCATCGCAGCAGCTCCAGAGTTCTGAGATTGGAACTTTCATTTGATTAGATTCTTTGCATGCGAACTTCATACTGAATTTTGGAAATCAAAGGTTTTTCAAATCAAGTTATTGTTCTCCTCGCCTACATGTGTATTTTTAACTTTTCTCCCGAATCTTACACTCTCTCTGTTATTTATCATGACATTTGTCCCCACAGTGCGGTCATGATGTCCTCCAAAGTATGTTCATATGACCACTTGAAACGCAAACACTGTGTCTGCGTCAGCAGCACTTCTTCCAAGGGCAGCACGGTGGCTTGGTGGTTAGCACTGGTTCCTAACAGGTCCACTAGGCAAGGTCCACTTGTCTAACACCAAGAAGGTCCTGGGTTTCCTACCCTGATGGGGATAGGACCTCTCTGTGTGGAGTTTGCATGTTGTCCTCGTGTCTGTGTCACCATCAAAAAATAAATGTTAGGTACATTAGGTAAGATTGGCCCAGTGTGGCGGCTCGCTCGGTCGCAGCAGCTCAGGACTAACCCTCCACTCTAACCTTGCATTTTCGTTCTACAAATCATTGTTTAATGACAATAAAGCTACTTTCCTTTTATGATTTTGCTGCCCATTAAAATAGATTAGCGCAGCCACACGTCTGATGCATGTCTCACACACGCCGGCAGCGACGCAACACTTCAGCTCAGGAGGCTCGCCATTTTTTTTTTCCATGAGATGCACGTGCAACATACCAGCAACCTTCACTGTAGTTTTAACATTTCTGGTGTGTCTTTCAAAATAAAACCTCTAACAAACAAATCTCTTCCTTTAAAGATTCAATTGTGAAACATTTGAAGGATCTTGTTGTGTAACGATGGACAATATTTTAACTACAGTATCTCTAGGTTTTATTTTCAGATAAGTGACAGTCAGACCAGAGACCCAGTGTATTTAACTGGGCTATTTTATGTTCAGAAACAAAAAAGATCATGTGGAGAGCATCTTGCAAATACTTTTTAAAAAATAACTTTTCAATATAAAACAGGTCAAATAAGGGGGGATTTCTTGTTTTCTTTTTCTTTTTTTTGTTTTGTTTTCCCCACTTTTAGGAACACGGATTTCTGTCTAAAATCAATATGAATTAAATATATCATAAAATGTCATGAAACAATTCATGTTTATGGGAATGATTAAAAGAAAACTTGATATAGAAAGACTGGGCTGGCAGAACAACAAGACACAGCAGATCCGCGACGCAGAGGTAGGAGCAAGATGTGTGTCCTGGGTGTTAATGTTAACATGAGGCTCCAGCCCTTCGTTTGCTTTCTTTCCAAAACTTCGATTTGCAGATTAATACCACTTTTATGATCGTTTGCTAAATATAAAGCTCGATCCAAAGATAGCCTCATGACATCCTCAACATAACATCTCTCAAGTGCTTTAATGAAAACATCATCTCTCTTTTGTTTAATTCATAAACAAAGACTGACAATGACACATTGGGATTTTAAGTGCAGACCTGTTTTAGTTCCTGAGGTCCATTCATGTCGATGACAAGTTAAGCCAACCAGGTACTGGCTGTAGCTTTATTTTTAGTGAAGACACGTGAGAGTATCAGTCATCAGCATGCATGTATTTCCCAAATTCACAAAGTATCACCTATGCAATTTTTCATGTATGAAAATATTACAAAAAAGCTATTTAATTCCATGTCTTTGCCACTAAATGGTAATGAGAAATTTGAAATTTTATTAAGAGTGCACCAACAACCTTTTGCCTGACCTTCACTGTCTTCATCACTTCTCTATAGTTGGAAGGTCTTTGTGATGAAATTTAAGAAAATTTCTACATTTTTTTGCAACAAATTTACACACAAAAATTATACTTTATCCCCCTAAAGATGAAAGCTATTCAAGGAGTATCTCCCCCCTCAAGACAGTAGATAATGTCAGTATCTTTGAGGAGGAAGGGGGAGGATATTTGGCTCAGGAGTTTAGTCGGACAAGAAAATGGCTGTGAGAAACAACATGAGCTCGCTACATGCTGGGTAACTGTGTTAATATAGTGCTCTGAGTTTGATTGTACAATGATGGTGTTTTTGGTGCGTCTTGATCTTATTAGAGATGTGTCCGCATTTCATAGCCTCAGGTTCTTTCATTCTCATGGGACGTGCACACTTTGCAGGCCAACAAAGCAGCGTTAATAGCACTGGTGTTTATCGTGATCTTTCATTGGACACATGGCTATGTTACTGGCAGTCTAATCTGTCGTCAGCAACCCTATTTACTCCACCTGGGAAGGAAATAAAGTCGTACTGTATAATTGAGAGATAAGTCGTGATAATAGGATTATTGCATTCACGTTGAAAAAAGGTACACAGTACATGTCAGAGTGAGGGGAAGAAATCTTAATGTTTCCGTCACTCTGGCGGTAACAAAGGTGATGCTTGTGGGTTTCTAGACTGAGAGGTGGAAGAGTGAAAACAGGCAGAAACAACAAGCCAGGCTCTGTTTAAAGGTAACTATAAAGAACAAAAATAACACTCATTATCTCTTTTGTCTAATCAGTTCAAAAACGGAAGTGTGAAGCATGTGATTTACGGGGCAAACGTGTTGGACTATTTCTGGGCCAGCAACCGATATAAAGTGTTAACCAGAGAATTCAAAGGCTGTTAGGCAGATTTTGTTTCCTTCGGGCAGAGACAGGCTGTTTTGTCTTCATGTTAGGCTGAAGTAATGAACTGCTTGCTGTAGTTTCATACATACTGAGAACACAGACTGAACAGGAGTGTTGATCTGCTCACGTCAATATTCAAAAAGAAATTTCTCCCACAAAGATGCAAAACTGGTCTTTCAACGTACGTAAGATGCCGTACATTAAATGAGTGATAGCATTAGCAATACACATGGACTGTTCTTTGTATTTTATTTTGAAACACCACGTTTGCTTGTTATCACATTGTTGTAAAATTAACTCATTTGTCAAATTCTCTCAAATTCCCTCTCGCAGTTTTCTGGAGTCATGTCCTTTGCTGCTCTGTGCCCCGCTCTGGTAACGAACGTATTTTGGCGAATATGTCTCCCGCAAATAAATTTGGCCTGAGTTGACAATTTAATGCCCGAAAAAGCTGTACAGTGAATCTGCATCCCGTCCTCCTGGAAGTGAATGAGGTGAAAAAAGAGATTTAAAAGGTGAAAGCGAAGATTTGTGGATGCCGTTAGTGTCTGATATGAGTGGCTGGCATTCATAACCCGTTTTTGTTATCAGCAACTTTCTGTGTTGAGCTCAAGTCACGTACATACACTCACAGTGTGTGTGTGGTCCACTTAGTGTAGCTTGTTATTTTGTAACATGGCTAAGAAAGGGTACAGTTGGTTGCCTTTATTTGCATTTGAATAGAGCTATGAATAAATCATGCTGTCTCACTCTTACTGCAGTGCGTGTGTTTGTGTGTGTGCATGCGTGTGTTCACGAGTCCCTATGTGCATGTATTAACACAAATGAGGAAAGCGCTGCCATGATGAAACAGATGCCAGGTGTGAGTAAAAACATCTTTCAGTGCAGCTGGCAACATTTATAACAACGGAAAAGGAAGCAAATAGAATGACTTAAAATTACATTACATGCTGTAAAATAGAAATTATTTTTAGCTTCAAAACTACACCACACATCCTGCACTGAAAAAAAAAAAATTAAACTAGGCCACTAATTGTCTTATTCTCTCAGTCTGCATCTCAACAGTTTAACTCGAGTCAAAAGAACTGTTTGTTACACCGGCATGCAGACAGTCAGTGTATTTAGATCACAATCCTTTCTTTGGTCAATACTTTCTGCATCGCTGTAGGCCAGACCGGACAAGATATTTGTTTTTGTTTTTTCAACTCTAGTTTTTTATGCCAATTAACAATCTTGGAAAATAAATGGCATTTTAATTATTTCAGTGTCAGCTGGAGCTTACTATATTTGAAAAATAAATAAATCCTCATAATCCTTCAGTTAAATTTATTATTTCCAAAGACTAAAAATCTTTTTTTTTTTAATTTCATTTCATTTCATTTTTTTATGTGACGGCCTTGGTGTCCTCAAGAAATTGATAGCCCCAAAGGCCAAGTGGCCTTGTGCCTAAAATGATGAAACTAAATGACAGCAGCTACTTAGCTGATTTATAACTTCTCTGCTGTTGTTCTGATCTGCTGGCGTCCACAGCTCAAATACACCTCTCTCTCTCTCTCTCTCTCTCTCTCTCTCACTAATTCAGCCACACACTTAATTAGCACAGTACACATATTTTGTTTTGCCATTTCATAATTAGGTCCTACTTGTCAACTAGGAACGCACCTGCAAGTAACTCACTGTCACTGCACTCATTTATAGTACTCAAACATTTCAAGCTCCAGGCTTAAATTGTGTCAGTCATTTCCATTTGAAATGATGAAAAGAGTAGTTTATCTGTACGTGCGATGCTGTCCAGAGTCCTGCAAAAAATCGAGGAGAGACTCATTGATTGACACACAGACAGATGGACATAGATAATGTCACTTTGTTCACCCGCTTGCTTTTTGTGGTTGTTCGTAGATGTTTCAAGCCTTATTTCATCTGCTACGAGTCCACAGGAAAGTGAAGGGACAGAGGGCTCTATTTACGTGAATCTGAGTGCAGCACTGATGCAGGTCTAAGCTCTAGGTACAGGGTGCCCTGATGGGTGGGATCTTTTTTGGAAATTTCATGAGCAGAGACGCAAGCGCGCCTGTGGCGCAGCCTGACACAGTGGTAAAGTGGAATGAAAAGGCAAATTAGAAGGTGTGTCACAGCTGATCTCAATCATGGCCACTCAGATCAGCTCCTCTTATTCCTTTTAAGACCGCTGTAAGGCTGCAGCGTGTTGTCAGTTTCATCTGAAGAAGGAGCGGATAGGTGCCAGACAAACTTTACGAAGGAGGAAACTAACATAGCCTATTTATTGTCCGGGAGGTTCAGGCTCTTAACAGGAATTTATTCACAAACTCACTGATAAAGAGCAATGTGGTTGTAACGTCACTGATGTTATGGTGTAAAAAGCAGAAACATCCCAGATCAATTTAGATGCTTTATATCTGCAAACTTCACAGGTACACGTTCTGTCTGTCCCAAGCCGATTCTCTAAGTAGTTAAAAATGACAGCGACATGTCTTGCTGATGAAGCAAAGGTATCTTACGTCAAAGCTGAACAGCTTGGGTGTGATCTGAGCATGTCTCATAACTTCAGTGTTTAAAGGTGAAAAAGTACAAATTTATTGAAGTTATGGATCAAAGAATTTTCCAAAATTCACAAGATATTTTATCCAGCGAAAATTTCTGCTTCTGCTGACATGCATCAGCTGCCTGATTCACATATTTAATAGACAAGAATCAGCTTAACAAATCATATGATTAATTGAAAGAGAATGTTTCTTTCTAAATGAAGGTTTTGATTATTTATGTAGCCTAATGAAATGTGGAGGACATCCACCAAACCTGCCTGTGAGATTTTGGATAGCAAAGCGGTGAAAATAGCACTCCGCCTGCTGAGCCGCACTTTAGACCTGGTACGGGATGGCGAGATGTGTAGCGCATATTCACCACCGAAATGACACCAAAATTGAACTTTAGCAGTGCATCTTTAGCGAACCATCCTCTGTTACACCGTTGCACCCAGCTCGGCGCAGCCTGGTTCCCAAAAATAGCAACTTGGCGCAGGTGGGGAAAAACAGCAGCTTGGGCTGCATGAAATTACAAATATGACGTGACCTGCACTTAGACCAGCTTTGCACCTGCACCGCCGTAAGGAACGCCCATGGCCTACGCCGTTGAAAGCATTTATACTTGTGCGTCGGCATGTCCATGTTGCTCTGCAGTTTCCCCGCCAAACGGTAATCTCATGCCACAAATTTGCAGCCATCTGGCAGTCTTTAATGTGACGACAAAGAGTCGTAAAAAATTTGCATATGTTCGGACTTCTTCAATCAAATGCTCCTCAATCTGGTCCATGACTGTGGCGTGAAGGAAATGTGTGGAGTACAAGAGTAGAAGAAGAAGCCTGAAATGTGTGGAAAGAAATGCGCATCCACCAAGCAGACCAATGTGCACGAGCTACGCTGTAGGCTACAGTGTAGGACTTGCGCCTACACGGAGGATGTGCCGTAGGTACAGCATAGGCTTAACTTAGTAAAGTATTACAGTAATTTTACTGCTACTAGTAAAGTAAGGGATTACAATTGCCAAAACAGAAATTATTTTACAGTTACTGATCCAAGTAATGCTGCATTACTGCGTTACTTGAAAGGGATGAGTTTTTTTGTCCCCAAATATCTCATGACAATGAGATACACGTGCATGAGCTGATGTATATTTTTCTACAAGAATCTCATTTGATTTGAGCACTCACTAATGTTGAAGTTCTACTAAGCTGCTGATGGTGTTACTATGCTTCAGCCTCCCTTTAAATGAGTAGCCATTAAAACAAAGTTGTTGTTCCAGTAAAGTGGATTTTGGGAGCTGGCTAAACGGGTTGTGCCTCACTTTTGTAGAAAGTCGGTTGGGTTGCTAAAGTAATATAGTAAAGTAATACGTAACGTAACTAATTGCTTTTGATACAAAGTAAGAAGTAAAGTAAATGTATTACATTTCTAAGGACTAATCAGTATTCAGTAAAATATTACCGTTTCAGAGTAACTTGCCCAACACTGGTTGCGGGACCTTTTGAGTTACAAATCAAGTACTGATCATGCTTTAAAAAGCCTGTTTAAAAAAAGAACTGTTGCATTTAGATGACACTGTCTCGTCTAATTGCACTGGTGGGAACTGACAGGTTTCATTATGTGGTAGTCTGGCTCGTCGCAAGTCTTTAGTCTGAGCTGGGCTTTACAGTGTCCAGAGTTCCAAAGTGTCTCAAGCAGGCCAGTATCACTCCTAAAATTTCAGTCCTTCTTTTCATTGGATAATTGCATAGTTTTGTACTGGGATTTTTTGTGTGTGTTTGTGTTGGAGCGCTTTTCAAAAAACACAAATTCCAATTACCTCAAATGCAAAATGAGCCATAAATTAATCTCTAAATCAACTTATAATCCACCATATCCTCCCTGTCAGTAAATCAAGCACACCCTCCCTGCAATTACCCTCCGCAGATCAGGGCAGGCAGCTGGAGGGTGCGTTGAATTATGGCGTTAATAGAGGGGGATGTATCCTGGCCAGCAGGCAGCGTGTTTATACCTGGACGGAGCTGCAGATTAATTTGACTATCAATCTAACTAACAGGCAGATAGAGAGAGAGAGAGAGAGAGAGATAGCGGGTACCTGCACAGGCAGAGACATTCACACTCACATATGTACACACATTTGTGTGCAGGCATGTAGCTGAACACAAATGCTGATGTCTAAGAATGCATACAGCCTACTTGCACACCCGTTGTATTATGTTACATTAATGGGGTCTTAAATTCTGCTTGCGTAAAGATGTTCCACCAAATGGCAGCAATTACTACTGTTTATCACTGTTATATCAGCAGAGCTTAATGTTACTATGTGTGTGTACAGGGACAGAGCACTGGTGCAGTAGTTAACACTGTCGCCTTAAAGTAAAAAAGCAAGACGTTAGAGCATTTTTTGTCTGGATTTTACATTTTCTCCTTAACCCTGTGTGTGTGTGTCTGACTCCAAATTGCTTGTATGCTGCAAATGTGAATGTTGTTGTCGTCTGGCTCTTTGTGCCGGCCATGTCGCTGACTGCGTGGACTGTCCTCTCACCCAGTGTCAGTGCCATCCCATGACCAGTGGTGCAGTGCAGCCTGTACACAGGTATGTGGAGTATACCCACATATTTTTTCAATCTGCACTGAGTATACCCACTTCTAAATCCCATCTGATCCTATCTGTGGCAATTCAGCTACTCCAGGAGACTGTTTACAAAAGAAACTACTGTATTTTATTTTATTTTTTATGTGTTGATTTGACTAAAGAATAAGGAAATGTTCACCCAAGATACCCAATTATGTAGTTGCGTCACCCTACAGTGTGACTATAGGCCAGTACGAATGCAAAATCTGTACCTCTGTTGTCGTTTAGGGCTGTTTTCGACTAACCCCTAAAATACACTGGATGC
>JAQLOL010000026.1:3832905-3849566 GCA_029783665.1 Naso thynnoides | reverse complement strand
GATCTTTTTTTCATAATCACATTTTGCAACAATTTGACGACGTGGGTGATAGTCGAATCAGACCTCTCCGAATCGAATCATCGAATAGTCAACTATTCGAGGTCAGCCCTATCGTGGTTGATGTTAATTTCATATGGATCCTCCTTACTCCCTGAAGTCAAGCAGCAGAAGTCAAGTGATGATGTGATAATGTGCAAATAGGTCAACTACTGTCACATTTTTGGATGAAGTAAATATGCAAGAGTAGTCCCACACGCCACTGTTTATAAAAGGGCATTTATTCTTCGCTGAACGGGCTGCTTAAAAAAATAAATAAATAAAAAATAAATAAATAAATAAAAAATTGTGTCCATAAAGAGTATACCCACTTCTCAAGGCTTCACTACACCACTGCCCATGACCGAGGACAGCCAAAAGATGGCAGAAACACATTTAAAACAACTAATTCATTACTTTTTAAGGATCAACCACAATAAAAATGTGAAGATTTTATGAAGTAGCAAGGCATCATGGGAAGCTCAAGCTGTGACCTTTGTTAAAAAAAACAAAACCTCCATTGCCCATGAAAAACATATCTGCCTTGGGACAAGGTATTTATTTACTTTTAGTCATGTTTGCCTTCTTCTTTCCTTGCTGTCTTAAGTATAATTTGCTGTGTCCTGTATTAGTATTGACAAACAACAAATTAAAACTTACCGAACAAAATTAAAAAAAAAACCCAAAACTAAATACAATTACAGATTTCCCTGGGTTTGAACATTGTTGGAAACATTCTGGATCCTATAAGTGCACAAACCTACAAAACATACAGTAACAATTTAGTTGTTTTTAGACATTTTAAAATGGAAATGCAGCATATAATGATTTCTATAAAAAAGGAACTTTTATGTTTTTTAAGAATTATAGTTACTAAAGAAAATAGACCTACACACATAAACCATAGCAGCACACAAACTCTCTCAAACACACTGTGTGTAGGCCTGGGCAATAAAACGATAGTGATATATATTGGCGATAGACATTTCATTAATACAATAAAAAAATTATGTGATAGAAAGTTTGACAGTTAAACTTGACAGGCAAACAGCCAATTTACTTAACAGACAAACCTCGAGCCTACGCCCTCCCCAGATCATAATCAGCCCATCACGTCCCTTGATAATGGGCAGTGCTGGTGACACAAACAGCCAATAGGTTTGGTTTCACAGCACCAAACACGGGAAACGACAACATCAACACAGAAACGAGAATACGAGTGCAGAGGGAGAAAACGTGCAGCTGGGCGATATGTTAAATTTCCCCACCAGCAACCATCAGCCCATCAACCGGCGATGTGCCAGCATGTGCAGTGTTTAGTCACCGTTATTTACACTGTACACATAGAGTCTAATCATGAATGTTACAGCGGCTTTTTCTCTCGCAAGACAGGTGTTTCATGCTTGTGCTGAGGAGCAGGATGAATGGATGGATTGGTGCCCGAAAAATATGGATACAAAATGTGGTCTGCCCCTGAAAAAGTATTTATTTTGATGAATGAGCCACATGTTACTTTGAAACCTCACTGATAGTGCCGAATTAAAATTAAAATTATTAACTGCATGGCTTGAAAATAAGGTGATTCAAAATAAAGTAGTTAAACGCAAACTTTTTTCTCATGATTTTTTTTATTTTTAATCATTAAAGGCAGATCATTGAAAATCATTAATAACTATTGATATCAACTGAAAAAAAAATATTCTATATCAATATACTTTGTTGCTGTATCATCCAGCCCTAACACTGTGTCAACTCACTGACACATGGAAATTGTTCACCTGGCTTAGTGTCCATTTGGTCAGAGTGTGTTTGCGTATGCATGCATGTGCCTGTATTTGTGTTTATTGCTTTATTCCGTTTCCGGGGAAGACTTGATGTGAAACATGATGCCAGTGATGTGAAACGTGACTTTTCTCAAGACATTCTAGGAATGAGTCAATTTTTTGCAGGTCAACTCGCATTTAAAAAACCCGGGTAGACCCACTAATTTTGGTGGAAAAGGTGTAGTGTTACGTGAGAGTCCTCTGTAAGTACAGCTACAATTCTCTCAAGTCAAGTGTCAGTGTACTGTACAAAAGGGTGGATCTATAGTATTCACGAGTGTGGTTAATTTCCCCTAATACTCCTTTATGTGTAAGGTCAGCAATCTCAACCTGTGAAGCATAGATCAATATGTGTTGCTACTGATAAGCAACAGCCTGTGTCCCAATGGGACTTGAACTGCAGACATCATGGATTTAAATGACCACTTTATCTAAATAAACCCTTTTATCATTCTTTCTTACTGTTAGTATTCCCACATCTGGATCTGTTAAGTGTTCAGTATTTTTCAAATATTTCCTGTTTAAATAAAGAGAAACCTGTAATGTTATTCGAGGTAATGGTGTATTTTATTTTGTTGTCTTTCACTTACTTATGGGGACACACCAGTCAGAGAGTGAGGCAGGAAACAAGACTAAACGTAACCTGAATAAAACTTTAACACATTACCTTTTTTTTTTTGTGAATTTCTGCGTGAGACAGTCCAATAGATTTACATTTGCAGTGGTGGCTGTTTAACAATGAAATAGCAAATCTCATGATCCAACACTGCTTAAAAGCTTTGTTTTAATTGCAAAACCCCCAGTCATGGATATGACATACTGTGGGTTTCACATGTTCAAGTTGCGTACACAGTAAAATCTGTATTGTAGAATTTAACAAATTGCTCTAAATGAAATGATCAGAAACGATTGCCACATGGTGACTCCTCAGCTTTCAGGCCTCCTGAGTGTCTGGGGGCCCTGGCCTGGGACAGACATCAGTTTTGCCTTGTGGGTCATTTTTTAGTTGCACTGATGACTGATTTAATATGTATTTTGCCAGCTTACCTCCAGAAGTGTTAAAGATATATTTAACAAAATGTAAAGACCACAAACTTCATCGGTCTTTACAGTTTCTGCAAGTTAAGAATGAGTGAGATGAAATTTTAAGAAAGCATATATTGAGGAGTTTAGTTTGGGTTATGTAGCACAAAATCCAATATATGTGTGGGCTCAGGTAACTGCTTAAAAGTGTGTGTGTCGTTTTTGTGTGAAGTATTTTAGGGAATTGAGAGTATTAACCCCCAGGCATGTATGAAAATTAAATTGTGCAAACTTACTTTTTTGTGAATTGCCTTTGCTAAGTCAATTTACTTCCTTGTATATTTTAACAGACATGTGAATGTGTGTGCTAATGTCTGCCAGCAATGTCATTCCTGGATACAGGACTATGCTCTTAATCAAAGCTTGGTTAAATGTCAGGGAAGATAAGAATACTTCAGAGGAACCTGTAATGCTTTATAGTCAATAAGCTGACTGATATTTAAGGATAAGATGGGCCTTTTATTATTGCAATGAAAAGTCATTTAACTTGTAGATTTTAATCCTTGTCTTTGAAACCTAGAGTACTCTGGATTTACCCGTTACTGAACTCGGTACAGTTCGCAGAACTACTCTCTTGTCTTCAAAATCTCTTGAAATTCTTATTCACCTTATATTTTCCTGAAAATGTCATTTTGTGTGCACCTTTTGGCTCTTATGTCAAGCTGAACTTGAAGGATTAGACTGCACTCAACGACTTACACTTAATCCCATTTCCCCCTGCCCCTTCGCCTTTCCCCTTGTCCCTTGGAACAAAGTTACAAGGGGTAGGGGTTGATATCTACCCTACGAAATGGGACACCCCTACAAGAATGCAACATGCTATCAGTAATCTCCGATGGCTTTCAAGCAGACATGACAGGGTTTTGCCCAAGCTGTACACGACTTTATGCACCTCTAGATTATGTTATGAACACAGACATGACATTGTTAAGGTTTTCAATGTGGCTGGTCTTCTTCCTGGTCAGTGTGTCTTCCAAAACAGATACAGTCCTGCAATAATGGTTGTATTGTGGTTGATGTAATTTTTAAATCTTTATTAATTGAGAAAATTCTTGATTTGTGAGTTTCCTTGGTTGCCTTTGTTGCTCCTGAAGCAATCTTGCAAAAATCTCATACCATTCAGTTTGAAGTGTGCCCCTGAAAAATCTTCATCGAAAGGGGCCATTTAGCCCTGACACTTAACCCAACCCCTCTGTCTGAACAAGAATTGGGACATCCCTTCACCTAAATGTGCAAAACATAACCATAAAGCTGAATGTTAGGGGCAAGGGTTAAATGGGACTGGGCCTTTACATCTACTCTAGTAATCTGGATCACAATAAACAACAAAATAAGATCATGTAAGGATAATTATGCCACTCCAGGGGGGTAAAATCAAGCTCACCATGGCTTAATAAAAAAGTAAGCATCTCAGTTAGTATGTTTACAGGATGTGAGAGAAAATCAATTTATTTTGTTAGTCTGGCTAAAACCAGACTTTTAAAATGCATGTAAACGTTTTATTCCAACTGAAATCATACTAAATTAAATTTCTCAAAGTCGAGCTAACACACTCAGATAATGCAATTGGGAGTCGAATTACTCCTGCATGTATACGCCTCAACTGGACCTGGACTGGCCTAAGCAATCTGCGCACGATCGTTAATTCCCACAGCAGTCTTTGACCCGGAACTCTAACATCATTAATTTGGAGAAGAAAGCCAGTATGAAAACAAAAATTCTGTAAGCACAAGGGGAAGTGTGTATCGAATCTGTACCAAAAGTAAAGCATAAATATGAAGGGTACAACGCTGTAAAGCTGTCTATGTTTTCATCACTCAACACGGATTCCACAAGCCGCTTGCTAACTTGTTTGTAGCTTGCTTGGCCAACCAACAGAAGGTCAAAGACAAAGGGCAACCAGCTGAACAAGGCATATCGCCTATCCTACCATAGCAGAGTCAGACAATAACTCAATTCTCCCTCAGCGCATGTATACTGGGACAAGGACAGTAGTCCAATTAAATGGCTTCATTGAGATATAACTGTAGCTCAACTTAACTGTGCATGTAAATGTACTGAGTGTCTTCCTGAAGGACACTTCGACAAGTTCTTTGGATGTTGTGAGGATCAAATAGCACCTTCACTTTACAGAAAAGCCTTTCTAACACCAGACCACACTGACACACAGGTTTCTTGGTTTTTTACACATTCTCCTCTGCCACGCTTACCTCTCTGTCCTTGCTTCCATATCTCTACCAAGTCAGATTCTATTTCAGAGGAACTTAAAACCCCTTGAACATCAAAGTGTCAAAACCAAGGCTCACTTTTTTTTTCAAGAGACTGGCCAGGGCAGCAGGCATTGCCTCGCGTTAGCATGTGCTGGCACGTGTTGGCCCACATTGGCAAGGAAGAGGTACCGACTCAATGGCTGCCAAGTTATAGAGGACTGCCAAAGCAACTTCAAATGACCGCTCTCTCCTTCTCTACTCCTCTTTCACTCTCCACTCCTCTCTCGTTTACTCCCCAACCGCCTTTGTCTGTTTCCCCTCCACTCTCTCTCTTGCTCTTTATCTGTTTGTCTTTTTCTACCTGCCATCTTTATCTCCCACTCTGAGTCTGTTAATCTGATGAAAAGAAAGGTTAAACATTTGGCTGGCATTAGAAAACACCCTTGTGACAACTATGTGCGTGTTTCTTGTGTGAGAGTGTCCCTAGAGAGTCGATTTATCCTCTAATGCAAAGAGAGACAGGTGGTTCAGCTTGCTAGAAATACCTCAAGGGAACGGGAAAGAGAGAAAGGGAGAGAGAGGGAGAGAGAGGTACTGTACACACTAAAAAAGAATTCAGCCTTTATTTCATTTAATCATCTCTCCATTCATTTTCTATAGCTGCTTATCCTTCGCAGGGTGGCAGGGAGCTGGAGCTGATCCCAGCTGACATTGGGCGAGTGGTGGGGTACATGCTGAATAGGTCACCAGTTCAAAACAGGGCTGGCACAAAGGTTGGTATGGACAATTTAGAGTCACCGATTAACTTAATTATGTGGTAGAACCTGGAGCATCTGGAGGAATCCCGCACGGACACCAGGAAACAAACCCAGAACTGTCTTGCTGGGAGATGACAGTGTCTGTCCCTGCACTTCTCTTGACTTCATTAACATTTTCATGTGGTGTGCTTCAATGAATGAGAGACGTACATTTTTGGCCAAAGTTACCACTAAATGGCAGTTTGTTTCGTGTAGTTAACCACTAATCAGCCATTAAAAACAAGTCATCAAGCCATCAACAACAATTCATCATACTAGATCCATAATTTATATTTATGCCAAAATTACCCACATGAGTATTGCTCCACAGGCTTTCACAATAGTTAGTTTGGTTTGGTTAAATTAATGCAACTAAAAATACTGTGAAGGTAACATTAGAGAAAAAATGTGTTCACGGAGAGAACAAACCAACACTGATGGTCAGTAAGAGACAGGATGCAAACTGAGGTTTCCAGTGCAAAAGTCAGACAAATTTTGTGCTGAACCATCCATTTTGAACTCCTCTCAGGGTTTTTTGTTTGTTTGTTTATTATGTAGTCCCTCGACTTCGACTTTTGTTCCTATGAAAGGACAGTTATTACTTTTATGATTATAAAGATCCCCTCTCTGGAAGATGTCAAAATCTGTCTCTGTTTGACCACAAAGTTCAATCCAATTACCAGAAAATGATTTGTTTGTAACTTCAGTAAAATGTCAGCTGACAAACGGAAAATGTCTGTAAAAAGTTAACAGATTTTTTTTTAGGCCTATTTGTTGTCCTACAGTATCTACTGTATAAATTAATATATTATTAATTATATTATTAAACAATGTACAACTGGGGCCCCCGGCAGCTCAGTCGGTAGAGCAGGCAACCTATATAGAGAGGCTATGTCCTCACTGCAGCGAACCCGGGTTCAATTCCACCTGTGGCCCTTTGCTGCATGTCATTCCCCCTCTCTCTATCCCGTTTCCTGTCTACTCTTCAGCTGTCCTGAAATAAGAAATAGAAAGAAATAAAGGCACAAAAAGCCCCAAATATATCTTTAAAAAAACAACAAAAAACAATGTACTTTTTTGATAATATTTTTTAACTGATAATCCATTTTACCATTAAATCCTGTGTGCTTACTGTACACTTGCAGACTTATATTGTCTGTTTTCTGTGAAAATGAACTGATTGCCCCTGACTAACTCAATCTGTAGCTCGAGCTTGGTTTGTGGTTGCCGTACTCTTCACCGCACAAGGGGAATGTCCCAAAAGTGACTTCATCATGCCTGCGCGAAGGCCCTGCAAGCCGTCACAGGGCCTGGCCGCGTGCCTCTAATTTTTGTTAACTCCAGGCGTGCTGCACCTTTTATTTCAAGCCAGACACCAACAAGGGTAGTAGTAAGGGTAGGTTGTAAAGTAAAAAGTTCACATGTAGAATAAGAATTCACTCCAGTGTCATTCCTGCAGGTATAAAATTTACCACAACTGTAAAGATACAGCTGTTGTGTACATAGTGTAGCCATCTTGGATAATAATGCTCTTCCCGGACACTCATTGACTTGTAGCCTCTTTACAGAATATTTTGTGAGTACGCCCTCTAACGTCTTCGGAGAATACTGCAGTGCACAACTCACAACCATAAACAAAGCCTAACACTTAGCACGTTAGCTCCATGCTAACATGTAC
Organism: Naso thynnoides; assembly: GCA_029783665.1. NCBI lineage: Eukaryota > Metazoa > Chordata > Actinopteri > Acanthuriformes > Acanthuridae > Naso > Naso thynnoides. Next base: position 3,841,939 of record JAQLOL010000026.1, on the reverse strand, counting down.
TGGGAAATACCATAAAGAGAAAACAGCAATTACTATAGATACAACAATAATCTATCAATCATATTCCTAAGCAGGGGAGTCAAACTTTCAGAAGAACAGCCACCTTGTCAGCCTTTTCCCACCAACAAGTCAGATAGCCAATTTGACTGCCTCCCTGCCAAGAAACCAACCTGCCACCGACCTTACTAGGCCAAGTATCCTGCCAATATGTCACCAAATGAAAGAACCACACACCCACCCAGTTGGCCTGTCTTTTCAGCCAGCCTGTCAATCATTTTCCCACACAGAGAACTTGTTACATTTCCATCTAATGCGATTTGCTGGAGTGAAAAACAGGTAAAGCCAGAGGCATGAAATCTCTCATCTCACGCTACCTTGTTCACTATCTAACACTCATTATTTTGTTCTCTCTGAGTCCTTTTCTCTATTCTCTATCAGTTTGTCTTTTTTCAGTTTTTGTCCTCTACTGTGTGTGTGTGTATCCATCTACTTTTCGATTCCCTTTCGGCCGAACTCTCAGAGACATTCGAGTGTTGCAGGATGGAGGTTTGCTGCAAAGTCTTCCTCACAGCAATACAGACTCAAAAGTAAACTGAGACCTCTCACTGTGCGTATCAATTCCTTTCTAAGTATTAGATGTGTGTGTGTGTGTGTGTGTGTGTCCTGGTGTCCTAATCATAGTGGGTGTATGGAGGGTTTTGGGCAGTGGCAACAGACCCAGTCCTCCTACTAAGGTCCTTATACTTACAGAGAAAATGTGTTTTTGCTCTTTTTTCTCCTCCATTCTACCCCCCCCCCCCCCTTTAGAGAACTAACACCTCCGCTCCCATCAGCTTCCCTCTGTTTTTACTCTTCATCTATTTACCCTTTCTCTGCATCCCTCCAATTTAACTATTTTCTCCTTGACTTTACCCTCTCCTCTTTTTTATCTCTTTCCAATCCAACTCCTTTCATTGCTTTCTCCTTCTCCCAGTACACAGCTCTCTTTCTCTGTACCTTGTGTGTCTCAGGCAATGTTATTTTCCAGTTATTGTCTCCTGAGAGGGAATGGCACTCCACCTTTAATGTTTGTTCAACCTTTGGTTTTATAATAGTGTCTCCAGGCTGCCACCTAATACAAACCCACACACTACAATTGACACAAGGGATCTGCGGTGTTTTGAAAATAAACAGGTAAAAGACAAATCCCAGTATCTTTTATGAAATGAAGCATAAACTTCACAGGATCAGGGGCAGCAATATGTCCTCCAGCATTATGTTCCACAAAAAAATCTTCAAAAGGAGATGAAAACTGATTTTTACAGCTATAACTCAACAAGCCACAATATTTTAACTAGGTGTTGTTAAAGGAGAGCTATTATGCTTTTCCATCTTTTCTGACCTATAAAAGCTGTCACAATGTCAGATCGTGTTAAGCAATGCCAAAGAGTCAAATAATGAGGCACGCACATTTGGAAGTTGGACCTCCAGGCTGTGTTTCAGGAGGTTTTTTTAAACTCTGTTACACTGATGTGGATGCGTAATGGACTTCCCTGTATGGGCATGCCGGCTCCCTGGCCCACTCCGCTCAGACACTGCTCTGCTCTCTGCTTCACAGATTACAGTCTTCTCACGCTGTTTGAGATGATTACAATAAGGTTTTTTTTTTTAGGTGTGAATGAAGGGAAGTTCACTCTGTTTAGCTTTCCTAAAGAGGCAAGCACCAGACAGAGGGTTTCTTGGCCAACAACAGCAAAAAAAATCCCTCCATGTGCATTTATTTATCGTACTTCCTCAACATGATCACCACAGTGGAGTTACAGTACTATACTGCTGTGTGGCTTGGATTAATGGCCAAACTCCTTCTAAAAGACGACGCTGTTCAGATGAATCTTTAGTGTTGAAGAGTCACAGGTGCGAGCTGTACGTACCATGTTATCAGTGTTCTACCTGAGTTTATTTTGTGTCAATAATCAGACATAGAGGTTGTGAGTACGGTGTAGTGCCGGGGAAGTGGGGTGGGGCAGAGGACACAGGTTGCGAGTCACAGTTTTCTGAAGATAGATCAGACTTTACTGTTTAATCAGTTGTGTCTTTCGAAAAAAATCAAAATCAAAGACAAAATGAGTATAATATGGCCTCCTTGAATGCTGTTACATAGAATAACCAAACTGAATCGTTACATTTGAAAAAGGAGACTATCTGGTACCTGTATCTTGAACCTTATCTCTGCTCCTCTATGTGCCCCTGTATACAAGGCATGCATGTAGATACAACAATCAAAGCTCAATAAACTGAGCATCCAATTCAAAACATCTTTTGCACCCACTAAACCTGCCCAAATAGGACAAAAAGAAAAGTAATTTTGACAGCAACAATAAAAGATGAAATGCACCTCTGTCTGTACTGCAAATGATGTCTTGATGCTCCAGTGCTAACTGCACATATTTAAATTTCATAGTATGCATGTATTTGGGGCAAAATTGAATACTTTGAATGCAAAAAAGCTCCATTTGTGTCCAATTTACAAATACCAGTGCAAGTAACCACACTTGGAGTGAAAATACTGGTATATTCAAAGCTTAAGTGGTAACTGAAAAATGTTTTAAAGCGGTGTCACAAAGGGGACTTATCCCCAAAGTTTATAATGACTTTTCTTAAGTCTCCCCTGGTTGACATGAAGCTATAAAGCTTCAGACTAAGGTATACGCTTCGAGTCTCAATTCAGTTAGGAAGAATATTCTTATATCTTTATGTTTTTCATTCAGTCTCATTTCCATCTCCGTCTCTCTCTGCTTCATTGCATCAGCTGATTAGGGTTGTTTAGGCTTTTGCTGCACTATCTAACTACCAATCTTATCTTTGCTGCTCTCCTTTTTGTTATTGTAAGCTGTCATTTCGATGTTTGGTTTGCTTTATCACACGGATAACTGCAAAAAGATAGAAAACAAGTTACACTCAGCTGAAAAACTTTATTGGTGTATTTGTGATAAATTTATTACAATATCTTTTGTGGATCTGACCTTCAGACGGGACAGGTAGCAGTTGCAAGAAATGCACAATTCATGGTGCTATTCACTCCTGAATTATTATTGCCACATGAATGCCAGTGATATCTTGATATTTGCATTCATGTAAAATAATTACTTGTTAAATGTGGAGGAAAGATACAGGTGCCAAGAAAAATCTCATTGGGAAAGTTTTAAAGGATTTGTTAATTTCTCACTATGGCTTCAGCAAGATGTTGTCTAGAAAACGAAAACTGTGGCAGACAGCAAGGAAAGCTGTCTGTTAAGGATTGTGGGTTGCCAGAGACCCCTTTTACATTATTATATGTATTTAAAAAAAAAATCATGATGTGGCAAGATGATATTCTAATCTCGTTCTCAAACATGATTGGTTGACTCTATGTCCAACTCGTAGAAACAGCCAATGTGACCTCAACAGCCAACTTACACTGTAGATGAATTACTGTCTCAGAGTTCTGAGGCCAGCCTCCACATTTATAAAAACTATAACTACTGACTGGAAATCTTTAAACTTTCGAAATTGTGGTAATGGGTTTGGCATTCAACAGCTCTCGAATCTTTTAGAGACAGATGCTCAAATTTGTCCTCATTCAGACTGGTATCATTGGTTGCAACAAAGTGAAGGCTGGATGTCTAAGTGCTTCAGAGGCTTGCCAGTGACCTCGGAGAGAAAAGGACGTGTCATTTGCCAGCAGCTACAAAGCTCGCGGCAGACCCAGGGCATACTGCATGAATTAAAGTTACCTGTGCCTCTTTGTGGAGGTCATGTGTAAATGGCAGTCATCTTGCCCTAGGGCAACAAAATTCTGTCTTGTATTTAAAAATTCAGATGGGATTTCCAGCAGTTCTTATATTATGTTTTCCTTTGTATTTTCAGGCCTTTTTTTTTCTTTTTTTTCCGGGTGTGTGTGTGTGTGTGTGTGTGTGTGTATGTGTGTGACTGAAAGTGACTCTGCGAACACATCAGAAGATTATATTACTCTGTAGCAGGAAGAGATGAAATTTAATAAGAACACGGTAATGTCCAGTAAGCTGGTCATTATTGCGAAAAGAACCCTGACAGGGTGATACAGGTCTTGCATCAGCCTGAAGAGGTTCTATTTATGCTTATTACATGGCTATTTACTAAAGAAATCAATAATATGCTACAAATATTGATTTAAAAATTAATCTTGGTAACACTTTCTATTAGGCCTGTCGTTATAATATATTAGAACACATTATGAACATTTTATTTAACACATTATAACACATTATGAACACACTAATAAAGCATTATATATGGCTATAGTTACAGTTAGGGTTAGGGTTAACCCTAACTTTGCTTGTAACTATGTTTATACGGCACTGTGGGTGCATTAAATAAAACATTGCAAGTACATTCATAATGCACTATAGATGGATGCCTTAAGTCAGGGGTGTCCCAACTTCCGAAAGAGGGTCAGTTTTTGATAATAGGAAATTGCCGAATGGTCATCGGTCCCTGTTGACATTTTTTTAACCATAAAAGTTATATACCAATGCACTGTTCTATAACTGTTTTATTTTTAATGACACAGCAATTGTCATTCCTCACAAGCCATGCTAACATTGGCAAACTCTTGCTTCTTGCATGGTCGCTCCCCAAAAGCTTGTCATCTGCATTAGCATCTTCTGTCTGGTGATGTCTCATCACTTTAAATTCCTCTTACGTGGCAACAGTCTCTTGGTAAATTAGGCGAACACAACTGTTTTTGTTTCAGTGAAAAATTATTGTAATTTAAATTTCTCTTGGAAGTGGTGGCCCTCAACATCAACTTTCCTCTTTATATTAACTATATCGTCTAGCAGTATAGTAATAGTACTGCCACCATAAGGTGAAAAGAGAAATTACATTTCAAACCTGTAAGACTGATTAATTCTGTTTGACAGTGCTGGCGGGCCATAAATGATACGTTTTAAGACAGAAGCTGCAGGCTGCATACAATCTGACCTTGTTTGGCCTCTGGGCCGGACTTTGGACATGTCCGCTTTAAGTAAAGTGTTACCCTAATTCTGTTTCTCCCAATGGAAAAAAAAAATTCATTTCTCTCTACGGTTGGAACAGCTTGCATAGCAATGTAACCTATATAGTTATGAATTAACGTTAAACTGAACATTTCTGGTAACTTTGAAGTGAAACAAGGTGAATGGAACTTCTGTGGGGATACTGATGTTGACATTTCTTTCCTCATTCATCTCTGTGCTTCCTTCTTGCTGGGGCTTTTGCAGTAGACATACCTGGTGCTGTAGCTGGTAATTTTAACAGACTTCTTTCTTCAGATTGATATAATTGGACATTGTCCTGAGTCTATGATTAGAGCTGCTTCCACAGCAATGGACTATTTTCCATAGCAGTGGTCTGCTATTCATAAATAATCTACCTTAATCAGAATCAAGTATTCAACAAAGCCAGGTAATAAATTTGTGACAACACCAGTATTACTGATTACACTGCACTTAATGTATTGCTAGTGCTTATGAAACATTTCCTGCTGCCGCAGCTTCATATTAACAGCGTTTGCTTTTGCAAAATGTGTTGACTCTTAGAATGAAATAGTTACAGAAAATGCAGTGTGTCAGTGAGTTTTGCACCTCTCCCCTTTATCAAAAATGCATCCACATACAAGACAACAGTCATTTTCAACATTTTTTACACAGGAATAGTTCGAAATATCACAGGGACTAATGGAACAAGAAAGAGCAGCCACAATAACTGGTAAGATGACAAGCTGCTGGCGGCTGGCGACCTCCAAATTTTCTCAGGTTACCAAATATTTGTCCATCATTAATGTTATCAGTTTCTGGTCTTGCCAGATTGTCATGCTTGTGCAAGAGATATCATGCACATTTCCAAGTTTTCTGTATAAACAGAAGAAAAACTGTGTTGTTATTATGACCAGTAGCAGCCTCAGCAGCTGAACAGATAAAAGATAAAGCATCACGCTGCTTTAACAAAATGACATCATGGTACAGAATAGACATTTATATGTCACAGTTTAAAACACCACTGTAAATAAGCATCGGAATAGATGGAGCTAAATTGAACCCAAAATTGTATGATTTTAAACATCCACTCGACAGTAAACAAAGGAGAAAAACAAAATGGCTGTTGCAGTGGAAGCTAGATTGACGTAACCGAGTCAACAGGGAAACTGTAGGAGGTATGGAGGAAAACAAATTCCATAAAAACTCATTTTCCCCTTGACCCCTTCTGTCACACACACATCTATCACTGCTCACAAAGAAGGCATGGATGGATGAACAGATGGATGGATGAATTGGTAAGTGGAGGCAGGACTACAGATGAATGGATGGATGAAGTCACAGGTAAGTGAATACACAGAAAGGTATTGAGAAATGTATAGCCAGATTTCTCATTAACCATCAATCAAGGATGCACATGCAGCTGGAGCACAGAAAACTCACTGAAGCAAGGTCATTACAGATTAAACTGTTTATGATATTGTTAACTATTTAGAAAAGAAGTTGCTGGAAACCAGTAAAATACTGTTTAGATGCTAATTTTTAAGAGGCATCCTCATATACTAAGTCATATAGCCTATGTATCCGTTGGCTCAAGCTAGCTTACATGACACATGGAATTCGAATGACAAATAGCTAGTAGCAATAATACAAACTGAAGTCAGCACTTATGGGTAGAGAGAGTGGGTCAATGGGGAGCACAGGTTGCACGAGGGCGGGGTACACCCAGGATAAATTGCCAGTTCATCACAGAGCCAACACATCGAGACAAACAACCATTCAGGCTCACATTCACACCTGCGAGCAATTTTGAGTCACCAAATAAACTAACCTGCATGTCTTTGGACTGTGGGAGGAAGCAGGAGCTGCCAGAGAGAACCAACACAGACACAAGGAGAATATGGAAACTCCATGCAGAGGGGCTGGATTTTAACCCAGAATCATCTTGCTGTGAGGTGATAGTGTTATCTTCTGCATTACTATGTTGCCCAATTCTTCTTCTTGTTTGTCGTCCTCTTGTTAAAAAATGTTAGGGGGCAGCATGGTGGCTTAGTGGTTAGCACTTTTGCCTCAAATCAAGAGGTCCTGGTTTCGATACCTGGCCGGGATAGGACCTTCTGTGTGGGGTTTGCATGTTCTCCCCGTGATAGCGTGGGTTTCTTCTGGGTGCTCCCGGAAAACCGTTAAAACATACATGTTAGGTACATGAGGTTAGGTTGGCAAAAGGTAGCAGCACACTCAGTTGCAGTGGCTCAGGACTAACCCTCCACTCTAATCTCACAATTTCGTATAATGACAATAAGCTGCTTTATCTCTACCGTAATTGATTAATTACCTACCAGTTGATAAACATTCATCATATCATAAGCTGTCAGTGTTGACCTAAAAGGGCTTGAAAAAATCCTGACTGCTAGCATCTAGCTTGTGCTCTTTTAAATAGATGGAATTTGTTTTTGAAAAGGAAAGGGCCTGAAAAACAGAACAATATCCCAGCTGACAAACGTAAACGTAAACATATAAAGAACTACTGGACAACTAAAACACACGAGTATTAGGCAGCATACATGAAGCATGGATTTACTACAGCATGCTTTCCTGAAACAAAGAAGTATGAAACGGCCACGTTAAGGCAAAAGTAAAGTCTTTACTATTGAAATATGCCAGGCGTTACATTTATGTCAGATGTGTTACATTACAGTGACATTCCTAAGTCACATGTTAGAGTATTTCCAACTAAAGCTCCATTCATAGCAAACTGTGTCAAGATATGTGCTTCAAGTATTATTTATATACCATCCATGAGTCGGCACACCAGTCTGCTCCTTTGTCAGCTCACACTTAGTTCCAAACTTAAACTGTTAACACACTAGCATTGACAAAGCATTGTAATATCAATAAAAGGCCATAAACATTCAGTAACAATATGCTGTCTTAAACATTAAAGCAGAAATTTCTTCTGCTCTGACTACTGCCTGAAACTATTCACCACCTTATTGACAAAGAGCTAGAAGGAAGTATTTTCACATCATCCTCAACAGAAAACTCTGTGATTTCAGCTATTCATGTTTAGGGTTAGGGTTAAGCTATGAGTCATGTTGTGATATATTGTTACAGCGAGACAGATTTAAAACAGTCAATAGTCTTCTTGGTGTTCCTCGTGTTGTTATTCCACTTACCAATGTTTTGTTTATTTCTACTCCTTGGCCTTGTTTTGCATACACTTTACCACTGATAACCTTCTCAAGCAAACGATTTGTAGTGATTTGTAAGTGTGTAAGCAGTGTGGGCGTCAAGGTGAAACATCACACCAACTCCTGCAAAGCTGACACATTGTAGTAAAGACTCATTGTTGATCCTTGGCAGCATAGGGAAAAAAAAAGTCTTTAACTGCATATGGCAACATTTTTATGTAGGATACACCGATTTTAGCTATCTTAGGTAGGTTGTGGCTGCAACTGAGACAAATGTGATGTTTTTATTGTTGCTGCATAAACACGATTTCACCTCAGTGGACGTATGTAAAGGGCATCATGTAAGAATTTTTTCATAATAGAAACACAGCATCAAAACAGAGGCAATAAGTACATTTAAAGTACATCCTCCTGTTGGCTTTTCAGTAATATGATGTCATCCAGTACGTAGATTCCTACTAGGAAAATAGATGCTGTGCCTCTATATGTGTGTGTGTGTGTGTTATGTGTGTGTGAGAGAGAGGGCGAGAGAGAGAGTGTGTGTGTTAATAAGGTACTCTGAGACAATGACACCAAGTCCTAATTAGGTTGTCATGCTGAGAGAGGGAGGGAAAGACGGAAAAAGAGAGAGAGAGGGTGAGAGAGCTTATTAAAGAGGATAGGTGTCAGGCTGTGGCAGGGAAAGGAGGTGGGAGGAGAACGGAGGAGGGGGAGGATGAAGAGAGGTAAAGATAATATGGTGCAGACAGGGAGAAATAGTGGAGAAAGAGAAAGGGAGGGACAAGCCCAAGCAAGCACCAGAGCAGGAATAGCAAGAAGCCAAAAAAAAAA
>JAQLOL010000026.1:3755319-3773096 GCA_029783665.1 Naso thynnoides | reverse complement strand
CTTTTATCTTGATTGATAATGTGGAATTCAAAGTCTTGCTTTTAATAAGTGAATTTTCAATAGTAAATATTGAAGTTTAGTCTGCATGCAGTGTAGATGAAGCAGCTAAAAAATATTAAACTTAACTTCAGTCATCATTTTCTTTCTTTACAGCATTCAAGATGCACAATTTCACACCTTTTTTTCCACATTTCAATTCACATTTTAACAGGGGTGAAAATAAAGCCAATGTAAAATGCGGGGAAAAAAGCTAACAAGTCCTTTTCCTCACTGAAATAAGCTAATTAAATTTTCATAACTACAAACAGGCACAAGGAAATGAGAATAATAACTGTTGAGAGAAATTTAGTTAATCTGGAATGGTGGTAATAGAAAAACAAATGAGATGCATGATTTATAACTAAATCTGTTCAGCATTCTTCTGAGAGAAAAAGCTAAACAAGCAAAACTGCAGAGAAAATGAAGTCCTGTGATAACTGAGAAAGGCTGTGTAAATAAACTGTTCAGGCTTGTGTGGTATAGACCTTTGCATGACAAATGTAGACGGCGATACAGAGCTCAGAGGCACACTAGCTGCTCCCTTGTCGGCACCATGCTGAGGATTCAAATGTGAGGATTTAATGGAGCTGAATCAAAGTGAAACTATGTCATTTTGACCAACAGTGTCCGTTGTGGGCACAGAAAAACCTTTTTTAAGGGGAAGTATATATAGTATACAAAGTATAGTATATATAGTTTATGGGATTATTATGGCCACGCAAGTGGAGAGGAGTCACAAGGCCAGTATCATAAAGTTTGCTATCATGTGCACACATTGGCCAAAAGAACTGGCAATGAAATACAAAGTAAGGTTTAGAGTCAGATTCAGAATTGTCCTTCTTTCCAAAAATAGTCGATTATTATTACAAGATCCCCCCTTTATGCTGTGCCAATGGCATGAAATGATAAAACACTCCCCCTCTCCTAAGAGGGCGGAGTCACATCTCCCATGGAGACAGTTAGAAACCACCATCCATCCGTCTCGTCTGAAAGTGTTATATGAATGGAGTGAATGGATTAAAGCACATAGATTTTGCATTGCATGATATTTGTTTGATGTAAATTTTAATTTTTAATTCATCATTTCACCTAAAAGACCATTTAAATGTCCATTTATGTCCGTTGTGAAGCAAGGCGGGAGGCACCATTTCACAAATCTCATGAGAATGTGGTGCTGAGACAGTTACAGGTCTCAAACAATCAATTTTCTCCTAATTTGTGTGTCTGAAAAATCCCATTTTTGTGTCAGAATGTTCAGAAGATACGTGTCTTGTAAAAATTGAAAAAATATGTGTCTGGGTGACAATGGGGCGAAAGAATTGGTCATAATCTGTGATCTCGTTCATTTCTCCCATAAGAATGAATGTACTCAAGACTGTGTCTAGTCTCCTAAAGGGGCGGGGTCGTGGCGAAAAACCATGTGACACTGATACAGGAAATGAACAGTCAGTGAGACGTCTCACTTCCTATTAACTGTCTCTGTTATTTACTTATTTATTTTTTTGGTATATGTTCCATTTTTTTTCTCTTCCCTTGCACTTTTCATCTCTGTGTAATTATGTTCCACACAGCGTGTCTTCACATGTTCACGAGTAATCCTTCCTGAAGACAAAGTCCCATGCAGACACACAAACAGATGGATTCCGCAGTACTTCTGGACAGGATAGACAGATGCACATAAATACTCGAAATAAAAATGTCAGATTTCATGAAGCAGGAGAGCTGAGCGCCGGGTTCACCGGTTGGGGAGGTAAGGTGACCACCCAGGGGCAAGAAGCAACAGACAGTTAGCCCGACTTGAATGAACAGATGATCTGGCTTCCACTTTTCACCTCCTCATCTCTCATGCTGCACATTTCTGTTGTCACCAAGCTGAAGTGATTAAATCTGCTCTCCTCGAGGATTTTGAATGCATGAACGAGTGTAATCAACAGCTTGGAAATGCTGAAGCCCTGATACCTGAGCCCTCGTTTCTGTGATGTTTTTTTTCAGTGCATTTCCCAGAGAAAAGTCATTTGAATTTTTTTGTTTGTGAGGTGTTGCTCTTTTCTTTGTACAGACGCAGTGGCTCCAGGCAAGTGAATTTCAAAGAAACTGCTGCTGACTTTTGTGAAAACAGGTTAACAAGAAGAGCATGTTGTAATTCTGTCATTTTACTCTTTATCTTCTGGTTTTTTAATTATTGTTAGATCATTAAGCTGCTGTAAAATGTGAAGTGTCATGATAATGCTCCAGGTTACAAATCAAAGTACTTGAGTGTTTCCCTTGTCTCATTAGTAAATATTGACAGAATAGTCATTTTGAAGGAGAGATGAATATTTCAAAGGCAACTATCATCTATCATCTCACAGATCATCTGAATGTATGTGTCAAATGTAGGTGACAAATATGACAAGCTGTCCCCTGTAAACTGTGAACTTTAAAGAATCATGATGCAAATAAAACTCATATGTGGGAACAAACAGGCTGACATGAGTGAAACTCACTATACAATTTAAAGACGGGGTAGGCAGTTTATCGTCGGAGTCATCATGCAAAAATTCCATAATAATCTTTCAGAATATTATAATTCATTTGGTCGGTAAGAACGCTACACTCCTGCACCTCTCCATGGCTCTGTATTCAGACAGTCACATGGTATTTTCAGCCAATCACGTTGATTTCAGGGAGTGCATATTCCTATTGGCCGCTCCATGCCGCACTTCTTAGCAACAGGTGACGTTGCTATGAGCTGATTGACCGTTGAAACAAAGGACGGCTTTATGTTCTAAAACCAGGCTCTGCCAACAATAGTCAGTACGTTCACACGCACAGTTAAGTCGAGCTATATAGCTCGATTAGGTCATTCATTTGTCCTCGTCCCAGTATACAAGCGCAGAGGGGGAATCGATTTATTGTACGACTCTGCTATGACAGGTGTGATATGCCCCGTTTAGTTGGTCGCTACTGGACCTTCTTCCGGTTAGCCAAACAAGCTACAAACAAGTTAGCAAGCAGCCAGCAGGATCCATGTTTAATGGTCAAAACATGGAAAACTTTACAGCCCTGTACACTTCACTTTACTTTTGGCACAGGTTTGACGCACGCTTCCCATCATGCTCGCAGGATTTTTGTTTTCTTCCCAGCTTTCTTCTACAAATTTATGCAGTTTGGAGTCAAAGAAGCTGCGGGTACTATCTATCATGCGCAGTTTGCTGAGGCCAGTCTGGCGTATACATGCATGAGTAATGTGACTCACAATCTCATGATGTGGGTGTGTTAGCTTGACTTTGAGAAGTTTGATTTAGTACGATTTCAGTCGGTCTAACATGATTACGTGCATTTTAAAAGTGACTATCACAATAAAGCTATTGTCTGCAGGCGACACCGTCAGCAGGCCTGAGTGGAGCTGACACCGGCCAGCTTACTCCGCTGCAGCTTTCCCTGCAACCGTTTCAACTCGTAGGGAATCTTTGGTGCAAACTGGACTCAAGAGAGAGCGACAACAAACAAAACGAAAAGCGAGCCAGAGCAAAAACAGGAAGGGAAGGGTGCAGGGGAGTTGCCTCATTCTACAGCTGGCTTGTTATCAAATGATGCCTACCCCAGCTTTAATGGTGGTGGGAACTTTTAACCGATGTGAAACACATTTTCATTCAGCAGCAAAATGATGAAATCCTCTAACTTGCAAGATTACCTTGAAATAATTGTACCTCCTGTCCTTTTGGCAGTGATACTGTGTGTGTGTGTTTCTGTTTGGTTGGATAATTGGCAAGCTGGGAATAGGAAGTCACCAAATTAATGAATTTTTGGCTGGCAGGCCAGACACAGAAGCTAACAGACTTGTGAACACAAATATGTTCACCTGGACCTTTAATTAGGTTTCAACCTTGGTGAAAGACAGGAAGGGAAATAGAGTCAGGAGGGGGGAGGAAATGGAAAACTGTTTTTCTGGAAGGAAAGAAACAAAGTTTTGTTTTCCTGCCAACGTTTATTGGAACTGTCAGTAACATTAAAATTCCAAGAAAAAAATAGATATTTAAAGATATTCTGTTTGTAAGGTATTAGTAAGCAAAATCTGTAATATCTGTAGCAGACATACAGATTTCATGTCACTTGGCAGAGCAGGATTGAAACATTCAAACGAGTAGTTACATAAGATCATAATGTGTTGTAGGAAGACAAAATATTTGGCTCATTTTCTCTCTTTGCTCTGTTTGTTTCTTTGCTCGTCTTGTTTCTCTTTTCACCACTTTCTATTTACTTCCATCTCTTTTCAGTAATTCATTTGGAAATGTGTAATGAGGCTTCACAGAGACAAGACAAATATCTGCATTTAAATCTTTACTTGTAAAAACAATATGAAAGGGAAACTGTCTCTATTATTTTCTTTTTACAGTCAGTGAGTGGGCATGTTGATGATGTTGCACAGTGTTGTTGCATTTCTGTTTATCCTTTTATTGTTTTCCATTGTTTTGTTGATATTAACGATGTATACAAATGGATGTGGTATTTACTGATATTTCATGTACTGAAAAACAACTCAAACAATGTCTGAGCCTGGAATCAGCAGGTCTTGGATAGAGTTGCCGTTTTTTGGTTCCGAAATATTTTTTTTTCTGCAGACAAACAGTCATTACAGACGACAGGGTCACTCAGTAACACTCTGCGTCAACGAAGTCGAGCTAGTAGTGTGAAATTCCAGCAGCCTCTTTGTTCTTACGCTCTGTGTCTGAAATGTGGTTATAGGTCACTGACTCAATAACAGTTTAGATCAACTAAATGAGAAACATGTCAATGTTGTTTGGCAAATAAGTTCACAATGTTAAAGTTTTACACAAGTGTGTGAGTTTGTGTGTGTACATGCGTGTACGTTTGTGTTTTTATTTGCATGCGTTTTGTTTGCAGCAAGCAATAAGTTCTTTTTTTAAATAAAAGCAAAAACCTGCAGTCTTCCATATATCAGCAGGTTGAAATAAATACGTATGTTGCCTCTGGAGTTATTCACCTGATACACAAGAATTCATTACTAGGCTTTTTTGTTTCCTATGTCAAATATAGTGTACTTAAATGCAGGTTATGCAGAATGGAGAGAAAGGGCAGGTTTTCCTGACTCAAATGATGCTCAAGACCTAATACTAACTGAAAAAAAAAAAAGCTTAAAACTGGCAAAAATATAAAACTATCTCAGGCATTTCTTCAGTAGTGCATGCTGTGCCCACCCTTATGAAACAGGTGACCGATTGTACTCATGCTAGTTTTTTAAAAGTCTGCCACCAGGTTTAGAAAAGACTCATTTCAAATCGATATGTTTCATCAGTCAGATGCTGCTTGGCAAACTCCAGTTCGCAACACTCCCTGATGATACGTGTTTATTTTGTGCACAGTTCAGAGGCTTATAGCATCTGTTGGAGTTTTATTCTTAAAATTTACCTCTGCTTTTCAGATGAATAAAACATTCAGCTGAAAAGACTGAATGACATGGGTGTTAACAGATGCCTCATTGTCTGGATCAAAGACTTTGTGTTCAATTTGGCATGGAGAGTCTGTTTCAATGGATCCACAGTATGTCAGAGCAGAGCCTTGTTAGCACAGGGAGACTCCATAGGGATGTCTGTTATCTACAGTTTTATTTTTCCCTTTAGCCTAATGAACTCTGGTTCCATCGTCTCAGCACAGTCTTTTTTAAATATGCTGATGACACGGCTTCAGTAGGCCTTTCACAGAGGATAATTAAAAATGGTTACACAAAATATGCAGTGGCCCTGTGGGTAATATCCGAGGGAGACTGGAGATTAAAATAGAGAAAACCTAATGACTCATTCTTTGCAATACCAAACTAGCACTAACAAATTCACCTGCTGCCTAAAATCTGGTAGAAGGATTAAAAGATTCATCTAAAAAGTGAGTACTTTGCAGGAAGATATGACCCTCTGTCGCAGATGTTTGGAATTTCTTTCTTTCTTCTCTAATAATCTCTTTTATATTTTTATGCAACATAAAAACATGACATTTACAATTCCGGGAATGTACTGATTACAATTCACCATGCCTCTTATGACTCCTTACCCTTCCTGCCCACCTTTGTTGTGGGAAAATACAGACTAAATGTAATAAAATAGTAAAAAGTGGGGAAAACCATAGCACAAAAGGTTAGTAATATAAAAAATATATATAAGAAAAATAATGTTTTCTTTTCTTTAATTTAATTTAGGTTTGAACTCATGATAATTAATGGTAGAATCACGCTTTTCTAACTTTCACTTTAATTATGGTTTATGTATTTATATATGATAGTAACAACCATTATGAGCCATTAACCTGTACCTCAGAATATAGAATATATTACCATTTTCATTCATCAAAGTGGGAGTCTATGTCCATCAGCTGCTTGTTGTATGTGGCCAATTTTGATTTGATGATTTCACCTGATGATGGCAAGAGAGGAAAAATGAAGAGATGGCATGGAGGTCTACGCCAAATTTCAATACATTCCTTCTAGCTAGAGAGAAATTTTTAGGAAGAGACTTTTCAAGTTTCGACCCATTGATGGTGCAGAGGAAAATATTCTGCTAAACACCGTGAATGTCTCTACAAAGTTTAATGGCACCCAAAATCAGATGTTGGGGTGTTTTAGTGTGGACTGAAGTGGTGGACTGAATAAGTGACATTAGTGTCCCTACAGTCATGTTGTTCCTAGAGATATAAAGCTATGTATGTGAAATTAAAGCTGTCATTTTAACTTTTTAAAGCATTGGAACAAGTTGCAGGTGAAATAAATATCACACACACTTTTTATTATTTTAAGAAGATATTTCAACTAAACTAAGCATTTATACAACTCATTCAAGAGAAACATGAATCAAAAATGAGAATGGACAACCAAACTGTCATCATTAGTCCAGGGTCTGTATGAATGTTGTATTGCTTCTGGGGACAACATAATGCTTTAACTCTTTGGTAGTCTGATGTACTGTTGTATTTCTTATTGTATTATAATGCCTGATGTTTTATCTTCAATGTATTGTAACTGATTTTTTTTTTTTTTTACTGGGAAGCCCCTTAACTTCTGGCAGGGGGACTGGAAATGGAAATGAGCCTTTTGGTTCTAAATGGGTATATTTACATTTCATTTAAAAATGTTAATAAATGCACATTGTCTTGAAGACATAAATTAAACTTAAAAAACTTAAAGAAATGTAAAGACAGTTGTGTCATTACGGTAATCAGGTTTGGATGTGTGCTTCTTTTATGGTATGATTTTGTATTTAGTGGAAATAGAAGCCAACACCCAGCATTCTCTAAAGCTACAGCTCTTCTCGCATGTCTAACAATAACTTTACTCAAAGCAGTTAGTTTGAACTATTTGTTTGTTTTCAAAACCAGCACTTGTGTCTTTGGTAGAGGAATTTCAGTGGCAAAGAAATGTGTCAGATGTACATCACCTTCAATTCTGAATCAGGTCGAACAGTCACTTATTTTGTCACATCCAGAATATTGTCCAATCATATGATTGTCCGCGTCAAAGAAGGAAATCAACAAACTTAAGCTTGCATGAGATGAAGCTGCGAGAGTAGTCGTTCAGTGCTCAAACAAAACAAATGCAAGTTTGGTGTATAAATGCTTCTCGTGACTGCCGGTCAAACACAGACTTCTCGAAAGTTTTTTTTTTACTTTCAAGAAAGGTATTATCATCTTGAAATCGTATATATCCTTAGCTGATCAATCAGACTATTGAAAAAAGCCACACTCTACTCTACTACTAGACATGCGTCAGGTGGTGACCTAGTTCTGCCTCTGCCCAGGACTGATTAATTAAAATCTACAGTTTACTATAGAGCCTTATTTAACAGGAATAAGCTACTGATAACTAGTAGACTAGTAAGAAATAAGTCAGAATTGAAAGGCATACCTAAGGGTAAACTGACCAAAACAATCGTGTGATTATGGACCAATAGAAATGATTATTTGTTCATTTTCCTAACAGCTTATCCTTTTTGTAGGATGAAATAATGCTGTTGTTTCCTAATTACTTTGTATAATATTGTGCAGTTAGCTGTATTCATTGTTTGCACTGAACTGCTGTGTGTGGAAACCCTTAAAGACTAACCCTAACAATACAATTGAATGGGGATCCGAATAAAACTAAACTAAACTTGCATCATATGTTGATATCTAAATAGAAGGTAGGTGCAGCCAACCAGGGCTACATGACTCGTGAAATACATGAAACACAATAGGACTGTATAAAAGTCACACACACAGAAGTGATTAAGGCATATAAATACCTAAACTGGTTCTCCCCATATTATACATCACCACTTTCACTCCCCAATAAAGAGCGTAATAAACACTGAAAACGTGCTCTACCTTTCTAAAAGTATTTCCCCATTACTTTGTCCTCCTTGTCCTTGTTTGTCAGAATCACCTTCGGGCAAATGGAAAGCAGTTTGCTGCTGTGGCTGACTGACTCTAGCAATGCCTATCATTCTGGAATGCTGTTTTCTCTTTAGTACTATTTCATTATACAGCCACAATACGAGGGCTGCGTCAGTCACCCAGAGTTCAGCGGTCCATGAGCCCTCATGCAACATGAGGATGAACCACAGTGTTTATTCCCCTGATGAGAAGCTGATACACTCACGTCTGTCTGGATGAACTCACCGACCTCGGGTGTCTGATACGGTAATCAAGTGGGCTGAAGAGATTGCCCAGAGAGACGGAGAGAGTCAATCAAACAGAAGGAGGGCAGGGTAAGAGAGAGGATTGACGACACGCAGCCACGGAGGACAGCGGAAGGATGAAGGGACGGAGGAATGGATGCATGTTTATGCTCTGCTAGTGATCTCTCATTATTTTTGGTCTTTCTAACTTCCTGTTTTTCTCTCCAAGGTGGAGGGCAGAGAGGGAACTGTCCTCATCCAGGTCAGGGCCTCTCGGCTTGGGATAGCACCCCACCTCTCTCCCCTCCCATCCAGCCAGAGCTTCATATCGGCAGGGAGCAACTTTCCATCCAACTGTCAGGCAAACTTGAGTTAAACTCTGCAAAGACATGCAGTCGCACTGTAATACACTCAGGAGATACTGTGCACCACCATGCAGTAATAGACATGTGCAGCTGTGCTCCTGAGAAGCTTAAGTAGCCAGATGTGATACACATCTCCATCTGTATCGCTCAAAACTTTTAGAACTGAGGCAAACTTCGTTTTCTCTATCACATATTCCTGTTTCAAAATGTGCTTTATTTCAAGGAACTGCTAATTGATTACATTCTAATTTACATAAACTGGGATGAAAGCCCCAGCAGGTTGCATATGGCTGAGAAATGCAGCTCAGATTGTGTTATTATAACACTGGTGTAAACCCTCAGAAGGGTTAAGCTGGAGGGGAGTTATTTACTTTGGAAGAACTTTAAATAAGACAGAACAGCAAAAACAACAAAAAAAAAAACAACAAGGGAGACTATTGCACTTTTTATTTGGGATTGTCTTTTATCCTTTGTTCCCTCTGTTTTCTCTGTCTGATTGTACTCTGATTTCCTCACTTGATCCAAGCATCTGCCCTAGAGGGTGTGCACAACAGATGTATTTCGATTGAATTTTCTGTTTATTATCCGTTAGACAGCTTGCAGTCCTACAAATTCCTGTCATGTAGAATGATCCTGCAGATCACAGTTATTAGCTCCAATGTTCAGGACCACCGCTGAAAGAATTTCAGCTTGTATGTGGAGATTTAAGAAGGCAGCCGTTGAGGTTCAGGTGGCGGAGGGATGTGCGCAACATTTGACTTTTATGCAAATGAGAGCGGCGGCATTTTTGGTTATGTGACTGGTTTGTTTAATATTCAAATTGCCCAGTTTTAAATTGAGCAAACTGGTTCAACAGATCATCTTAAAGAAGTTTTTATTTTGGTACAAGCATTCACTAACATTTCGACACACACAGTCTTCCTCAGAGTCACTCTGAACAATGCTTGTGCCTAAATGAAAACTTTTTTTTAGGTGATCTGTTGAGCTCCAGTCATTTTCACTTTTTTGATGTTTTTGCACTCCTGGTCTGTGAGTCTTCATGTGAAAAACAGGTTTTGCGCATCAACCCTCTTAAGATTTTAGCGCAGTGGTTGTTCAGGCAGGCCAGGGAGTTGAGCTGAGCTTTCATCCGCAGTAATCAGCTGATCAATCAGCTGATCACCTGCCACCCATACAACTGGCTAAACTAGTCAAAGGTGCCTTATTCAAACTGCTGTAGCCTTGTCTATTCTGCCGCTTCCTTTGCAAGCCACTTTGCAACCCACCTCCACCCCCAACTCCTCCTTTTATGCTGTAATGTCATTGTGTTGTCATTGACGCCTGCTCTGTTTTGTGCCCCATGGGAGTTTTCTGCTGCTCTCTCTGCCTTAAGCTTTCCATGAATGCTTATGGAAGGTCAGGGAGCTCCCATACAGTAGATCTAAATTTTGGCCACAGGTCAAGTCTAACATTCAAGATTGCATTGAAATTGCTTTTAGTTGGTGTGATGGTTTTTCTTAAGGAAAAAAAAAACTGCACAAATGTAAAAAGGTTTTCACCCTTTGCAGTCACCCCCTTTTTTCTAACAATACCATAAAGGCAAAGGACAGGTATTGCAAAAGCACTTTTTTTTTAAATAAAATGTTGTGATTGAACAATACAAAACATTGTTTTTAGTCTTTGTTTGGGATTGTGCAGAATCTTTTCTTGTCTGGCAATATTGCTGCACTGAAACAAGCCTGCATCTTCACTTTAACTACTGTTATACCATGTTGTTTGTACCATATGCATAATGTTTATACCATATGCATAATGACTACGATTTTATTCATAAACCTGAAACCTTAGGCATCTTTTCGTACTTGAAGTCTTTTAGTGTTGTAGCTGTGAGCTCTGTGTAATGCCTTTAAGTGCACAGCAGTAAAGATTTGGTTTGGACACTGATGGACAACTTCACAGCTGCTGCTTTTGTGCTACTGAGACAAGGTGTTACTCCAATTTCTTTGCTTCCATCTCTCCAGCTGACCCTATATTCATTCCCAAAGCTGTTCGCCAATCTCTATAAAGGACAAACCTGAAAATAACACTGTCAGTCTCTTCTTTAATTGGTGTTCAGGCTTGTATAGAGAAGCAAGAGACTTTAGAAGAGCTGTCAAAGTTTAAAGTATTTAGATGTAAGCTAAAAGTGGCAGCAAACACTAAGTTTTTACACACAGGTAGGGTCGCCTTTAGAAACTAGATATCACTGTTCACAAGACCTACTCAATATACTGAGTGTATTTATTGATGCAAAAGTCCATACCCTTACTTCATCGTCCATTAATCTGTGCATTCCTGAGCATTCATTAATCCATCATCCATCGTCCATTCATCCTGAATAAATCACACAGAAGACAGATCAGTCATCTATCCATCATTTTGTCAGTCAATTAGCCACCTATTCATCCAGTCAGTGAGTACAGAGTCTGGATGAAGCAACCAGTGGGGTCAGGTCATGTGAGTAATGAAGAGGAAGAGACAGATTCACAGGAAACCAGAGTCATGACCCACAAATCATCTCTCTCTGACTCACTTTATGACTCCTCTCATTTTCTGTCTCCACTCACCTGCCCTTCTTTTCTCTCAGCCCCCACTGTTTAAACTCTTGACTCATCTTTTCGCACAAAGTGGACTCCAGCCTCTCCAGGGACGCAAATAACTGCAGGAGACTGTGGTTTCTTTTTCTCTGGTTTTGTCTGGTGTTCATTCACAGTTTTCTGTACAGCGGTTTTGAGCCAAATCCTGCTGCCAGAGCGGAAATAGAGGTGAAGTGGTTGTACTGCAACCCAAGTTTTGGGCATCAGAAGTTCCTACATACCCTCTCCTGATTTGCAAATGAGACTTCTGCTCCAAAGTTGAACTTTGCCCATTTGTTGATATCAAGCAGTTTATTTAGAGGTTGAAGAGTCCAATTACAGACCGAGGTTTTTCAGCCATGATCGGGGTCAGCGCGTCCATATAGGCGAACTAGGCACTCGCCTAGAGCAACACTTTGGCAAGGACAGTGAAATGTGGACTAATAATAGTGTTGGGCGATTTGCTAAAAATTTGCAACCGGCCACCGTCAGCCCATTAACCAACAATCGCTGATGTATTTGTGCAGGTATGTGTCAGCACATGCAGTGGGTAGTCATCACTGTTTCTACACAAAGAAATTCAGAGTGTTTAATCTTGTACAGCCGTTTCTTTTCTCACTAGACAAATGCCTTATCGTCACACTCCTCAGCACATAGGGATGAAGTGGATTTTTTTGCCTGAAAAATATGGATATGAAATTCTACCTATTGCATTTTATGCAATTTTTGGACTCCTGTATAGGTTCAATTTATTCTCAACTCTTCAGCGCAATTGACAGATCTACAGTGTTCGTCAAGGTGCTCAGGCAACTTGCACACAGAGCCCCGCTCCACAGGCAGTCTGTCGGCTCCTCCTGGACTCCTCCCTAATTAAAGCTAGAAAACCACAGACTCTGCCTGTTCCAATATTTGGCAGTATGTGCATATAAAATGTCAGCATATTGCATAATGCGCATACTTTTATCAGCCTTTTGTTAGGGTTATGTGTATGGCATATTCATGTTTGTGACTTGCTGCTGTATTGTGGGCAGCACAATTGTTTTTTGCCTAGGGTGGCAGAAGAGTACGCGCCGGCCCTGGCAATGATGTGCATTATTACCTCAGCTAACCGAAGTATAAACGCACATAAATCTTTTCTTCTTCAACTATTGCTCTTTGTGAGAGAATAAATGTACCATAACTTCTATATAAGAAATGTGCTTTTAGTGTTAAAATATCCAGTTTAACGATTACCAACAAATGAAAGGAATTGGTAAAATATTGTGAGGCAAACTTGACTCACTAAAAATCTGTCTTGTGCAAGGATGTTTGTGGGTATTCCAACATTAGCAAGGTGTAAAAGAAAAACAAGTGGGGTATGCCAACATGAAATGGTTCCAAAGTTATTTGGGGAAAAGCTGCACAAGGAAGTAACAGACCCCGCTTCAGGGCACCATACTCTGTTTCCATTGGCTGGATCTTGGGTTACATCAGGTCTGCAGTTAAAGTCTCTCCATACCTCCCTCCATGTGCTACAGAGCCTGAGAGTATCGAAGTGCAGAAATATATAGTGGTTTAAATCTAAAGCCCAAAAGCATTAAAGAGAAGAGGGAAATAACACAGTCTCTAAAAATGAAGTGCTGCCCTTGTGTTTCCAGTAAGGGCCCTCGTGGTCCCTTGTGTTCAGTATTGCAGGTTGGTTAGAAGGAGAAGTGGGGAGAACAGCAGCAGTGCTGGCTGATGAAGAAGGCTCTTGACCAGGGTAGGTACCTTCCCAAGGTACTGTCAAGTGTGTATGCACATTGGGACCACATGAAGAGAGTTGAATAGGCCCAGCCTTGGTTACACAACTACAACACTTTGCAGTGAACAGCAGTCAAACTGGGGGCTAAATCTGGCGGCTGCTGCTTGTGTAACTGACGGAAAAAACCACAGCTGTCCTGAAGAAACCCTGTTTTTCAGTTCCCACATTGCCAACCGCCGCCTTGGACGGACCAGCAGATATTAGAGCAGTTTACTTCTTCTGTATGTGTTCAGACTTTTAATGTATTTTTAATATCTTCTTACACATGAAATCCATTTACTTCCATACTTTGGCTTTAATATGATGCAAGTGTTCAACCGCACCTTATTGACGTAGAAGGATCACAGCACGAAACTTTAAACTTACCAGTAAATCTACGTTTCAACCCTCACCCCTCACTCATGGCTTCAAGAAGTAAGAACACCTGTGCAAAATTCTACTGATGATTGTAATGACACATTAAGCCTTTCAGTAATATCACTTCCAATAAACCATAGACCATTAGAGGCTAAATGGAATGACTCAGCAAAAAAGAGAGACTTCTGTCCAGTTAAGGGAGCTGTATTTTATGGCATGCTCACTGCACCTCTTAAAAACAAGTTTTGCTACTTTGTCTTAGAATATGGAAATGAAAGACTGGTGAGGGAGGATTGCTAAATGAGAGACTGCATACATACATATATATACTGTATATATATGTGTGTGTGTGTGTTTGTGTGTTTGTGTTTGTGTGTAGAGAGAGAAAGAGGGACAGAGGGATGCTATGGAGTGACTTTTTAGGGAAAAGGTCACAGTGGAGATTAACACGTAGGCTAACAAAACTTCTTACTTTGATGCACGACTGCAGTTTGTTTCCTATTTCCAGCCGTGAGTCAGTTTTAATGTTTTTATTAATTTAAATTTTGTAAAAGCGTGATGTCGATCATTTCTGAGATTTAACCATGTTCATATGGTATCTATGCAGACCAGGTTCCCAGAAGCACAGTAATATTTTCACCTTTTAACCGCCTTCTTAAAATCTATTCCTCGAACTTTACCACAGATGTTCTTGCACCTACAGGTGCCCCCAATGCACAGAATTTAGACCTACGTCTACATTGTGCCTTTCTAGAGACAGTTGACAACAGCTCATGAACATTTGTGACAGATAGGTAAACAAATGGATTTTTAAAAAATGGATAAAGTCATAAACTTTATTTAAAGAGGACAAAACATACTAATTTTTGGGTCTTTGATTTTGATTTTGGACTCCTACAGAGCACATAGACACAACTGACCAAACAGTAAGTCTGCAGATCTTCAGAAAACTGCAACTCGTGCCCTCTGTCTTCCTTCTATTTTCTGCATCCTCTCAAAATGGTCTGTGTTGGTTACTCCTCCCTCTTTCCCTCATGCGTGCCTCTGCACTCCACTGAACACACAACCCCTTTACTAACACAAAATAAATACAGCTAAGACGCTGATGAAATGTGCTGAAAAATGCTGATGAAAACACCTTGTGCTTTTCACTCTTTAACACAACAAAGTAATGTGGGAACAGTGGTTCCATAGCAGAAGTTTGGCCGTTAATCCAGTCCACACAGAGATGTTTTTGTTTTGTTGGCTGAGAAACAAGAATGCTATCAACTTCTGTCTGTTGCTTGCCTCTTTGGGAAAGCTAGACAAAATTAACTGTTCCTTCATTCATCCTCAAAAAACACTTAATTGTAGCTATATTGAAAAACTTGCTGTAATCAGTGAAACAGTAAGAAAACAAGCAGTGTCTGACCACAGTGGGAGAGGGGCAGACACAGCGCTGTGTGCACAAAGCTGGCATGCCCATGCATTAATGTCAATGTAGTAACAGAATTAGAAGGAAAGAAAAAAATCCTGAAACTCGGCGTGCTGAGCAAACCGAACGGCCTGCAGCCCTCACATTCAAATGTGTGTACCTCATTATGTGATGCTTTATTATTGTTTATAGGTCAGAAAAGACGGAAAAGCATCATAGCTCTCCTTTAAATTTGTAAAGCATTTGCTAATAATTTCCAGTTTAGGACTCCTCCAGTCTGCTTTATATCATTCATTTTCTATTTATTCTTGCTATATCCCAAGAGTTGCTCTTTTAAACAACCGTTTTCTCTTGAGGTCGATTCAAGTTTTATTTTTCTTTTATCTTGTGTTCAGGCTGACATTGTGCCCCATGTGTAGGAAATGTTTATGGGAGTGAGACAAGGTGTTACCCCGACAGTGTTTCATGAATGCCTTATCATTCACTTTTTTATTTCTCCTTACGGTCAACATGAACAGACCTTCCCTCTTATCACATTAATATAAATGGGCATAAACTGTCACCTGACTTAAAAGAGCACTTGATGAACTGGATCCAAGTACCGCTAATGTATTATTAAAATGATTTGTGTAAACAAGAACAAGCAAATCAAAGGATTTCTCCGTCCCTTTAAAGAGGTTACAGATTTTTGCAAGATGGGATGCAGAAATAATCATGCAACAGGATCATATTTGGCACATTTCAGAGAACTGGATGGGTAAACAAATGCAAATTGTCATATGACATAAAAACATTCATATTTATTAACACCCAGACTGTTCAAACATGCACATAATCCCCTAGAAACAGCCTATATGTGCTGCTGGGAAGTGGCTGTTTGGAAGCTTTTGACTTGGACACAAAATAGCTTTTTAGATGTATATCCCACCCACAAACAGCATGGGCTTATTTTCACCCCGCTGGAAGTGCAGGTCTTTATTCAAGTATCGTTGGGAATGTGTGTGTGTGTGTATATGTATGTGTGAAAATGTGCGAGTGGGTGGATGTATCCTTATGTTAGTTTATAAATGTGTTCCTGTGCATATCCAGTCTTCCTCTCCTCAGTGAAACTGTGGCTGATGACACACAAAATCAGCCTGAAGCTTTTTCTCCTGATGTGCTGTGTAATTTATTCAATCAATCATGATACTTATTTTTTTATATTAACTTCCTGTTTTGGGGGGGATTTGTAAAGGGTTCTGTCGACAGCATGCTGCAATGACACACCGAGAGATAACATTCCCCCACACACATATCATAAAAAGTGACTAATTGCTTGGAAGATGACGTAAAGTGTACATCCAAACACACAAACACGCAGCTGACTCACCTAAAAAAAACTTCAAACAGGGACACACAGGAACCAAACACAGACATAGATGCCTGGCCTGCTGACAGATGTGATGCAGAGGTGATGAAGGAGGCTCTTTCTTCTCAGACGGAAACAGTGGCACATTACAGGAAGAGAAAGAAGTAAAGAGGAAGATGACAAATGAAACCGTAAGATCACCAAAGGAGTCGCTTTTCACAAATCAGGGAGAAAATAAGCCAGGATTTTAGGTTCATGATGAATGAGTTTCATAAGCTTCAAATGCCTGGATGCCATTTTTCAGGCCTCAGAGAGCCGTGAAATGCTTCAGCTGAAGTTAAAACATAAAAATCTCCTAAATGTGATTGTTAGTGTCATCCCGTAAGAGCAGCAATTTGAAGTTCTCAGGAGACTGCGAGCACAAAAACACACAAAATTCGAAGAGGGTTCCCATAAGTCTGCTGTCAGCTCTGAACGTGTCTCACACTAATCCAATGGTTCTCAAACTGTGGGGCAGACTACATGGGTGGGGCGGCGATGACTAGTGCATTGAGCTAAACTAAACTGATTTATGACGAGAACCTGGACTTGGAAAAATCTCTGGTTTTTATTACTTGCTTCGCCTTTCATTGTTAATGATTGATAGCACTGCTTGGCTGGGAGGATAAAGTTTTTTTTTTGTGGCATCTGACAGAGAAAGTTTGAGAAGCTACAGGAGTTGTATTTCTTATTCCCATTTTACCATGTAGCTGTCATGCACAGTGTCAGCAGTCAACTAACGCTCTGCATACGTCTTAAACCCACTGCAATCAGCAGAGGTGGGAAGTAACATAGTACAAAACCTTTCTTAACAAACTTGAGTAGATTTTTTATTTGTTTGTACCTTATTTGAGCATTTATTTATCTGGCCACTTTTTACTTTAACTCCCTACATTTGAACACAAATATCTGAACTTTCTTCTCCTTACATTTTCGAAACAGGCTCGTTCCTTTAGTTTGAATGCTTTTGTCTTTTTGGCTGTTCTCAGGACACCTTACCAAACCAAAATGTCACTATATGACATTCTGGAAGGAAGACTCAGCAATAAGCTAATTTTCGGGTGTGTTTAGAAATGGCTTGGTCAAATCATACTGATTCTACCTTCAAGTTTAATAGTATTTGCATTATATTAATATGCTGTGAGGTTCAGTCAGCTTTCCACCAAAATGACTGCTAGAAATGTCCTTCAGAGGGA
>JAQLOL010000026.1:3734349-3755219 GCA_029783665.1 Naso thynnoides | reverse complement strand
GAAATGGCTTGGTCAAATCATACTGATTCTACCTTCAAGTTTAATAGTTTTTGCATCATATTAATATGTTGTGAGGTTCAGTTAGCTTTGCACAGAAATGACCGCTAGAAATGTCGTGTAGGGAGTTAGCCTACTCTTTACTTTTTGATTTTGAGTGAAAATCAGAACCTGTACTTTATTACTTTTACTTGAGTAAAGAAGTAGAGTCAGTACTTCTACTTAAACCTGCATTTTTTTTTACACAAGTATCTGTACTTCTACTGAAGTAAAGAATGTGTGTACTTTTGCCACCTCCTCGCAACTCTAATTTTTGTGTGCAGTCGTTTTATTTGAAATATATTTGTAGGTCCTGAAAAGGATCAGTAGAATCAGCAGGTATTGTGGCTTGTCAACTGCATTCAGCCATAAGTATCAATACATAATCATGTATATCATCCATGTTATTTTAAATATGTTAAATCAAGTGTTTAAAAAAGTTACACATGCCACTAGTCAATTAGTATTCACTAATTCAAATGAAAGAGCAACTATGACAACTAGTTCCTCTGTATTTTCACCCACAATAACAATGTCTCCATAGCGTGGTGAATATGCACGATCATGACGCGTAGCTGGATTGTGTTGAAGATTTTTGGATGTGTTTCAGAGGGCTTTAAATGGGAGGAAAGGTGTCTCTCCGTCACTTTCACTGAACGTTCAAAACTGCTCACATGGGGCAGGTATCTAGCTGAAAGCACGGGGAGGGGAAGGGCATCTTATTAAGTGATTGAATTTATCTGGTGATTTTTAAAAGAACAACGCACTGCAGTACTACAAACATGAAAAATTACTGAGGATGAAAAACAAAATAAAATCCCAGGGGCTCATTTCCATTGTGGTCCTCTGTCTATCTATGTTCCTGTCTTACTTCAGGATTTTGGATGAATCAGCTACATTCCCCCCAAAAAGGGCAGTTTTCCTCTAAGTGAAACCAACTTATGACCATTAAGATTTTACAGCCTGTTTGTTTGAATTGAGTACAGCCACATTTTAGAATGCTACGGGGGTCTAGAAGGTTAATGCCCATGAGGAGAGACTGACCAAAAGCCCCCCCCCCCCTCAATTTTTGAATTTTATTTGGCATAGCCTCTTTTGAAAGCAGGCTTTTTGCTACAACCAAACACATCAGCCTGAAGACATAACTGAACAACAGGTCATGAAAACTAATTCTTTCGAGCATACGCTGGCCAATAGCCTCAAAACTAAAACACACACACACACACACACACACACACAGAAGAAGAACAGGCACTAAACACTAAGACTTCAGTTGACCAGTGAATTCAAACACAATAAGTTTTTGCTGTAAGGCAACAGTCCTAACCAATGTTCCACCGAGACAGCAAAGCTTTTTGTGCAGCTACTTGAATTGTCTTGAAAATGAGAAAGTTACTGTAGAAAAACGTGTTACTACATATTAAACAATGCAAAGACCTGCGTTTTAACAATCATGTTTTGTGGCTGTCAAGTGGCTTTAAATTCCAAACAAAATACTCCAAAGAACTTCTTAAAAATCTGAACACTGATGCTGCAACCTGTAGAGACACTTACAGCACTGCTGGTGAAAACATCTCACAGGATTTTTGTACAAACAGCCCTTTTTCGAAAACAGAAGAATTTCTGGTCCCTTGTTACCTTTTTTTGTCAAACACGCACAAATCGTACAATATGAGCGAGATTCACACAAGACAGCAAGAAGAAAAACTTACACCTGTCAGGAAGAGCAGGCATGAGAGAATGAGTGTGGCAGATGGGGAGGAAGAGATGAGGAGATGGATTAAAAGGTAAACAGAAACGAGAGCAAAGAGAAAAACGACAAGCTTCAGACAGTGACGGTTTGTCACGACACATCATCAAATATCACTGTGCGCATGCATGCGTGTGTGTCAGTGTCGTTGAATAATCTTTGACGCTAAACCAGACATGAATGTTGAATCATTATTTGCTTGCTGCTCTGTTTTTGTCTTTCAAACATCATTTCAAATCTCCATCTTCATCTTTTACAGGTTAATGTATTCTGACATTTATCAAAGAAGTTAGAGTTCATCCTTCTCTGAGAATTGAATCATGACCTCTCTCACTCACACACTTTCTTTTTCATCTTTCTTTCTTTCTCATCATGTCTTATTGATCAGTTTAATGATTCTTTAATCACTCAAGACGTTTTGTCTTCTCCCTGGGATCTACAGCACATTACCATTTAAACCAGGTCTGAAGCGTGAAACATCAGATGTTCTGTTTCATATGCAGTGTTGAAATCTAAGGCTAAGCAGAATAATTTAGCCAAAGTTCTAATAGTTTTGGATTTTTCATTAGTTTTTTTTTGTTGTTGTTGTTGTTGATTTGACTGTAATTTTTCAATGTTTAGTTTCAATTAATTTTTGAGGCAAGTTTTGCAGTTTAGTTTTTATTTTTCGAAAGTGCTTAATTTTAATTCAGTTTGGATTAGTTTTAGTGTTAGTTTTCATCTTTGCTACTTTCTCCCAACTTTAGGCCGCTATGATGCCGGCCAGGTAAACAAGAACAACTTGCTGTTTTCCAAGTTGACAAACATTACCAAACGTAATGTAAAGAAAACTACAACTACTCGTCAAATAATGAAATAAGAGCCATGTAACCGGAATTCCCCTTCTAACATTTAAAGACAATAAAGAATTTAAGGTTTGAGTGGCTTCATATTTACTGTAGTCCCATTGTCTTCTTCTCTGCACAGATCTTTTCTCGTTGCCTTTGTTTCACCCTTAAGCCTTTTTCACTATCTCTGCACATTGGAGGAGAGAGTACAGAGAGAGACTGAGGAGGGACGGTGCAGATGTGGAGAGGGACATGGGCACATGTATGTGTATCTTCTGTGTCCTTAGCCCCAGGAAAACAAAGCAAGAAAATGAAAATAACAAAATGTGTGAAAGCAACCCACAGCCGGCAGGACAGGAGGGATGGAAAAGAGAAGAAAGAGAGATTTTCTCAGTGCTCACATTCTTTCCCTCTTTCCAAAAAAACACTGCGACACTGTTCTTCATGTCCCGTAATGTGCTTGTGTGTGTGTGTGTGTCCGTTCCCACTCCTTCCCACAATAATTATAATCAGATTGGGTATCGATCACGCACACTCTTAGTATTGATCCAGTGTTTGCAGTCTGGTTTAGGGTCATGAAACACCCTCTCGAGAGTCTGAAAGCCATTTCAGTCAAAGTCCTGTACAATTTTATCCAGATGACTGAATTCACAGCAAACAAAATAAGTTAAAATCTTTTGTTGAGGGGCCAGATCTGGAATTTTGATTCTTTTGTGCTGAAAAATTTCAATTCAGGTGGCACATTTTAAGTTGCTCCCAGACTGAAATGAAATATGCTGAGGACATTTTTGCTGGTTTCTATCTTTTAGGAGAGTTACAGAGCATCTTTTGATCTACTCATACAGAGTATGAGACACAGTTAAAGATGCTGGAGAAATCACTGCAACAAAAGGAACACTGTGCAGAGAGGAAAAGAGGAGAAAGGATGAGTGAGAGGAGCAGACAGAGAGGTGGAGAGAAAATCTGAACAAAGTGGAAGTAGTGTTCTTTCAAAGCTTGAAAGCACTTTAAAAAGAAAAATCTATGGTTTTGCTATTTGGACGAAGATTTTGACTTTGGGTCGTACTGTCAAAAAACAGGTGTTTTTGTCTTGGGGTCTCAAACAGACACACAACGTACCCTTTGGTTTCTGAGATGGCTGCTGTAAAACCTCCACAACATGTGATGATAGCGTTGAAATGATCAGTTGGTTGTTAAGGGACCAAAACTTCTCAGTTAGGTTAAAGAAAAAAATAAAGTTTGAATTAAAAACAACATGTTTCAATATGTGACATAACGGGCTGGGCTAAGAAAACTAATACGGCAATATATTGCATATTTATTTTCGTGATATCTGTATCATATCGAGACCCATGTATCCTGATGCATATCGTATCGTGAAGCTCTTGCCAAAACCCAACCTTAAAGTTTCGTGACAAACAAACAAAAAAAAACACTTATGCACTTTATTTCCACGTTTTCAGTTTCCATGTCCACTGTTTCTGTGTGTCCAGTCAAAGTGCAAGAGTGCACTTAAATTTCAATCTTCATTTCGGTGTTATCGCAGCTACATCAGTGTGTCTGGTAATTATCCAATACCATTCAAATAAATTAAAAAGGAAATTTGCATTTGATTGTTTTGACTCAATTTCTCAGGTAAATTATCACTGTAATGAGATGTGATGTATGAAGACTACACAGATCGTACACAGTAACTTGCATCTGTTTTTACATAAACTATTTTGAATATCGCAGTATGAATTGTATTGCAATGTACCATGATATAATTGCATTGACCCAACATTGTAAACTTACTTACATCTGGTTTCAAAAAACAGGACACTACCTGCGGTCCTGTGTTTGACCCATCCGTCCACCCTGACTTTGTCCCTACACACACTATGTGGTTCTTCATACCACATCAGCATGTTTTGAACGTCTAACACTGTTGTTGTAAATCATACACATTTAAATTGAAGTCAGTAAACAGCTCGTTGCAGCTCACAGAGGTTACCGTGTGCTCCTTTAGGATTTAAACTCTTTTTTAAATTTTTAAAATCTTAGATTAAACACAAACAACTTCATGGATACTCTTTTTGTTTTTATAGCACTATTTATGAAACTAAAGGAACACTAAAACACAAAAAAAAGTTTTATCATGAGTAGGAATATTTCACAGATTTACATGGTTAGCCTGTTTGAAAGCTTCTTTGGCAGTGTGTTACGTGCGTCACCTCATATTCTGAGTCAAGCTGGATGCAGAAAACATCATTGCTTGTGTGACTCACGATGACAGCCACTATGTTGCACTCATGAACAGCCATGGTGAGAAGACAGCTGAATCTCCTGGGCATTGTTTTCATAAGTGAAACCTGTAAGTTGACTGGGTGGAACAGTTTTTAATGTTTTTATTAGTTTGTTTGCTCACTGGTGTTACAGCAAGGGTTAGGTACGACGCATCTGAGAACTAAAAAACATCCCAGTTAAAGGCATCGTTGCTTGAGGTTTGGCTTGTTTCTATCTGAGCGACAACTGCAGGAGGGTGCCGTACTGCAGTTTCTTGCGAAGAGTGTTGCCTGGCGCTAAGTACAACGTAAAATATTCCTCAACAAATATGAAAAATGGAGACGTTCTATTGCAACTCTGTATCTCCACCACCAGATGCCACTAAATCTCTCCCACTGGGCCTTTAAGTTCAATATATATATTTTCAGCAAGCCTAAAATCTCACATTCATCAATCTCACAACAAATGTTTCAGTGAAGACTTAAGTATGTTTGCTGCAATACATGCATTTTACATGCATGTCATGTCGTAAAACAAACAAAACAAAACCAGTTAGTTAATGATAAAAATAGGTAAACTGAAACAAATTTATTAAGGGTGAAGTTCGTTTTTTGCACATTTTGCACATTAAGACTTATAATTAGGACTTTTCCAATCATACACAATGTTCTTCATCACTTTTGTGACGAACGGTGCAGTGCTGGGAGCTGAAGCTCATTGCTGACGTCACCGCTGGCTTCCACAGTGGATTCAAAGGGGCATTTCCAGAATCCTAAATGCTCGTTTTCAAAAACCACAAACTCACTAAGTGGTCAGTAGTGTCCACTGATGTTCTGATACAAAAACTGATGCATGATGTGCTTTGAATAGAGTTTTAATTATCTTGAAACGAAATCCATTGAGTTATAGACATCGCCTATAGGTTTAGTCATTCCTCAGCTGCCTTGTTTTGGAAAGTTTGTAGTTTTCTGTTGATCACTTGTGGTGTTGTGCAAAAATAACATTAGCCTAACTTTTACACTTTTAGCAAAATAGATATGGACGGCAGCCTACGGTAGTATTCAACCTCCTGTTACAAAAAATCACAGACGTTTACAAACAGCTATGAAGTGGCTGGCTGAAAATAGTTCCATCAGTGAAAGCATACTATGCGGCAATTTGTGTATCAGAACATCAGTGGACACTACTGAACAATCAGTGAGTTTGTCGTCTTTAAAAACGAGCATTTATTGTGTTTTTTGAAGGATTCTGGAAATGCCCCTTTGAACCCATTGTGGGAGCTAGCGGTGATGTCAGAAATGAGCTCCAGCTCTCAGCACTGCACCATCCGTCATTAAAGTGATGTAGAACATTATAAATGATTGGAAACATCCTTATTACATAGCTTAATGTGCAAAAAACCAAACTTCTCCTTTAACAGTTCGGGTGTTTCAGTTTCAGTACAAAAATAGCATTAATCCTCGTGTTTGACAGTTTATTTTTAATTGCTGCATATGATGACTTATGATGATCTGTGCAGATAGAATTCATGATCTCATCACCAATCTATACACCACTACATCACTATTACAGTGCAGCCTGAGAATGTGAAAGGTCTCCTGCAGTATCTATAACCACTGTTATTAAACTGACAGTTGCAATCACAATGGACATGAAAGTTTCCGAAGCTCATTTCTGTGTCTGAACCGCGCTCATCAGGAAAACGAGTGGGAAATACTTTGATCCAAATGCACTCCAGATTGCCCCTTAAAGACTAACAACCATTTCATTGACACTACAGCCATGTATATGTGAGTGGGATGAGACGGCAATAAACAGAACAGCTTGATGGCCTTCTAGTCTTGGCAAGGCCTCCGTTCATCTACATCTTGTTTCATAAATTCACAGCTTGACTCTGATTTCTGCCTCATCACTCTGTGAACAGAGAGAATAGGCCTGTGTGTGTTTGTGTGTGTATGAGAGAGAGAGAGAGTGTGTGAGACAGAGACGTGAGATTACTGTCTCTGTCTCCCAGGAGCATTTCTCCCCAGCAATTGAAGCAGAACACACACACACACACACACACACACAAATTCAGATGCACATGCATGCACATACAAGCGTGCACACAGTTAAAAGCGTGCACAAATACACATTCTTCCATACACACACAAAATCGCACATGACTAAATATCACAGAGGGGTCAACATCAGTTCAGCTTTTGCATAAAAGAAACTGAGCTGCAAGTTTTCAAGAAAGGAAGCAGCTCCTCTTAAATACAGCTGGACTACAGGAGGGACAGAGGTTCAAGATCATTAAGGAGAGAGAAGAGAAGAAGGAAGAAAAGATGACAAGAGGGGTAACGTGGGAATAGTCAGAGTACAATGAAAGAGAGAAAAACCACAGAGATGAAGGGGAGGGGAACAATATCTTGCAAAATGCTTTGCTCTTCTAATCTCATTAAGCTTTAAAGGACTCTAACAATTAGCTTGTCCATGTTAAATAAATATTTTAGCCCAGTGGGACTGCACACACACACACACACACACACATTGTCCCAAATGTCCCACCAACTTTAGTATCACTATTAATCTTGCTTTCCCATCTCCCTGAGAGGTACAAATACTATTTACTGTACTTACATAGAGTTTTCAGCAAATTGTACTTTACTTGATAATCATTTCACTCCTTAGATTATATCATAACCTGGCCCTTGGGCCATGACAAATGTCAGAGATGCACCAATATGGGAGATTAAAGGGAACAGAAATATAATCAAGAAAACCATCCCACAGGTCACTAGCTGACCCTGCAGACACGGCTGGCTAAGTATCTGATACCTGCTCGGCCCCCACACCCCACCTTAGTGACCGGGTACCTAAACAAAATCAAAGGGGTTTTTTTGTTTGTTTTTCTTTCTTTCTTTGTTTTTTTAAAGATGGAGGAGAGGGGAGGGCAGGATGATGGAGAACATGTATATCGCATCATTTACAAGCATTACTTCATCCCATGCGACGAAGTGCATCTGCTATTACATTATTTTTGCTTCTAATGCGTCTGATATGCACACTGTGATCTTGCAGTAACAGAGTCCAACGCATGAGATGATGGTTAGGACACTGTATTGAAATCAAAAACGCTAAAGGATTATGGTGGGTGAAGACAGCCATAGGACCACTCTCTGTACCAACATAAACCTTGAAATGCTGATGGGTCCAGATCAGAGCTGCTGTTGTTTTTTTCTGTCGCAAATCAAAATTTTTGTAGAAGTTACAAACAGCTCTGTCAATTTCATCTGATTCCTGTGACAAGACAGCAAGGCCTGCCTGCGCCAAGCAGTCAAGTGAGCATGGATGCACTGGACATGAGATTTCCTTGTGGCATTGAAGATAAGTGTGTCGTCTAAATAGACTGCACAGCCCTCAAGACCTGAAACAACCATGTTCATGTTACAAACGCCGAAATTTCTGTGTCGCAAGCAGACAGGGAAACCTGCCAATACCCTTTCAATGAGTCAGATTTACTCAAATTCCGCTACACCAGCCGGGTCAATGCAATCTTCCATTCTTGGTAGTGAATATGAACCCACTTTGTGATTTTGTTAATCAATGCAAAGCCTAGACGTATGCCAAAATGGAAGAAGATGGAACAGCAAAGTTTTTACCCAGCAAGTACTTTATCTCTGACTCCATCACCCTGCGATTATGTGGTGCACACCTATATAACCACGGAGTATTAGGTGTCCTGCCTCCAACATCAAGGGTGTGGTCTACCAATGTACGCAACGGTGTATCATAAAAAGGGCAGGTTACATTCTTATTAGTTCAACTAGTTCAGCGCCTTGGGACTCCAGTAAATGAACAAACAAACTCCAAATTACGTGTCTCTGAATTTTTTAGCCTACCGCCAGCCACAGGATAATAAGGCTCTCCAACATCTGGTTGCATGTCCTCCCCCATAGCAGGAATCACCGTACCTGAAGACACAGAGTTAATAGTAAGGAAAGGACGAACATCTGAATTTTGAGGGCCGGAGACAAATGAATCAGCAACCGCAAGAGGATAGTAGGGTTTCGACAAATTTACTTAATTTCTTCCACTTGGGAGTGGAAATTCCATTATTTTGCTCTGAATCTTGCTGCCCTTCAGTGTATGGGCCTTCGCTTTCAATGGTGAACTAACAGTTGGAGTAATGGCCAAAACCTGATCTCCAGGACGATATTGGCAGTACTCTGCCCAGCGGTCCTAACGACTCTTTACTTTTGACTGAACCGCTTCCAAATTTTCATGTGCCCTCTGCGAAGCTATATACAAATAATTCTGAAATCCAGTCACAAAATTCCACCTCTGCCAAATCATTATGATGGACCGCTAAGGGACTGTGCACGGTCTGACAGAACACAAGGTCCTTTGGGCTGAACCCAATGCTCTCCTGAATGACGCCCCCTAGCAGACAGCATCAACAACAGAAGACCTTTCCTCTAATCTCCCCCTAGGTCTAGGCAGTAAGAGCACAACAGTGCTCTTAGGATTGATGAAAATGCTCCAGCACACCATGACTCTGGATGATATGCATGCATGCAGTTATGCTTTGCCTTGAGTTGTTTCAACACCTGTAAAAACTACGTAACGACACATAAAGGCAGAACTTTGATCAATTTAGTTTGCAAGTGGAATACCAAAGATGGAAATACATTTTGTCAAAGCATGAACTATTGACCTTACAGACACTGAGCACAAGGTTTATGCAGCAGGATACCTCGGGGTTTGGCACATACAGTCAACAAGCAAGAGCAACCAGTTTTTGAGGTGGGTAAAGGTCCCACGCAGTTGATAATCAAATACTCAGAAGGCTTGCTGAAGCCGAAATTGAGGAAAGAGGTGCTGGCTTAACAGACTGACTTGACTTCCCTAGAAGTTAAAAATGATCACAATCAGTGAAACACGCTTTTTGCATTTTCACATAAAGTGTGTGTGTGTGTGTCTGTGCAAACATAGTTTTGATCACTTTAAAACCAAAAAATAATCAGTTAGTATGTTAAAAATATTCTCATTTATCTATTTTGATGTAAATGTAAAGGTCAAGTAAGTATGTTTTGAAAGCTGTAAAAATTCAAATGTTAACATCACTGTATGCACACATGTGACTTTCATAAAGTTTAATCTTGAGGTCACATTGGTAATGCTTTTAAATATGTGTAGAGACACCAACAGCAATATACCGTGACTGAATACTTTTAGCTGCAGGACACATACTAATGAACGAAACAGTAACTCTGCATGCACCTTATCATCAGTCTGAACATGGTGTAAAACAAAAACAAAATGTGAAATAAAATAGATCCGTTCTGTGGAGTTCCTGTGGGAACGCAGGTCATTTGGGTGGGTGTTACACTTGTTGTGGCTAATAATGTTCAAAGAACAGCAAGGCACAGTCATAACTACTATAAATCTTTTGGCTGGAGGACAAATGCTAATAAACAAAACAAGTGCTTTATGGTGTTTGTGAGGTTCAGTTTTGATCTGTTAGCTTGGAAGCTGTACTTGCCCCTAGCAAGGTCCAGTAGAGAAAAATGCTAAATTTTTCAACCCATTTCAAGGTGCTTTGTGACATGTTTTGTTTGTTTTTTTTTAAAAAGCTAAGTTCTGGTAGATTCTGCTGGAAAACAGTGTTGCTCTTAAGTGAGAACGTGACAAAATGGCACAAGATATTTTATTATAAAGGGATACATGTTAGCAAACTGTAGACAAGATGCCATGTAACTGAAATGTCTATAAATAAAACTGAGCAATTGTACACATAAAGCAAGTGTAATCAAAAGGGTCATCCTCAGTGAATTGTTGCCAAACTCTGGAATTCAGCTCATCATTTTAGTTTCCAGTCCCACAAGCTCTGTCCTCATTTAACCTCAATCACAGCTGCGACAAGCAGCAATGCTGCCTGCCTAAAACCAAACATCTGACACACGAGGATAACAATCAGAGAACATAGTGAGTGTTTTTCGGCTTAATGAAACAAAAAAAGAGAGAAAACACCTTTTTAGGGAGTTGGTGGTGACCAAAACGGGGCTGAAATTAGTCTAACTGTATATGTACTATACCTGTCAGCTTCAAAAGAATGCTACTGTTGTCTGCTGGGCATATAAATATGCAGCTGTTTGCTAACTCCTATAACATGACATTGTATAACAATGTGATAACATGTTGTGATTACAACTTATCCCAGACGACATTTGCAAAGAAAAAGGAATGCAGCTTTAAATAAATCAATACAAGCCTGTGAAAAGACTATAAAAAAAGAAAAAAAAACATGCTCTATTGCACCTGTAACTACACACAGCAGTGATGTCATGCTGTACTGCTAAACCTCAAAGTGCACTTCTACACCCCTGAAATAAAAATTAAATGCTAAGCCACTGGACTAGTGTTGTGATCAAGAACACACTAACTGAGACCAAGGCTTGACTGAGACTGAGACAAGACTGAGACCAAAACAGGTGAGACCAAGTCAAGCCCAAGACCTTGAAAAATTTCCTTTGATTTCAAGGTGGTGATAGAGGTTTAATGTTTTCACAGTCATCTCAGTGAACAAAGCCTTGCAGAACCTGCACACTGCCATGTGTTTTCTCTTGTATGTTGTTTTGCATATGAATTTTCTGTGATTAAAGTAGCCAAACTTAGATTAATCAAAAAATTCTAAAATACATGCTGCATTTGTAGAAAAGTTTTACATCCAGTCACAGTCATTAAGTTAACAAATCTGTTGTGGTCTTGAACAATCTTGATTAAAAATCCTGAGTCTGCTAGGTCCAAGACCAAGACAAGACCGAGTCAAAATGCATTCGATTCCGATATGAGACTGAGACCTACAGAAACTGGCTTTGAGACCGGTCTCAAGACAAAGACCAAACTTGAGTACTACAACACTACACTCGGGGTCAGCTACAAGGGCATTTAGGTTGTTCATATTCTCATACAAAAACAGGTAACATGCGCTTAGAGCAGGTGTGTTTATGTGAAAGAGACTTCGCATCTGTTCCTTCATTTTTTTTCTGTCATTGTACCACCCTGTGACCCAGATACATATGTCTTTGACCACAAGGCTAGAGAAAAACAGAGATTAGAATGAATAACCAGAGGCTTTGTCGTAAGATTGTAGTTAAATATGGATCTTTGCTAGCTTAAATCTTACATACACATAATCTGCATAACCTAAAAATGCGGAGTGTCTGTCATTTATCTTTCTTGCTTTTTTTCTGCCTTCAGTCTTTATAAGCTCTGTGAGGAGCCGACCATGACCTGAAGCCACAAGGTTTTCTAGGTCGTCTGCTCACCTCAGGGTGGAGCCCATGAACTGTGTCTCTCAGAAACAACACTGCCTCATTTGTGAATGTTAGAATAACACAGAGAGTACTATAATGGGAGCCAGAGAATCGTGCCTGAGTTTAAATGTCAGTTGTACCTGTGAGGCCTGCTTTCTCGGTAGTTATTAGTGCTCTTACAGCAGCCGTTGAGAGAAGAGGGGGCTTTTTATCTACTTTGTCCTCTCTTCTGTAATGAACTGTTTCAATAAAAAAACACCAAAATTGAAAGTCTGTCTCAAATTGATTGCAGAGAGGAGTGTGAAATGTCTGTTTTATCATTGTGTTTCAAATAGTTCTGACAAATTGTCTTTATCAAAGCCCATCTGCTGTTATCCCTCAAATCACTATTTCTACCAATTTGAATGTTTTTTTTGTTTTTTTTCCCCAAGATATAGTGGCAAAATATTTTTAATACTTTGACATTGTCAAATAGAACAAAGAGTGTTGCAAGGTTATGAGAAAAAGGCAAGTCAAACAAACAGAGATGGAGAGAGATTAATTTATACCTAAGGCACAAAGCTGGTGCAATTAACTAATGAGTGGGAAAGAAAATATCAATATCTGCCTCCAGGACCACAACAGAAAACAACTTGTTCATGGTACATTTGCTCAGCGGGTTAGAAAATTGTTTCAAGCCTTTTTTGAGCAAAAATCACAATATGCTAGGAAATGCAGTCACTTATGTGTGTAAATCTGGAGCTGAACTTTCGGATGTTGCATTTATATTCTAATTTTTGGGTTTCAAAGTTCTACACCTGCAAAACTGAACAAGGAATTATCTTCAAACAAGTCAGCAGTAATTTAATACTATTTTTCCCATAATCTCTTACAGTATCAAAATGTCCAATATCAAATATTGGCAATGACATCGGTCGTTGTTATTAAAATAAAAAACCCTCAGAAAATAGATATTAAATGAGGCAAAATACAACAATTTTAAAAGGGCAAATTGTTGCTGTATTTTAGCTCACACGAAAATTCGTACTATATGTTTTCAACAGGATTCTTTTGCTGAACAATGCATTTTCTAAACACATGACACTGTTGTTCAGAACTGTAATACAGGCAATCTGCTCTAATACTCCCAGATCTCCCCCTCTTTTAATTGCTTATGGGAGACCACAAGGTTCTGTGCTTGGTCGTTTGCTATTTACAATTAATACAAATAATGACATTCTCTTAAACTCAAAACTCATCAGACCAGATTTCAGAACTCATTGTTGATATTCAGTGGATCATACTGAGTGGGTACCATACTGTTTACAAACAAAATTAATTAATCAAAAATAATGTAGAAACTTGAACATCTTTTCCCACTGCCTGATATTCATTGCAGACAATTTGTGATAGCTGTTTTGGTGGTGATGCTGTTTTTGTATAAGCTCTTGTGTGATTATGTACATATTAGGTTATGTTCACTGTGTGTCCTTTCTCCACATACTTTTTCTGCCATACCTGTTTCTCTCTCTGAGAGACTATTATTCAATGGAATAACCAGATTAAATAAAGTTATAAAGAAACAGATGATCGTTTAATCTGATTTTACATGAGATTACATGAGATGTATTTGTTTTACAGAGGACCGTCATTATGCATGGAAACAAACATGACAATCACTTTAGTATGTGCTCTAAGCAAATGAAAAGATAGTGAGTTTAAACACTACATATGCTTTCATAATGACTGACTGAAAAAGAGCATGCAAAGAGACAAACATTATGTCATTTAGAATCACTTAAGCTCTGCTGAACACGGCGCTGTATCACAGTTGTATCATCAGGGATATATGCAGATGGATTAAAGT
The DNA here is from genome assembly GCA_029783665.1 of Naso thynnoides. NCBI lineage: Eukaryota > Metazoa > Chordata > Actinopteri > Acanthuriformes > Acanthuridae > Naso > Naso thynnoides. Next base: position 3,741,194 of record JAQLOL010000026.1, on the reverse strand, counting down.
GTTACATGGTATAAAAGGAAAAAAGCAGAGAAGAAAGAGAAGTCCTTACAAGTGGCTCTCTTGCCTGTTTAGATTCAAGTGGAAAAAGGTGGCTGTCAGTGAGGATTCCCTCTCAATATTTAACTACTTCAGCGTCCCTCTGAGCGTTTCAGTGCATGTATGTGGGTGAGTACGTGGGAGCACCGTTTTGACCCCGTCTTCTTTATTTACGTGCCAGTCAGGGCTGTTGCATACATGTTTCATAGCTCCTGACACATGCAAAATTGAAAAGGGTCAGACACACAGTAGTGATTTATTTATATCCTCACATATCGTCCATACATTTTGTCCACAGCGGCACAGGACATGCGAAGCAAGGCTTGGAAACACACATTCTGAGCACTCATTTTCGATGTGACATTTTCACACTCATGCTTACTGCACATTAGACTGCGCGTTAAGGGCATAAATGGCATTTCAAGAGACATTACAAGGCATATTGCAGCACTCAAGAGCACATTATCAGAAACACTTCATGCATCACCTCTCTTTCTTTTTATGGTACTTAAAAGACCTTCTGTGAAAATACAGTGTTTATCACTCAGGGCTGTTGACAGCTGACATGCTAGTCTTTTAGTACTGTTGGTTAATAGAACCCCGAGTCTTGGCAGTTCATACAAGTAGCTGTGAACAGATGGACACAAACTCTTAACCTTCTCTGAAGCTCGGATCAAACTTGCAGTGCTGATCCTCCACTTTCTTGCTTTTATTTTGGTAACTTCTCTGACGTTATGTATCAGTCTGTGATGTTTCACTGTGCAACATTTTACAGGACCACCAGACAATTTAAAAGTGCTCACTTTTGTTAGAATTGGTCTTTACTATGTCTGCTGGGCTACAGTGGCTTTCAATGCTTATTTTAATGCAGTCCATTTTCTAAATAAAATAAAAGAAACAACACCTCAAATTTACAACAAACATTTTCTCAATTTTCTCTGAACATGTTTTTAGGTCTGAAACCCTGCTCAGACCTGGTTTTTGAAGGGTTTACTGCTTTTATCTCAACTACACATCATTACTGCTATGCCCTTTACATTAGTATTAGCCAGGCCTCCCTTTCACATTTGCAGTTGGCAAAGAATGCTGCAGCTCGTCGTCAGACAGAAAAATGCAAGTGTGAACATATTTCTCCCACACTGGCCTCTTTCACTGTCTCCTTGAATATTTTGAATTTAAGATTTTATTGTATTTAACCTTTATTTAGTCAGGTAGGTGAGCTCAGAGATCTCTTTTTCCTGACCAAGAATGGCACCAACACAAAGTTTCAAAAACAAAACACTCTACAATACAGTACACATTAAAAAAATTAGGACAATAGTAAAAAAATATCAGTTAATAGTTGCAGAGAGTCTGGATTCCAGTTTTTTCATTAGGGATTTGAAAACGTTGAGGGTAACAAAGCTTTGCAGTTTAAAACCAGTCTGTGCAAATCATTAAAACGGCTGATCTGTCTTAACTTTTACAACTGTATGTAGCATCAGGGTCATTCCTTGACCTAAATTCAAGACGTAAGGACTGCGGAGAGGAGGAGTGCTCCTCACAGTCATAGTCTGCACATTAAGAAAAATGTCTCCTCTTTATGTTAATCCTCCCATACACTGCCTGCTTTTTAATTGTGTAGAAAGAACATTGTTTCTGGATTAACCCACTATGAGAGTAGGCCGTTGTGTTTTACACTGGTCTGTATGTTTTAACCATGTGTTTAAACGATTTTGCTTTGTCTAAGTGTCTGGTTTTTTTTGGTCAACTATTGTTTTTCAATGTGTTTCATAAACTCATTTGAATTGGATTAGCTTTTGACTACTACACATCAGAATAGTTACAAACCTTAAAATGTAAATCACCATCTACTGCAAAAAGAGAAGGAGACAGTCGTACAGCAGATAACCAAATAATCTTTCGAATCCAGAAAGAAGCATCAAAATATGAACGAGGATACCTTTGGGTCGTTCTTTTGAAAATCCCCTTAGCCACATAAATTTCACAATGACTGTCTTTTTAAAGATTTTTCATTCTGGTGTCAAATGTCAGGTTTTTAACTAAGGAAAGTTCAAATTTATACATCATAAATAATTTATCATCTCTGTCTTCCATTCTTCACAATATTTTTAGGAGTAATTTGAAAAGTATGTATAAACCCGACATAAGGATATTTCAGTGAAACTTCGGGTAAAAATTTGAATCTAGATAACCAAGCACAGACCAACAATGGACACCAGCCTTTTGTATAAAATAACATACAAAGAAGTAATCGCATGAGGAGGAAAAACATGGAAAAACATTTTCATTTCTTATTTTGCCCTTTGATCCAGAAGTTTTTAGTGGCAGTGAATCAAAGAGGCAACCTCACATTATAGTCTTGCACTTCAGATCTCAGTTTATTATAACCAAGGCCTTTGGGTGAGTCTCACATCAACAGCTCAGATGCATTATGGATTAGTGTGTGATTCTGATCTAAAGAACATCTTCAGCATGGCAGCATTATGTAACACAATGGACTTGAACCCTTGCGGCCTTTGTGTGTACGCTATGAGTTTCTGCCAGATTGAAAATATAAAGAGGCTGCAATTGGAGTATCTTATTAGGGAGGATTTGTGCATGTGTTTGAAAACACATCTGACTCTTCTCATCATTTACAACAATATCTGGTGTAAGAGCAGTCATTACTTGCAGTTGTTGCCGCAACATTTGGATGTGCACGACATAAAAACGGGTGCATAGATATAAAGATTTAATTGCACACATGCATTCACACATTAGCACTCACAGGTCCTGTTTCTTCATTATTAAAAGGGGTTAACATACAGTTCTGTACTTGTAGGGTGAGTTTAAGTTCTTGCATTAATTATAGAAATCACACTCCTACTCCAGAAGTTTTTCTTGCTTTATACTAGAAAATCTAAATGGGCAAAAGTTCAGCATCTCATGCACCTCTGGGACTCTGCGCGAGAAAAAAAAGAATTTTAGATATCACTTATGCACATGCCACAAAATCACAATACTACAGCAGGGAATTTCAACAGTTATCTATGGTTGTTTTAATTTTACCATCTTGACATTTAGCTCCTGTTACCCAGTAAAGCATATGGTTGTCACTGTTGTGTTTACTCTCCTGTGCAAGTGTTTTTATATGTCCATTATGATTTCTTCAGCTTAGTTAGACATCTATAATTCCTCCTTTCTCTGCTTCTTGTTAGAATTGTTCATAAATGCAAATTAATAAACTAAACATCTGAGTCTCAATGAAAACGGGCTAATGTTTAATAAACAAAACAAACACTGCACTGGATCCCCAGCTGGCTGATGGATTGGATGACCCAAAAGAGACCAGAAACTGCATTGTCTAATATTCGTACGCTACACTGGAGGTTTTCATTTCACAACTGTGGGTCAGAAGTGTGTGCATGTGTGCTTGTGTGTACAGGCAAAAATTCCACACATCAGGCCACTATCACTCCTTTTTTCACACACAAACACAATGAGAGACATGGACGGTCACTCTAAAAGGGTTTAGACAAGTTTAGACCTCACACTGTCAGGCACCTCCGTCCACAAGAAACCGCCTGCATTGCACGTTTAGTTTCACACTCGGAGAGGCAGAGCTGGCTGGTTAAGAAAGCACAACAAGTGGATCCCAGTGGAAATACAGTTGAGACAGGCGATGAGATCAATATACTGTATGACCAAGGTGTTCAAAGGCCAACCTGACACACAGAACACCTAAAAAAAAAGTTAGTACATTTTTTTGAGCTAAAGCAAAATGTTACTCTAGGCAGACCACAAAGTCTGCACAGTTTTACCTGGTAATGCTTAAACATAACAACGTGTCAATTAAGTACACATTAGCTGGCCTGATGCCAATGCAACTTACCGTGTTTTAGCAAAAAAAGAGTACTTGGGATGTGCATGCAAACAAAAACACGTCACACAGAGAATTCGTAGTAATTTTTATTGGTGAATTTTAGATTTAGACATTTCCATTCAATGACCATTGCAGCTGAAAGTGGGTGAAGATAAGTCTTGTTGTCTGCGCCACCGGGGACTCCCTCTGGCATTTTGTTTTTAGGAACATTTAATTTCAATAAAACTTCATTGAAAATTTGAACAAAGCTCTCCAAATAAGCTTGGTTGCTAGCTGCCAATAATTAGCAAAGTCAATTAGCTCAGATACTAAAGGGACAGTGAAGTCAAGTTTATTCTAAAGTTTTTTACAAGGTGGTTCTCTCATAAATCAGGACTGATTACTGATGACATGAATTAGAATCTGAAAGTAGAACTTAAACAGTTTGTGTGGATTTTATTTGCCCCATGAGTACATCCACTTATCATGGTGATTCCATTTTAATTCAATTTCACTGTTACTTTAAAATGTAGCTACAATAAATGGAACAACCTCCCACAGCTGCACTAACGGCCAAAACTAGGAACTCTGTACTTGTAGGAGACATATGCAAATGTCAATTAAATGCACACTCATGGTCCACCCACAGGTTTTTTCACTGACAGTATTTTGGCTAATTAGACCAGTGAGATGAGTGGCTGACCTATAAATGGTCAAAATCAAACTTTTTAAAAGCAGGGGAAGCTTCAGTTTAAATGGTTTGATTTTATTATGATATGTCTGGCTATGTGAAGTAAAAAAACAACAACAACAACAACAACAACAACAACTTTTCCCTCTTTCTTCTCCCTCTGCAGGCAGTTCAAGGCCCACTACAGAACAACATTCTAGAGTGAAAAGAGATTTGATATCTGACTCAAGGACACTTCTGCAAGTAGAACACTTGCCGATGCAGCAGGGCTTGAATTCTCAGGCCTTATTAATTACATTTTACCAGTGCTTTAAGTAGAAAAAAACAAGTGCCAGTACTCCCCTTCACCTGTTGGCACGTGAATTGGGTGGCCGGTGTCAGCAAACATTAAGTAGGTCTAATACTCTACATTCTAACTTTTTACAATGAGTAAAAGATACTAGAAAATAATGCTGATTATCACAAAGTGAATTTACTAAATGAGTGACGCCTACTTTGACTTTTACTTCTCAGTATTTGAGTACATATATTGGACTGTCAGAGAGCTGTGTCATCATTAGAATCCAGTCCAGTTTGCGTTCTCACGGCAACATTACTGTCTGTTTTTTATTCTTTGCTTTTCCACGTTTATTCAGCATTGTGACTCACTGTGAAACGCAGCCAGATGACAGAACATGAAGCAAACGTGCAGCAGAGCCGTTCCAGAGTGCAAATGCAACCTTAATTAGTCTTAACTTTAATCAGTCCTGGTGGTAGCACATGGATGTAGTGGTCCAACTTCTGCGAGAACAAACAAGTCAGCGTCTCATAGTGTGCAAGGAAAGAGAGGCAAGCGTCACGTAGTGCACGTTAATGTAATGAATCGCCAAGAGACACTCATAGGGAGAGGACAGAAAAGGGTACTGCCAGCTTGAGAGAGGTCCTGGTACGCCAGGGGTAAAATCTAGAAGTGGAGGTACTACGTACTGGTGCCTACTGGCGCACTAAAAGCACTGCATTTTACTCTCAAAATCTTTTTCTTTGCTCCACCTCTGCAGCTTCCCCCTGTTGTTGTAGTCAATCAGCTGCACTCATGCAGATATGGGTATATGTAAGAGCAGAGGAGGATCAACAGCGTTACAGGCTGCCAAAACAAGTAGGTCTGAGGTGACTGTAGAATGATGATTTGAGAGCAAAATGAAAAAGAAAACAGATGGGAAAAAATGGAGACCTTTTTAACTTTAACCTCCTCTCCCTGTCTTTCTCTAGGAGTCTCATATAACTTGCTCTTGTGGTGAGTAACAGTATTTTTTCGGTTCCTTTTTTTCATTTTATTCCATCTTTCATTTTTTAATCTCTTTTCCTCATCCTATCATTTTTTGCTCCATCTTTTTCTCCCTCTCCCTCCATCTCTCCCTCCCTAGCATTCCTCTTTTCTTTTTAAGTAAAATGGGTGCGTTTGATGGGAAGCTGAATAGAAAAGGTGGAGGAGGGGGAGGAGGTGGAGAGAGGGGGATTGTGGGAAGATGGCAGGTCCTATATATAGCTGTTAGCGTGGGTAGATACTGTATTGACAGCAAAGACACACGATTTCTATCCAAAGCGAAGCAGAGGGGGGATAATGAGCCAAAGAGAGAGAGGCTGAAAAAAAAAATACAAATGTTGGTGGTGGTGGTGTGTGTGTGTGTGTGTGTGTGTGTGTGTGTGTTTAACACCAGTCAATTTAAGTAAACATTCAACATTGTTAGGTTATAAATACGGAGCACTGATACTAGGCTTTTGAGGCCGATACTGTAATTTCAATATCATTTTGAAAAAGAAAAAAAAAATCTGAAAATATCGGCCAACAACGTTTTTGAAAACATGAACACATCACGTGGAAATGGATCATTCAATCAGATATTTTTTCATTCATTCTTTTTTTTTTTTTAAGTCTAAATCAACAACTCCGTTTCCCTAGCGACACCTGAGACCTCGACTAATAAGTGGAATAATCATTACAATCCCATAAGGTTTTTTCATAATGAAAATGAAGTTCAGTACTCCAGTAAATAGGACAGGCCATAGATATGATGTAGCAACTAGTCCACAGATGGACAGTGAAACAGGGCTGTAGGCTAGCGGCTGAACGCTCCAGCTGGCTGATTCCTTTATTTCTTTAACTCATCTGAGTTTAACTCAGCACTTAAGTTTGAGAGAACTGTTCGTACATTCAGTCTCCTTCACGGCAGCCTCTATTGTGTTCAAAAATCTGTCAATCAGTTACTTCCTTGTTGGGTTGCCAGTGTAGCATTA
>JAQLOL010000026.1:3697793-3708067 GCA_029783665.1 Naso thynnoides | reverse complement strand
CACACGGACATAAATTGTTCCTCTGTAGTCCAAGTGAAAAAATGTCTGACATGGGCACCATCACACACGCACACACACACACGCTTCAGTGAAGTTGCCTTCTCAGCACAGTTCTCTGACAGCCTTTGGTTGTCACGACGATGATGAGGTCAGAGGTTTGGGGGCGGAGTTTGATCTTGATTGACAAAGACAGCCCTGACATAATCTCTACCAGTCAACCAGCCTCCCACTAGACTCTGTGTGTTTGAGTGTGTGTGTGTGTGTGTGTGTGTGTGTGTGTGTGTTTGAGTGTGTGTGAGGCAGAGAAGTCGATAGCTTGTGTGTCTTTCTGAGGCTTAGTGGCTGTGCATGTTTGTGTGTGGGTGTGTGCAGTTCTGCATGTCCAGGGCATATCATAACAACGAGGGTGAAACCGACAAAATTTGGAGAGATTTTCTGACATATGTCTCTGTCTGTATAAGTGTGTGTTTGTGTGAATCACCATGGGTTTGTGTTTTTGGGACATAAAGCAGAACTGACACGGTGGAGAGACAGATATATTTTAACAAGAGATTGTGTCAATCTTTTTGTGAGACCCCATCTTTCCCTCTGGATTTACGTTGCCTCTCTCTGTCAGCAGAGAAAACACACTCCACAGATATTGGCTCTGTCCAAATACTTGCACTGTAAAGCATGAAATATGTATTTTTTACCGGAATACAACGTGTATGACTTGAATTTTTGATGACAGTCGCTATTTTGCACAGGGCGCTTCACAGTGATGTGCGTGTGGCAGGTGCAAGCACCCTTTCTTTTCCTGTTTTCTTTATTTAACTTTCATCAGTAAATATTTTGAAGTGCAAAAATATCCCTGATACAGCTGCTGCCACTTTTTGCTGGTGATATCATTTAGAGTCAGAGTCTGTGCAGAAGGGATTGAATAATGGAGACACAGCATCAAGGCCCAGCCCATACAGGTGTCTGACTCTCTAAAATGACAGAAATGTCCATTTTTGAATTTGGTCCCTTCTGCTAACACTGACTCCTCACCATGCCCTTTGGGGTCTCATACAGACTCAGAACACGAGGCTTTCAACTCCAATGTAAACACATTTGTGTCAGTATTAGACTCATATAGCAAGTGCTAAACTTAAATTAGTAGAAAGGGTGACACACCCCCAAAAAGGGGTGGAGCCTGGGGTAGAGTGCAACCTGAAATCTTTTTGTAGACTTAAAGTTTTATTCTTCGACAAACTGCGAACATTTCATAACCAACTTTGTAGAAAAGGTTTTGTAGAAGGATGTTAAAGCACTAAAATGTACTGTGTGCATCTGTATCAGACACCAGAGGGGTGACAAAAGTTATGATATTTGATGAACTTGGAGGAGAACATGTTCAATAATTTCGAGGGGCAAGATTTGAGACCTGCACTGCAGCCAGAAAACAGGGGGCAGATGGGATGTTTTGGCTTCATTTTTTAACAAGCTGTCAAGTTGTTTATAAAGTCAGTGGTCTGAAGCTGCGGACCGAACAACAGATCAACACTGCCAATGCCAAAGCCATGTTAAAAAATAACAAATGTACAAATAATATGAAATTGATAAGCTAAAGGTAAATTAAAAAATGCATCTTTAAGTTGATATAATAAGCAAAAACTGAAGCATAATATAAAGAACCTTAAAATCATTAGTTCTCATCACAAAATAAACAGTGTAACTATCTTCACAACAAGTCAAAACAGAATATCTTGGAATTGACCATCATTTGACAGACTAGTGCACTTTATTGTATTTCACTGATGTGTATTTAGTGTTTTTATTTCTGTAAAGCACTTTGTTTGACCTTGGTTGTTTTAAATGTGCTATATAAATATAAATGTGACCTTGACCATTTTTCTGGGGAGAACATTCCTTGGGGGTCGCTAATGCGTGGGCCCACCCGTACGTCACTTCACAAACCCTCCCACTTCCTCTCCCAAACAATGCAGGCGTGTCGAAGCAGTGAGACGCCCGCAAAGTCGGCAAAAAAAATATGAAACTTATCATTTACAACAAAATACAGAGCTCACCAGTTCCGAACAACTCCTATGCGTCATTGGTAAGCTAACATTAACTTAATAGCCTACATTCTTTTCACAACCTGCTAAGTGAATTGTGTGCATGCAAATAAAGATGTAAAGATGACCCCCGGTGGTGCAGTAATAGCGATGCATTAGAAGCAGAAAACCTCATTGATCCCTGAGCGGAAACTGAGTGACATTATAGCTGCTCTCATACATAAAGAATTAAAATTATTTGATTTGATTTGATTGATTTGAAATGTATTTTGAACATGCAAATAAACAAGAGAAACCAACAAATCTGAAATGAACTGTTTTTCGTTTTTTTTTTTTTGCAGTCATGTATTTTGTTTTTACTTTAAGCAATGCAAAACTTTTTATAATATGGTATATGCATTATTTTGTTTGTTTGAAGCACTTAGCACAATGTTGTTTACATCATTAAATTTACAGCTTTTTTCATTCTTAAATTTTGGACATTTATTCATTGACATTAATAACACAAACTCTCTAATGGAAAAATTGATGTAAAAGGTTAAAAAAAAGAAAAAGAAAACATAATTCTAGTAATTGGGTGAGTTGGGGGGTGAGTGTAAAAGGGATTTCCTAGGGCCCCATCTACCTGTTGGGACAGACTGTGGGATTTGGCTGAAAGCAGTGACAAAACAACAGGAAGTGGATTTGGTCCAACCTTTAATATGACTTAAAATGAATCAAATAAACAGTTTTGAATTGAATTGAATTAAGCAGGGAAAAAAGCCCAGATACAGTCCTAACTTATCTGCTTGTGTGTCTTTGTGTGTGTGTGTGTGTGCGCGTAAATGCTGACACAGGACTATTATTCATCAGTTTGACCTCCAGCTTGACCTGTTTTTTCAGACCTGACACACGCTCTAGGGTTACACGCGCACACATACCCACGCAAACATTTACACTTGTCTGCATGTGTAAATGTGTGTATATTTGTGTATGTGTGTTTGCGTGTCAAGGTTGGTTCACAGAAAGTTAATACAAAGGCTGTATAGTCTCAGCAGATCAATATTGTTATTCAACAAGCTGAAGGAGACTAGAAAGCATCTTTCTCCTTTTATTTCTATTTTAGTCTCTCCAAATTTCCCACCTTTTTTCTTTTTTCATAAATTTTTTTCTATTTCTCCTTGATCTTCAACATTACCTCATACTTTCTTCCCTTTGTCTTTTGTCATCCATTCAATTTCTCTTCCTTTTTCAGTTCTTCCCTCCTCACTCTTTCTCTCTACTTTTCTTCCATTATTTCCCTCCCTTTATCTCTCCACCTCATCCTTTCTCCATTCCTCCCTCCTTTTATAACCTCCTCCTTCTTTTTTCCTTCCCTTGTTTCTTGGTGATGGCATATATGTTACAAGCTTAAGATAACCAGTAGTTACCAGAAAAATCTGCCGAAGATCTCTGGTCAAAATGTCCAGTAAAATCCCTCTAATAGGATGTGAAAATAGCAATCCTCGCACGCCGCATGTTGGTGATTTGGCATGAAAATTTCAGGAGCCACCCTTCACGATGGCAGGCGATTTTTTTTTTTTTTTTTTTGTAGCAAAATGACAATGTCGGTCACTGCTGCTGTGGCACCTGGAATTGCTTTTTTGTTTTACCAAACAATATATCTCTAGGGGCTGCAGTTGATGACAATGTGAGCTCCATGCTAGTTTCGGGAGGTTGACAGACATCGCTAAAGGGGGCGTGGCTTAGCAGTAGGACATTTCTTACCTGCCTGTATGCAGTGTTGGGGAGTAACTAGTTAAATATAACAAATTTAATTTGGAATTTAGATTAGAATTTAATTACAAAATAAATGTGACCGTAATTACTCGTTAACATTTTCATAAGTAACTGTAATTTAACTACACATTTTTCTCTCAGTAAATATGATTACAAAGCGGTTACATCTAAATATTTTCTGTAAAATGTTTAGGCTATAGGTTAAATATTCTTTTTTTTTTGCTTTGCGTGTTTTGATATGCACAAAGTTTTCTTTTGCCATTTGCAGCCAAGGACTTTAAGCAACATTTAATGATATTCTGATGCTTTTCCTTGGCTCTCTTGTGCCATCTGTCATACCTGGTTTAAACATTTGAAAATGGTTAACAATTGAAAACATTGGTTAGAAATTTAGGAAAGTAATAAAAAGTAATCAAATATGATAAGTTAGATTATTTTGATAAAGTAATTGAAAAGTTACATTGCTTGTTACATTTTAAATAGGGTAACTACTAATGTGTAATCTATTACATTTCCACAGTAACCTTCCCAACACTGCTTGTATGAAACTTAAGCGAAAACACATACTGCTGTTAATCTCATGAGAATACAAATTAAGTGTTATAAAATATGAGAGACAGATAATAACTGAAAGTACACTAGATAGTATACTAGAAAGTATTAGAAACTAGAAAGTATTTTTGGTTCACCAAATTGTCAAAGCATGAAGTAGAAAAAAATATTTTGGATCTAAAAATTAATGTATCCAAATAAGTATGAAGCTTGGGCATGAAAACCAAATGTTCAAATCAGTAAAATACCAAAATTCTGCCAAACAGGACCAGGTTTACATTCTTACACTTGTGGGTCAGTCAGAGATTAGTCTCTATAAGGCAAGGTGGGGTGATCTTGGTACCAGAAAAGCCCTAGTTTCCGGATGTAGTCTTTTGTAGTCCATATAATTAATGGTGGACTGTTAACTGTTACCGGCGTGTAAACTGGCTACTTGTGAAAAGATCCGTTGGTAGATGTGGTCTCTCAACTCCAGCTCCATTCTCGCATCGGACTGTAAACAGTTGCACTGTAAACAGTAAGCGACACATGTAGAAGGAAGTCGGAAACGGAAATTCGCCTCCTCCAACGGTAGCCCAAGAATATTGGGGTTCTCCCCCGGAGGCTGTATCGCTGTCTACCAGAAGTCAGACGGCGAATGCAACCGATGGGTTCCGAGATTGATCAGAGAGGTGGTGGTTTCGATTCCAGCTTTATCACAGCAAAAAGCAGCAGCTGACACTTTCCTGATTTACAAAACAGACTATATAAATAAGAAAGTTCCTGTTGTCAGAGAGCTCTCTTCCTCACACAGTACATCAAAAGGCCATACAGCTTTCTCTCTGAGACAGCAGAAAATATGCTCTCAACCATTTCAAGGCCCGTGCCGCTGTAAAGGATGGAGGGCTCACGTTGTGTGTTGGGCTCCAGGGTTTCTTTCTGCGTGGGTGTCCATTGAGAAAGGGCTTGAAAAAGCATTATTCTGTCGAGCACAACTGTAAGTGTTGAAATCTTTTTTTAAAAATCCGGCTCCTTAGGGTTGTCACAGGAAATAGGAATAGTGCATCATTCATCATATGGGCTACTATTAATGTACTGTACAGGCTCTATAGCAGAATAAAGGCTTAGATCCATCACTTATAAAGATATTCGCCATTTTACCGAACAAGGAAAATTGCATCTCAAAACAATATTAAAATGGGGGGAAAAGAAAAAAACAAATGTATATTATCACTATTATTCAAAGAGTGAGAAGAAGTGGATGTTGCGAAGGAAAAACATATTTGTTTAATTGTGTTTTGAAATTAATATCTGGACTTATGACTCAGAAGTCATCAGTTACCCAAATAAAGACATTATGAGACAGTATGTGTTGGCCTGATCCCAATTTACATCTTTGTAAGTCTATTTGTAAGTGTAAGGAAATACTACTGCACATAAGTAAAGGTGTACAAAGAAAGTAAAGCAAACAAGTTACAGCTTCAACCTACAAAAACATATAAAACAATCTCAGGTGTAATTTATCAACACTAATGGTACCTGCCCATTCCCTTTTTTATTTATACCCCAACCCCATCACATGTTCTGGTTAATACCTGAGGAAGATGTTGTTGGGGTCGAAACATTGTAATAATAAATTATTTTAAGAGCATCTATAACAGTGTCGGGATACTTCTATGTTTCCTCTTGCATTTTTTTTATTTATTTATAATTTTTTTTATTTTTTTTATCTTGCAACTGCTGTATCTTCTTTTTGGATGTGCATGAATGCTCTTCGATTGTTTCAATAAAGGTGTATGAAGCACTTACCTGAACGTTAATTTCTGCTTAAGACTGGCGACCAGAGGCCACATTAGTTCCCACTAGTAGTAAGGGAAAAAAATTAATTCTTAAAAGCATTGGAATTTGGACATCGACGGTTCTGAATCGATTCCAAAACATCTAATAATTGACAATCGAAACTTCAAATAACATTGTAGATGGACAAAAACTGCAGAAAACGTAATAGCAGCATGCTGTGCACCCGGACAGTTTACAGGGGGCACGTAAATAGCAAAGAAACATGGCTGACCGTGAGATCCAACCAGCATCGAGTGGGTTAAAGCTAGTGTCTGGAAGCACTTTGGCCTCTACAGAGTTGACAGAAACTGAACCGGACAAGAGCCACGCTATATGTAAGCTGTGACACACTACGATAAAATCAAGATGGATCATTATCGTAGGCCCCTGAATCGTAGTTGAATCGAATTGTTGGCTGCCTAGAGATTCCCACACCTAGTTACCACTAGCAAAAACATGAATCTCTGGCTGAACTGGTAGTTGCACTGCATTGTGGGTCAGATTTTGACAGGGTGGAATGTATGGAATAAATAAGATCATATATCTGACACTAGTAAAACCTTCAGTCATGAGTGTGACTTTGTTATGGGAGTACAATGCTAAATCAGTGGAGTGTTTTTTAGAACTGCTTTGCATTGCATTCCTTACGCTTGGCTTCTCCACTACAAAAAAGAGAATATGGGTTAAAACGGCTTCTCTGCAACACAGTGGGACAGTGTCATTTAGTGACAAAACGCTGATCTACATTCCACTGCCACCTATTTAGACATGTACTGAAACACTCATTACGCTTACATGGACACCTGTATTCCAATATTAACCTAATTAAGACAACACTCTGAAAAGACTCTGCCATGTAAACAGAATTTTCTGATTACCTTAGTCTGAACAAAGTCATAGTTGGAGTAAGCAAAAATCAAATTAAGACGTGAAGTATTTAAGTTTTAGTCGCATTATTGTACACATGTATACACCTTAATTGCACTATGCCATCCTATCAGAGTTTTCGCAGCATTTTCAGCAGCGACACATAGTTTACGGCAGTCAAACTGCTTGACGACACAAACTCTAGCTTCTGGCAGCAAGTTTACAGCTAGCTTCAAAAGAAAAGATGACTGACAGCACCGTTAAAAAGAAGTCACAACATTTCTGAGGTGATGCAGAAACTAACACCATGTTGGATAATTTTAGAGAAAATTGGAAAATTAGAAAATAAAACCTCAAAAGGTGTAACAGTAGCAACATGTTTGTCTGTTGTGTTGTTGCTGTTGTTCGACTTGTGGTTTCAGGTCAAATCTCGCGAGAATATTGGACATATGACGTGAGGTGGGCGTGCGTCTCATTAGTCATTAATCTGACTGAGCTCTGTAACATGTAAACAGGAACATGAATGGAATATTCTGTAAGCAACTCATGTACACACCTTTTTGAAATATTGTCTTATTTACTATAAGGTCAGTAGTCGAATTGTAGCAGCCAGTGTAAACCTAGTCACTGACAAGCACCTATGAGATTACTTAGTGCTGCATTACATGAGATCGTATGCACGCACGCATTCTGCAGGGAGCAGAGAGAGGAAAAGTTGCATGCTGAAGATCACAGCTATGTGCTGTGATGTGATCAGAGCTGATAGGGATTCATTGGTGTGGACATCATGAAGTCTGGATGAGAGTGACACATGGCAGTCAGCGTCACCGTCACATATTACAAAACATACAACACAAACAGAACTTTGACACAAGTCAACACTAGTGACAGAAAACTGCAGAAATAAGAAGGATGACACTGGCAGGGTTAGATGGCACAGCATAGCGTTGGTAGTGCCACAGTTAAAGGTTCGATTCTCATGGACATCACACAAAAAGGACTGATGAAGCAAGCTTCGAGCAGAAACTCAGATTTTTTGAAAGTATTGAGAAGCTGTGACAGTTAATTAAACAGACACTTGTGCATCCTAAAAAAAATGCAGTGTTACATCAGACTGGGAGGAAGGAAGATAAAACAGTCTTTTTTTAGTGATAATAGAAAGTGAAAAATACGTTTGAGTCAAAGGAAGGCTGTTACATAAAAGAGGAAGACAAGAAAAACCTTAAAGCAAAAGAGGATAGATCAGATTAACTGTTCATGGCTTGTTGTGATTGCTGTTCTGTTTCAACTGTATCTCTGTGTATGCATATGAGCATTCATCTCTTTGGGAGAGCAGTACATTTACGTGCTTGTGCAAAGAGAACCTACAGACGGTCTGCACTTGTGACCTTGTGTCCTTCTCTGACCAGCTCTCTGACTCAGACAAATATCTGGGAAAAAGCTGTAAAAGCTGAAAGTCTCGCTCTCCATTCCTACATCTGTCTCTGAGGGGCAAAGCAAGAGACCTTTTATTTGAGGCTGCAAAAAAAAAAAAGTACAACCTTCACTAGATTTTTTTTAAGCAAAGATTTTTTCTGTTGAGACCATAAACATTTGAAAAACAAGAAAACGTTACGCTGTAGAGCATTTTAAATTATTTTTATACAAAATATTTGAAATAGCATGTTAAATATTTTGTTTGTTTTTGTCATGTTTTTTCATATACATCCAAGGAAATTCCACAATGAAATAACAAAATTCTAATCAACAAAATTCTGCAAGTTTTGTAATTGATGAATCCATAACAACCAGTTAATGATGTTTTAACAGTTGTAGAGACAATAAATAAAATAAATAATAAAGTTTAAAATGCCTTTTTCAGAGTTAATTGAGTTTAAGAGTAATGCATGTATACAAGTGTATTCACACAAATAAATCTGTGTAAAAACATGCATGTGTATATGCACTAATACACATCCTCTCAACTACATTTACCTCGATACATTCACACGTCCAATGCAGTGCCACCTGTCAGTCAAACTTATTTGGAAACACTTTGTATTCTTTTGGATGCCTCACACAATAAAAAAGTTCATTATAGTTTCTTTCTGTTCAGTCTACTCTAATCCTTCCAAAGGTTACTTGTCTCTACTCTTCTTTATCAAATGTATGCATGTTTTAATCTATGTGCATATATATATGCACATAGATTAAAACATGCATACATATACATCTGTCTCCACGTCTATAAATCCATCACTCAATTGAAAAACAAGGGTTTTTGGTAGGTTTTCAGCATGTTGTGCATCACTTATTACATTTTTGCCTGAGGCTCATAAAAGGCAGTGAGAGCAACATGAAGAGACAGGAAGCAACAGGGGTCAAAACTCGAGGTGACCATTAAAAGACAGCCTGCAGACCACCTCATGACTTTATTTTCATGTGTCTTTATTAGAAACAGTAAACTAAAGCTGCATATATGCAAAAACCAAATGCAGATTTCACATCCTCATCAAACTGAGATGATTTATGTCATTTACGAAAACACGCGCACACACACAGAGTATCATTATAGCAAGAATCACAGTACACAAGTACAGTCAACAAACACCCAACACCAATGAAATAAACTACTACATTCACGACAAAGAAGCTGATATCTTAAAGGGAAAGAAGTCTGTATTCTTAGTCTAGCTTGTGTGTGCAGCCTACTTTATATGTAGGGAAGCTCTGAGGGTCCAGTGAGAAAATTTCTGATACACTATGAGTTAAAAAAAAAGTGGGGTGCTGAGGGTGCAGCAGCACCCCCAGCTTTTTCTGTATGGTTTAAGTGCAATGTCAATCAAAATATTGTTACTATACAACTACTTATATAAGCTAGATTATTCTTCTTCAACTTAGTAAATATTTACCATGTAAGCACAATTCAAAGTGTGTGTGTATAAATGGTAACTGGCAGATTTTACGCATGTGATTTTATCCTCAACCCTCTTTTTATATGGAGGCTGCAGGTGGAGGCAGAAGCTCTCCAACATATTCAAGTGATCATCTTATTTTTATTATTATTACTTAATGGACTTTTGTCATGGATATGATTCACGATGCTGTTATTTCGCTATAATAACCTCTTTAAGTGGATCCCTTCATGTGTGCAGGAAACCAGGGAGAAAAAAAATATATTTCCACAGCGCAAATGTTGCTTTTAAAAAGCAAAAAGGCCAAAATACAAAAAAAAAAAAAAAAAAAAAAAAATAAAAAGAAAAA
>JAQLOL010000026.1:3660414-3697693 GCA_029783665.1 Naso thynnoides | reverse complement strand
ATAATTCTGTAGAACATCGTATATGATCATAAAAATCCTTACTATAAGGCTTAATATGTAAAAAAAAAAACAAATTCTCCATTAAAGTCTTGATTTTAAGGACAGTTTTCCCCAATAAGTTAGAGCCTGGCTGTAGGAATTTGCTTTCATTTAGCCACATTAGCATAAATAAGGTCAGCCATGATGGTAAAATGTTGAAGTCTGGCTCACAGTCCAACATTCCAGTTTATCCAAATGTGTCGGATGGTGTCGAGCCTGAGTTGAAGCACAAGACATGCACACTGTAAAAGATTAAATGTAACAAACCTTTTTTATTTTTTAAGATTACTGTTGTAGTATTATCGGTCTGGGTCTCAAGACCATTTTTGGAAGGTTTTGGTCTCATCTCGGAATTGAACGCAGTTTGACTCGGTCTTTTCTTGGTCTCGGACATGGTGGACTCAGGATTTTTCATCAAGAGCAGTCAGGACCACAACAGATTTGTTGGTTGACGTAATGACTGTGAATGGATTTAAAACTTCCTTCTTCAAATGCAGCCAGTAACATAAATCATTTGTTATTTGATTTTTTGACTTGTCTAACTTTAGCTACCGTAATCACAGAGATTTCGAAAGCAAAACAGCATACGGGAGAAAACACTCGGCAGAGTGTTGGTTCTGCAAGGCAGCGCTTACTGAGATGGCTGGAAAACATTAAATTTCTATCACCACATTGAAATCAGAGGATAATTTTGTACTAGTCTTGTCTCGGTTTTAGCACATTCTGGTCTCAGTCAAGTCTTGCTTGGTGTGATCTTTGCTACAAAACTACTTAAAGTTGTTGGTCCAACCTACACTTTCCTTTTAAATCATATTTACCAAGATGCGGTAACTATCTTACAAATTTTACTTTTACTCTATGTTGGAGGAACTCATTCTGATGCTTGTTTATATGATGACTAGACACCTTGAGTTGTATTTTCTTTTCATTAAATTATGACATTTGAGGTTTCTAATGCCTAGCAACTTCTAATTTAGTTAGGTTCAAGTTTTTACACTGCATATTGAAAGAGAACAGGGCAGTGAACTTGTGAGTTTTTGTAATTCTTCTGTTCTCTGATGTGGGCATCCTTTTCTTATTCTCTGTCTCTACAGTCATAAGTGGTACTGACTTTAAAAATCTATTGTAACCAACTGACTGAAGACGGCATAATGAAGAGATTTTGTTATTGCTGTCTTTTAATGTCTAAAATTGAGCTGAGTTCAAACTCATCTGCCCCCCTCAAAAGAAAGAATGAGTTATATTTACATGAGCTGCATAACAAATTACTCCAGTAATAAACACAAGCCATTGCCAGACACTGCACTGGACCCAGAAGGGACCCAATATTGGGGAAAAAAAACAGTGTATTTCAAAACCCATTCACACCCAGGCACCACTGCTACGGATCAAATCATGGCAGAACTTGCCAGTTTTATTGTGTAATGGTTGGGACTTTTTTTTCCATCACAAACACAGTGGGAAATATGCTTTTGACAGTAAGATGTTAATAAATTGTCATGTCCTGCAGAGTGTTGTGCTGCTGCTTTTGAAAGAGGTTGTTTTAAAAGATTCCAATTGTCCATAAAGCACTCAGTGCACTGTGTGTTCATTAATATTTTATGTGCTGTCAACTGTATAAGTAACTCTTTCAAGCCAGACACATAAGACAAATAAATCAGAAGCCAAACCTGAGAGAATTTACTTTTTAAAAGCTGTACCAACCTATTTTATAGATCATCTTTAATTTGACAGTCAGTACCAACCTGCTATATATATATGAGTTTCATAATGTTAGCCAGTAGCTTTTGCATTGTAGGTAAAATGGTCAGAAACACTGTTATTCCATGTGTGTGCAGGTTAACGAAATACTCACTGAACCGACATGAAACAATGCGATTAAATCCTGTGAGCATATTTGACCCCGTAAGACTCAGATCATTGTGTCATACTGTGTGAAAAGCTTTGACTTGGAAAAATGATCGAACACAGCTGTGTGTGCTGTAGAGGCGAACACCCTTCCCTAGCTTTCATCATCATGACAGGATCATATGACTGTCACATCAGCGTAATGCTGGGTTAATGTCCTTAACTACAGAAATCAAAGTGACACAGCGTTTGAAGTTTATCGTGGCCAGGAAATGGTAAATGGACTTCTTAATTGCAGCTACATTTGTCTATTTTCACTGCCAACCAGCTGAGCAAGAAATGACATTTAATTTGTTCTAATTTACTGCTAAAACATTTGACACTTACTACTACTACTTTGACACATTAAATATTTTTTACACCTCTTAAATTGACTATATATTTTCTGATTAGTTTGAACTTAGTCATTTCATATTACTCAGATTTTAGTCAGAGCTGAATAATATTTATTTCCCTTCAGGAACTTATCCATGAAAAGAAACACAGATGACATGATGATTTTGCATTAATTTCTAAATGATCATTAAAGGGAAAGAATCTTATTTAAAATGTAATTGCGTGGTGTCTGATCGCAGGATGCCTCAACAGGTCAAGATTTCACTTTAACTTACTTGTTTCAATCAAAACACTTTTCAGTCTTTTTCCATCTCAAATTGTGAGTTTCTTCTTCATAACGAAGACCTCTGATCCTAAATAACAAATATGTGGATTACATTGCAGTGGTTGTTGCATGCCAAAGGCCTTGTATGTTGCGGCTAACAGGTCATGCATGAGTGAATGAGCTGTTGTGTTGTGGCTTTTAGAGGCAGCCTTTAACAGCAGGCTCAATAAACCGAGGTTGGCCTGAATAATTTGAGTTTTTCACTAAGCAGTTTATAGAGTTTCCCTCTCTCCCTCCGTCTGAGGCTGAATGTTCATACAGATAAACAATAGAATCATTTGTCAACTATATAATGTCAAAATGTCATTTGAATGTTAAATCGTGGCTACTGTCACCCATATCAGGTGCATTTATTGTTTTTTCATAAATTTATTTGAGGTACCTAGCCCGCCCGGCTTGGGGGGCTTTTGAGTAACTTTGTTGACTGTGAACTCTGGAAACTAAGTTGCTGCCTCTCAAGTTATTGCAAACCTGAGAAAAACTGTATTTAAACAAGTAAGACTGAAACAACATTCATTCAAGTTCATTTGAAAATCAACACTAATCTTAGTTTCAGATTTATTTGTTGTGGTTGCCCTCCACTGAATAAAACTAACTGGTGAGTTCAGTTTTGTTCAGTCTTGAGTTCAGACATGCTAATGTAAGGCAGTGGCATATTCTAAAGGGAGCAAACAGCTTAACCTTGCATACACGTGCAGTTCAGCTTAGAGCAATGTGCATACTGAATTTCCCCTCCTGCTCGGTCCCGTGATGGTTTCATTCTGCGCCTCCTGCAGGTGTTTTCTGCTGCGGGTGGTCGGTCAGACGTTATTTTCATTGAGACAGCGAGAACGAGGATCTCAGTGATAACGTGCTCCAGCGCACACAGCACAATGTTTTCATTTGAGACCCAGTGCAAATTCAAATAGAATGACGGCGATGGCAATTTCAGCACTGCAGACAGTAACACTGCCACAGGCGCAGGCCAGGCCTTACCCTGGGATTCCACTGGACGCGTGTGCATTGCAGACTGGCTGCGTTGCATGTCCACTCCGTGCTCCGCCATCCATCAGTACCCACCGACTGCGTTTTTAGAGCTTGGCACGGCAAACAGCTTGAGTTGCGAGACTGCACGATTTTGCGGTAATTTAAATATAATGTGCGACCACAGTCTCTGAAAACCTCTGATCTGTTGACTTCAGGCCTGGTTCCAACCATTGTGATGTTTTGTAAGTGTATTTCAGTGAAATATGATCTGCCGTCAACACAGAGTTTTTTTAATTTTGAAAATCCACCGCATGTTTAATTTTGTTTCTGTACTCAACTTCCTGTCCTGCACGATCTGCTCTGTGCTGAATTGCCACGTTGTGTTTCGCCTTAGGGCAAAAATAGAAGTCCTGCGTATCTGCTGTGGAGGGCTCCGGATCGCCGGAGCTGTGACGGAATCGAAATGCAACGCAGCCGCAGTGGAAGCTCACACATTGACTAGAATTGAAACTAAACAGCTCTGCTGCCGTACCAGAGCTCAAACACCTCTTCAGTAGGTCATCCTCCGCCTAATCCTGCCTGCAGCACTTTAACATCCCCCTAACCCAAAAAGAAGAAGAACAGCTTAACAGCTGTAGTATTTTTTTATAGTAAATTAAGAAATAATATTTTCAGAATACATGTAACCTCTGTGTATAAACAGCAGCACTGAATGCACATACAAAATGTTATTGACAAGCGCACAGGTGATGTCTGTGTTTGACCGTGCGTGTCTGTATGCATACAGGGCAGCAGACACCTGCTGTACATTATTGTTGCCATGTGCATGAGCTATAGGATTTTTCACACATTACTTTCATTTCTTATAAACACCTAACCGCTGTGAATCGACCTGCTGCAACTGATGCTGTCGCAAATCTGTCATCATGACCTCGAGGTCATGGGTCAACGAAAACAAAGCAAAAAACTGAGGGAAAAAATTGTATTTGGATGGCTTTATTTTAATTCAAACTCATATTTCTGTATATATTTATACAACAATGGGTTGAATGTGCGATTTGAATTTATTTGAATTTGTTTTTTGGAAGGCATCTCCATGAGATCCCAACCCAGCTTTGAGAACCACTGGACTGTAGAACTAGCGCTAAAGATGAAACTTTGTGTCTGAGTGACCTTAAAAAACACTTATGTACAAACTGACCACTTTGTTAATTTTTTTATCACGACAGTAAAATGATCTGCGCCTGATCTTGCCTAGATATGCAGCAGTGGTTTGAGTTTTGAATTCTGCTCAGTTCCTGATCTTGCACACAGTGATGCAGAGTCTCAGACTCCGCAGTCTGCTCCCGGTGAAACATCCTGGCTGTGCTATGCCGCATGTGTGGCAGTCTCCCCACTGATGGCCGACTGAGATCAATGACGTGACTGTTAGACTGACTCAAGAGACCTTGATATGATGCATGGGCCTATTGATGTGTGTAACAAGCATGCGAACGTGTTTGTATCAGTGTGTGCGCGCTGTTCCACACAGAGGCTAATTTGTAATGATGACAGGAAATATTCCATCATATCTTCACACTCAGCCATCTTCACCAAACAGCAGGGATGAGAGAGCGGGGCCGAGGGAGAGAAATGGGAGTGAGGCGGAGTGGCGGTAGGCTGAAAGAGATGAAGGTAGAGCGAGACAAAGACAGACAGGATGGAGAGAAGAAGATGAAGCACAGATGGAGAGATGAGATGAGCGTGTTAATTCAGCTCTATCACAACCGTGTCTTGAGGAATAATGGGCACATTTATATTATGCCAGTCACCTTACACCAACAATTACAGTACATTCCTTATTTGTCATTTTTCCCACCTTAAATCACAGCCAGCCAGCAATGTTTTCTTATTAAAATCTGTTGTTAGTGTGAAGTTTGCATTAACTGCACAGAGGACCTCTAGTTTATTTCAATATTTAGATTATCTTTATTTTAATGTGATGAAGTTTAGATGAACATTTAACTATTGCGTCGCAAACAAAAAAGAAAAGTCCCAAAATGAAGAATACTACTATTTATATCTAAAATACATTTAATAAATAACTGAACAAAAGTAGACAAAAATTCGAACATCGAGGAATTAAAAGTAATGATTAATAAATAATCCATCTTGCTTTCATTTCAAATCCAAGTAACAATGAAAAATCTATTTAAAGTTTGGACCTTGTCTATCGTTGAATTTTCCATGATTTTGTCGACCATTAATGAACTGGACAATACATTACTTTCAAAATAAAACATGGGGCTGATTTTTCATCCCTTCACAATCACACATGTTGGAATCTGGCGATTGCAATAGTCAGAGAAGGAAGTTTTTTTTTGTTGTTTTTTTTTTGGTTTGTTTGTTTTTTTTTTTTAGTGCAATGATTTGCAAAAAGCGTACAACTACAGTCCTTCTAGCCAAGTCGACATTCACCGCTGTTCTTGGCAATCTTATCTACTGACAACCAAAAGTATTCTTTCTTGGTAAATAAGATAAAAAAAAATAAAACATTAAATTAAAAGAAAATATGAAAAAGAAAAAAATGAGGCAAATCTAATAAAAAAGAAAAACAAAACTACTGAAAAAGTCTGATGACGTTGCCCTGAAATACGGCTTAAAATACCTTTCCTCTTTGCACATACATTCACACACATATTCACTCACAGTTTGTCAAGGCGCGCAGCATGCTTTCCCTGCTGTCTTCCATTAATGAGCGCAGGGAGCCAAACAGAGGTATAACAGGTTCCAATGTTAAATCGTGCGTCGTCGTGCACTTTCAGGGTCATGTGACCAATGAAAATTAGGTTTCTCAATTTAAATATTGATTTTTATTGCAAATAAAATAGTTTAAACAGTGTTGGAAATTTTAATATGTACAAATATTCAAGCTTAAAGGGCGGTAAACTGTCCTCTCTGCTAAAAAAAAAAAAAAAAAAAAGTTAATTGTTTTTGTGTCTACATGATACGCCCAGGGGGAGGGGCTAGTAGTTTAAAGATAAATTCAGATAAATTTCCCCTGATAAATTCAGTCTTTGATTTGGACTTTGGTTACATAGACGGAAACATCTACTGAGCGCTCTGATTGGGTGGTGTTTTCCCTGCCTGGAACAGAGTGAGCTGCTGAAGAAACATTCAGTGCTGGTTTGTCATTTTGCAGATAGCATTTTGTTCTACTCCTTTTTCATCCATTTTTCTCCTTTTTGTAAATACTTGACTGTTTGCACTTTAGGAGGCCAGCAAATAAACTGCACCATTGCTACATGTTTGACTATGCCAGTGTTTTTTTTTTAATTAAAAAAAAATAATAAATAAAAATTGAGTAGTTTGAAGCAGAACCCCACTACACCCCTTCTCGAGGTGTGACGGCACCGATTCTTTTGGAGCTCAGTCAGGGATGGCTCCACAATGAGCTAAATGTGCTTCCAAAAATGCTCTCAACGGGAAGGACAGGAAACGTGTCATACAGCTGCCACTTCTGGCTCGACAGACGTTTTTATTCTTAATGCTTTAAGTGATTTATGTCCTCTTTTTTTCTGTACTGACAACGTCACAGTAAGGACAAAGTTCCAGGAAGTTACAGCTCTGGCTGCTGCTGTGACTCTTGTGAAAACAAATTCTTTGCCACAATATTCAGCTTTAAAGATATTTTGGTAAATGTGACCTTTGGACACAGCCAGACTCACTGTTTCCCCTGTTGGCAGAGCAAAGTTAATCATCTCCAGGATCTTGCTGCATAGGTCATGTAAAAGCCTGAGAATGATATTCATCTTTCTAACTAACCCTTCACAAGAAAATAAATTGATGTATTTTCTAAGATGCTAAACTTTTGGTTAAGTTAAAAATGGGTGCATGAAGCAATATATTTCAGGGCAATGTTTTTGTTAAATCCATAATAAAACCCAGATGTCTTCAGCCTTTCCAATTTGAGGGATTTGCGCATTTTCTCTGTTATCAGTGTAAACTGAATAACTTTGGGTTTTGGACTGTTGCTTGAACAAAAACAATTTGCCTAAATCACCAAAAGAATAATTATTTACTCAAAAATAGACTTGACAGCTTCATGAACAGCAAAAAGATACTTTTACTAGCAGCCCTAAAAGTTTAAGGAATATGAAAAGCATTGTGGTTCAGATCCACCCTTTGCTTTGCGGGCTGATGAGCCCGCCAGCTAATAATGAAAGTTATCAACCGCATTTCCAACGCAAATCTATGACCCTAAGCTTTGGGTAAGTCAAGAACAAACATGACGGGAGAAACAAGAGATGAGATTATTCCACAGGGAAGCTGGTCGGGCTCAGTTTGAGGCACTCAAGTGCTCTACAGTTAGGGAGGATTTTTGTATCGAGCCACTGCTCTGTCATTTTTAGGTGAGTCGGTGGAGGTGGCTTTGTATTATGATATTACCAGTGAGAGAAAGCCCAAGGGGCCGACCAGGGACATGCTGGAGGGGTTTCATCTCCAGAATTCAACTCGATACCCCCAGATGGACGCAGGGGAAGCTGATGGGGCGAAAGGACTTAAATGCTGGTCTGCTGGCAGTGTTGACCAGGATAAGGGATTTGAACACGGTTGGATGAAACTCTATTTTCAGAAATATAAGGGAAAATTATTTTAACCTAATTCCAGAACAGTTAAAAAAACGGTTCAGGGGTAATCAACATGTAATGACAAGGCTGGAATACAAGCTATTTTTGTCTGTAGAAATGTTCACTGTGTCGTGTCATGGCCGAGAGACGTGACACACTACACATTGCTCCCCGATCAGTCGTTGTTTGCATTTCACGACGTGTTTGACATCATCGGCGAGAGGTGCTCTCCATTGACTACTGTCAGTAACAAGTCATCATGGGAGGCAAACGACGAATCAAACATGCTGGGGTTTCTGTTGTGAGGTTGTGAGGCGCCCTAGATGCGGCATCGGTTGTCATCAATTATGACACACTACGCAAGATGAAATGATCAATTGTCACACAAAATTGGTTGTTTCCAAGCCAACCTGACGCCCTACGTCGTCCTTGTCAGGTTGTTTCTGGGCTGACATCAGGTAGTCTGACCTCAGCATTAAACCAGATGAACCAGTTCCTCAAGACCTGTGCAGTGCATCTGTGGATGCAGTTTGTGAGGAAACAAACTAAGCTTTAGACTGTGCTACAGATGCCCCAAGCATTCTTATCAATGCTTCACTTTGTCTTGAAATTGGCAAATTTATTGTGCATCAAACAAACCATTCATTTATAGGCTCTGAACAGAATCAGGTTGGTTTCATCCTCATATAACTCCCCTCTGTGATTGAATGAGAACTAGCAGGAAATCAATGCGGGTCTGCGGCAAAATAAGAGTGTCACTTTGTAGTAAACTTAAGAGTTAAATGCATCTAAAAATGATCTACACCTCCCATGATCACAGCATGAACGCTAATCATGCGCTCTCACTGTGATGCATGCTGATATTGGCAGTTATGTGTTTGCATGTTTACATGAGTGTGAAATCACAGGGAGTTGGAGGGCTGCATGTGCAATATTTACATCAAATGTATGTAGTCTTGTGGGTGTTTGAGCGCGTTGATGTCGTTGCTGTGGTTGTACAAGTGCAAATAATCTTGTAGCTGCTTAAATTAGGATTTTGAATTGTCTGACTTACAATACAGCCATTAAAATGTGTTCATCCCACTTATTTTTCTGGTAATAATCCTTTATCCCCATCAAGGAAACAGTGTATGTGTGAACATGATAAGCTGAAATAAGTTGTAGCTGTACTTATCTGTTCACTTATTTAAGTAGGCTTGGATACGTTGGGTGGATTGGGTGGATTTATTTAAAATGCAGTGTTAACTGCTTTCCATTTTCTGGATCATAAATACCTGTTTTTAAAGTGAAAATAAATTAATCTTGTCTTTGAAGTTCCTCGAAGAACCCATGGGGAAAGTTGAATGCTTTAAATTCCTCAACATAAGATGACACAGAAATTTGGAGAGGAGAGTTTATTCAATCTCGAGTTGAAGGTGTAATATTTTCAGTGGCATCTCTTCAGCAGCCTCACCTGCCCTGCTGAGAACTTACAACAAATTAATGTGTGTTTTACGGTGTGATTATTTGTCTTTGGCAGAGCAGCACACTAAAATAAGCTGAGAGAGGTTTTATTAAGTTCTGCGAAAATAACAGCTTGGCAATAAATCAAAGTTTGTGATCATCAAAGGCACCGTACTCATTTAACTTTCATGAGATGTTCACGATTTACGATGAATTTATACTAGAAAGAAGCATTTCAGACAAATTTGATGAGTAAACTCTCTTTCAGTGCTGTGCTTGTGTTTAGAACTTACTGATATGCAGGAAACTGAATTATACACTCAGGAGATTGAAGAAGGAAAATTCTCATTTGAATCAAAAGCAGCAAAAAAAATCTTGTTAGGGTCAATCATGCAGAAATGCAGATTCCAGCATCTATATTGATATAATTTGTTTCAATTATGAGGTATATTGATCGTATAACATGACAGAGGATTTGTCACGAGGTGGTATTACATACACACACACACACACACACACTGGATGCAATCCTACAGATGGGAAACAGGAAGGTGCTATGTCACCTTCATCACTCCTCCATCTCTCCTACTTCTGCCACTTCATTCCCTTGTTCTCAGGCCGTGTTCAGACAGACATTAGCGCTGCATTACTAAATGCAGGCTTCTGATTCCTTTCAATAGGCGCCTTGAAGGTGCCAATGTACCAACAAAAGCACACAGAGACATCCAGCAAAAAAAAAAATCTTGGCTGAGTTTTTACCACATTTCAGTTTGATGTAATCTGGCAATGCACTGCACTGACCAGTCGAATACAGAAAAGAGCATACCACCATATTACTGTAGAACCTAAACAGATGCAGAAGGGTACAAGGTTTGGTAACACTTTTATGAAACCTGTCTCTATAATGCATTATAATACATTATGAACATATATAACACATTATAATACATTATGAACATATAGTATTAACCCTAACTCTGCTTATAACTATGATTATACAGCGCTATAGGCACATTATAAGTATCTTCATAATGTTTTATAGATGGACGCTTTAAGTGTTACCCAAGGTTTGTTACCATTACAACCTATTATTACAGTGCTGTGTAATATTTTGGCATGTGATTGATTTAAAATTAATGGAGGATTTCTCTAGTCTGACATAGCCAGCAATATCACCACAGTGGTGCCTCGCTTACATTCCTTCAGGGGAAACAGCTCTCTGACTTGGTTGTATTTTGTTTAAATTATGCACAGTTGTATTGGATGGTGCTAAGCCCAAGATGGAGCAACAATACTATTTCAACATATCTCATCACCCCCTGCAAATAAGTTTACATCGATATAGAGGAGTGATGAGCAAAACATGCTGAACCCCCAGTCGGAGCCTGCAGGTGGATGCTGGGGTGGTGGTGGGGCTGAAAGAACATGCAATGGTTCTGGCGCAGGGCAGCAGTAGCAATGACAGGCAGAGGGGGAGCTGGCTTCCTTGCAGTTTAAATAGACTGCCAAATTGAGAGTGCATGAATAGTGGATGTGGAGAGTGGGGCATGTGATTTTGTCACATGTGCACAGCAGCGCAGCTCGAGTTGTCTGCCTGAACTAGCTCGCGGGCGTCGCTCCATAACTGATAGAAAGCCTCATCGGGGCAAAAGGTTTACATGATATATAAACAGCTTCTCAAAAGAGGAACAGCTTTTAGACAATTATGAGGCAAACACATCATATCTGAGACTCAACAGATAGAGTAACACAGTTAATGAGCTATCTGTTTCCTCTCTGGATTTACAAAGAGCACTGTACATTATGCCACTACTCAACATTGCTGTCAATTAACAGCAGCAGGCACAATATTGCACCAAAACAATCCTGAGCTGCCTAAAATGGCTTTTCTCCATGCAGCGTTGATGTTTAATGAATGCACTAAAAGGAGTGCTTTTATTGTGAACTCAGTGATTTGTGCTGATGACTGTGAATCACGAAATGCATTGCTTGAGCCTGCTTCATCCACTTTTTATTCCGTAGCCAGTGCTTTATGTACACCCGTACGCACCAGTACGCAGTTACCTCACTTCTAGATTTTACCCCTTGGCATACCAAGACTTTTTACGGCATACCGGGACCTCTCACAAGCTCCTAGCAACCTTTCCTGTCCTCTCCATATCAGAGTGTCTCTTGTCGATTCGTAAAGGCACTTTAATTAAATTAAGGTGCATTATGTGAGACTACGTACAGACTTTGTAATGCTCATTTATATGTTCTTGCAAAAGTGGAACTTCACATTAACACCAACTCACGAGTCACAACAATGTTGGATAAACGGGAAAACGCAAAGGAATTAAAAATAGACGGTAATGTTGGCGTGATTCCAAAGGGGCACAAAGAAACGCAAACCGGAACGGACTCTGATGATTGACACAGCTCTCTGACAGGCAAACATCTATGGTCAAATATGGAGGCAGAAAACTAAAAATAACTAAGTTTGTTTCATAAATTGACTTATGAAAATCAGCATTACCTTCTAGTATCTTTCATTCACTGCAAAGGTACCGGCCGCCGGATTCACATGCCAACAGGTGAATAAAGGGAGTACTTGTGAGCGCTCATTTTTTTTCCCCATTTTAAAGCATTGTGTGCAGCACTCCCTTCGTATACAACAAGAACAGTCTTGGAGGTATCTGATAGCACACGTATATCATCTCTCAAAATGTCGGCACTATCAACACTTATTGGTCGACGGCATGAATGTCTGTAAAAGTTAAACTCAAAGCGAATGATTTCCCACCTCTGTTTTTTATTTTTCAGTCATCTTGCTTTGATTTACTGTTTCCATAGTAATTTGCTTCCTGGTAACAACCAATCCCGCCCTCTCAAAAATGATTCCACCTGTGTGTGAGAGTTTGAGCCGCTCAGGCTGGCAGGGAGGGGTCAGCAGCCACAGACACTGCTATCTCTGAAGCTTGTCAAGCATGCTGTTGGATACGTAAGAGACATTTCACAGGTGAATACACACTCAAACACACACAGAGAAAGGTTCCAGGGGAACGTGAAGGGGGGGGGGGTTGAGAAAGGTATAGGTGAAAGAATTCCAGTCCTCATGTAAAAATCAACAAACACGTTCTCCTCCCCTCTCTATCTCTCTCGGTAATCGACGGCATGTTGAGTTGAGCATCTCCAGGCACTTACTCACCAGTTCTGCATGGCTGCCTACCAATTGGAATACCATTACAGTCCAATCACACACACACACACACACGCAGAAAGTGATATGCAGGTACACACAGCGATGCGAGTATACACGCAGCATGACAAACACGTCTGCAGTGGCGGTAATGAAGCACACTGGCATGTGTACAGCCTGTGTCTCTTATCAGACGCAGAGAGAGCTCATCATTTTCCATTTTCTCCCTCTTTCTCTCTCTGTTAGTGTCAACAGTCATTCATTCATTCCTTCTCTCATTCTGTCTTTTTAATGTCAGCAGCCACTGCGCGTCTTTTTTTTCCCCTCCACTCGGACAAGTGGCAGATGAGATGGGGTCGGCGTGATTTGTTTCAGCCGCCATCCTGCCGAAGGAGTTGTTTTGATTTGTGACGCGTCCTGACCCTCTTGCCCCGCCGTAGAGCGAGTTTGATTTGTGAGCCGCACTGTCTCCCCGTCTCGCCGCTGTTGTGTGGCTGATTTGTGGCACTCTCCAGCCTTGCCGCTCTGCGCGGCGGGATGAGAGGGGTCGGACATAAACATGTGGCACGGTGTCCTGCGGTAACTCAGCATCTCCATTTTTTTTTTCTCTCTCAGGTCAAAGAAGAGTTCATCACGCAGGGTGAAGTCAAATCAAACATACCAGAAGATAATGAAACGACTGCCAGCCTGACTTCTGTCATTTGCATACTGCGTTCCAACAGCTGACATTTGGATGACAAACTAACATTGCTTGCCGTCGCACTTCAGTCCATGAATAAGATTTACTCTGCTTATAAAAGACAATGGCTGCTAAATGCCATAACTCTCTGTGACCGAAGGTGTGTGTATGTACGCGGTCTGGTTATTGTCCATAACAGCATCAGTCTGTCTCCCACATGTCTCTGTGTGAAAATTAGAACACCCATCTCTCTTTGTCCTTTCTTCTACCCACCAATTCTCCCGCCCTCTCCAGCTTTCTCTCCGTCTTGTTTTGCAGTAAACATGCAGAATTGTGTGTGTTCATTTGTAGCCGGCTAATACTGCGCTTATTTACCAACCACACTTGTTCAAGATGACCTTTAAAGAGGAAGGCAGAGATGATCTAATGAGGAGGACAGAGTGGCAGCGCAGAGATGGAAGATGAGAAGAGACGGTTTGATTTCAGCATGTGTGTTTGTGCGTGTGTTTGTGTGCGTGCGTTGGTGTTATTAGGCATATTTTTACTTACTGACATTTAGCTGCCAAAAACTGACTGTCCCTTTAAATTTAACTCAGCCCTCCTAACAGACAGAGAGAGCAAAATGCTGATATCTGACTTGCTGGTTTACCGACAAACCCACTGACTGATGAGGTTATTGACCTTTTGCTAAGCTCTGCCCTCTCATGTAAGCAGGCCAATCAGAGCGTAGTATCTGCCAGCTCCGACCAGGGTCCGACAACTCTCCCATTAAAACTCATGCAATCTTTTCAATTTTTCGTCATTTTCGAGCCGGTTCTGTGGATTTTGATCTTATCGTGGTTAACGTGTCTAGGGCACTTTTCAGAAATGACGCTCATTATTCAGCAAGGGTTCTGAGGAGATTTACGTTCTTTACCTTTCTAAAATCAAACACTGAAAAGTGTAACATTATACTCTGGAAAAAACTGTTTGGGCGTCCTCGTTTCTCGTTGAACCCCTCACAATTTAACAAGCACAGCTACAGCACATCTGCTGCTGTAACCCTTTGATAAACACTGGAGCCATGTTACCTTGTTATTAGTGGATATTAGCTGCTTAATTTGAGTTACTTATAGCTATTCAGAGTGCTAGCAAGCTCAACCAGCTAAGCTAATGTCTATGGCTGCAGTCTGGAAATAGCAGCTCTCCAGTTTGCAACGTTGGTAACCTGAACTAAAACCCAACAAAAAATCCCAACTTTAATTTTAACTTTAATATACAGACAGACGTCTCCTCCGCTTGTCCTAAACAGGTCCTGAATTGTTTGTTGATGAATGAATGAAGTGAAACAAAAGTTGAAGCTGCTGCACTGTGATCTGTCGGCTTTAGCACGAATCTCTATATTCATAACTCTAACCTGTTTTCACTGCTGAGTCACTTTGACATTCTGTATTTATCATTCAAAGGCTTATTGCAGACCTTCTGTCTGCTTCTGTCTGAAATCACTTTTCATTTTCCCAAAGAAATTAGACAATATTTCTCCAGGGAGTGCAGTTAGTGAGTGTGAGCTCTTTGCTAGCTCCAAAGCTTGTCAGACATAGCAACAGTAACTAAGGATTAGGAGGCAGTGGCTTAGTGAAAGGCCAATTGATTGGCTGTGAAAAAAAAATTTCTGGCATGAGGAAAGTTAAAGTCATGTTTAGTAAGTATAGTTGACTATTTCACACTGTTGAAGGGATAGTTCACGCCCAAAAATGAAAATTCAGTCATTATATACTCACCCTCATGCTGATGGATGTTCTGGTGAAGTTTTTTAGTTCACAAAACTCTGCTGGAGTTTCACAGGAAAAAGGTGTTGCAACAGCTCCCAAACAGGTGAAGTAAGTGACCAATTTTCAAACATTAAAAAAACCAACAAAAAAACCATAACATGCCTCCATACGGCTCCTCTGAAGTAATCAAAGCGTTTGTATAAAATATATTTTATAATAAAATATTATATTTGTTAAAAATACTGTATATTTTTTACAATTTTTTTTTCATTAACACCTAAAGCATCCATCTAAAATGCATTATGAACATACTTATAATGTGTTATAATGGACTTATAGGGCTGTATAATCATAAACAGGGTTAGGGTTAACCCCAATCTCGGAACCCATCAGCTGCATTCGCCACCTGACCTCCGGTAGACAGCGATACAGCCTTTGGGGGCAAACCCCATTATTCTTGGGCTACCGCTGGAGGAGGCGAATTTTTGTTTCCGAATTGTCTCTCTGCGTGCCGCTCGCTGTTTACAGTCTGACTGTTTACAGTCCAACATGAGAATGGAGTTGGAGTTGAGAGACCACATCGACCAGCGGATCTTTTCACGAGTAACCAGTTTACACACTGTTAACAGTTAAAAGTCTGCCGTTAATTACATGAACTACAAAAGACTACAACTGGAAACCAGGGCTTTTTCTTACCAAGATCGTCCGACCTTGTTTACAGAGACTAGGGTTAACTCTAACCCTAACCAAATATAATGCATTTTAAGTGTATTCATAATGTGTTTTAATTTGTTATATATAGGTGATGTGATATATGGGTTTAATTATAATGTAATTATGCATTATAGAGACAGACTTCATAGAAATTATTACCACTTTTTATTTTATCTAAGGGATGATCATGGTCGAAGTTCTCTTCCTGTTGGCAAGCAGCTCTGCACTTCAGGTTTTTATGTCCACAGCTGGTCTGGCTCTGCACACAGCTCTCCTCCCCAGCTCTGCAAAGCCCCATAATAAGCACAGATTCTCAAGTTGAATATTTTTAATATTCTCAAATAAGCAAATGATGCAACTTTTGTGTAATCACGTTGCAAGGATTACGTACACTGCATTAGTCCAGACAGGAAAACATCCTTTCTTTGGCACTATTCAACATAAAAAGTATGAACAACTTTCTGTTTCTTTCTGTTGGGTTATCAGTTTCCAAGGATAGACTAACCTTGACGGTCTCTTCTCCCTGGTTTAAGTTTAAATTGCATTTAGTTGCATTTGGGTAATTGAAATACCCCTAACTTGTCCTGGTCACATCTGTATTTGTTGTCCCTTCAATCATTTATTCAGGGTTTCATTGAAATTGTCACCCTGCTGTATGTGCTTTATACTTTAAGTGGCTAATCAGCACTAGTTTGATGTTCTGTTTGTCCATCTGCTCCGTTCATGACCAAAATAAACAACATCAGATGGTGTTTCTCTGTCAACTGCAGCACAAGCATTCTGTTGGAGCGATGGCATTAAATGTTTTTTAAATTAATCCCAGCCTTACATTAGAAAACATTAATAAAATGTTGATGACGAATACATTAATGCATGTAAGGGTGCAGAAACTGGACAAACTTTATGTTTCCGTTGGTTGTGAATATAGCTTCTTCTAATTAGCATCTAGCATCAATCCTGCAGTGACTCCAGTCTAGAATGTATGTGTGTGTGTGTTTGAGAAAAATGTCGCAGTTGGACCCAATAAGCTCGCGTCACTCCAGAAGACAAGGTGTCACATATATGCACACACACATACACACACACACACACACTATACGCATAGGGATAATTAGCTTGTGTGAATGGAGGGCAGCAGGCACAGAAAGGTAGAAAGAGAGATGGAGAGGTAATTGGTGCACCTGTCTGTGAAGGGAAAGACAGCTCTATCCACACACACACATGCTTAGACAGAGACAATGGCATGGCTTGCATGGGAGTTCACTAAAAATTCAACACACACGTGTGTGTGTGTGTGTGTTGATGTGAAAGAGTAAGAGAGAGAAAATGTCCCTAGCACCTTTTATTGAATAGTTCACAGCCTGGCAGCCAAATGTGACAGCCAAAAGCCAAATTTAGTTCATTTCAGTTTTAGTCAGGAACTCTTGTTTTTTTGCAAGCTGATCCGATGATTGCAATGTCTTAGATTGATTCCCTACCGTTTTGGTTTTTTTTAAAAAAAAAAGAGGATTCGAGATAATAAATAAATTTGGACTTTGTATCATTGAAAATCAGGACAGCAAGAAAAACTGTGCTTTATTTTTCATGTAGCTCGCTCTTCAACATCAACATGTAACGTGTAGACTGCAACAGATAGCTGCAGGACTCTGTTTTGTCTAATACAATTTATGCACATGTGAAAAAGTACATTAAACAATGATGACATGGGAAAATAAAACTCAGAGTCAACAGTCATGCAAGCGGCTCTACAAAGACGTGCTTGGGACAATTAATGCTTTCAGATAAATGCTAACAACAGCACACTTACATGCTCACAATGACTTTGCTACCTTGTAGCAAACAAAGATCACAACAATGCAGCCCTTTTTCATTCATTCATCATGTACGTTCTTACCATGAGAACTCTTCATAATAAAATGGATCAAATCCATAACACTGGTATTCACGGCACAATGGAAATAGAACTGCATCGTGATAAACATGGAGCAAGAAGGTTTACAAGCCATGAAATCCTGTTTTATACAGAAGACAGAAACCATTTTATTCCACTTTGTTGTGAAAATTACAAGCTGGATGCTGGAGAACATTTTGCAGAAAAAGCTTTACAGACATGGGTGGAATGCAGTGGTGGATGCACACTATGACCAATTGTTTGCACTGTTGGAATTCTGACTGCAAAAATTGTTCAGACACATGGAGATGCTTGAGGTGTCTATTCATAGCTTTCGGTCACGTGCCACATGTGGAGCCCCCGGTGGAGAAAACATTCACTCAACATGGCGGCTAACGGAGGACACTCCATGGAGCTGCAGCACAGACTTGTGAATTTTCCATCTATTTCAAGACAGGGATATTTAGATCACCTCTCAAAAGAAGAGATAAAAGGTTATGCGAGCAAAATGCAAGTTTTGGGCACATGCGAGTCATATGAAACACTTGCCAGATTTTTTAAACCACTGGGAACAGTAAAGTCCCTCCTAGAGCTCCTCTTTGGAAATATCTTGTAGAGAATCCCTCACCTTACACTGCTGAGCAGATGAAAGCGTACAAAAGTACAGACAGTCATTTGTATTTTCATTGTGAATGGGTTGAAAACAAATCTAAGGGCTAAATTAGCAAACATTAACGTCACCTACCTACCTAACGTTGATCTAGGGGGTCATCAGTTTCAAAGTCACACTAATCAGGGTTCAGGGGCAGTAACCGTATGCCATAAATCTAATCAAAAACATTTTGTTTATTTTGGTCAAATGTCAGCTAGGCAGAACATTCCTACAATTTAAACGA
Organism: Naso thynnoides; assembly: GCA_029783665.1. NCBI lineage: Eukaryota > Metazoa > Chordata > Actinopteri > Acanthuriformes > Acanthuridae > Naso > Naso thynnoides. Next base: position 3,678,957 of record JAQLOL010000026.1, on the reverse strand, counting down.
CAAGCCATTGGCAAGTTGGGTTGCTGTAGAGAAGGAAGGATTGGTGCAATCCAACTACTGCACTTGTATAGCAGGGTTAGGAGAAATGTGAACTCTCCCGCATTTTGGATTAAAAAAACAAATACGGCAAAACTTCTGTTGGTAGCAATCCAGCAGGGCAGCCAGTGCAGAGGGACCTCTCTTTTGCCTGCCTGGTGGGCGTTCCAATAAGGCTGTGACGTCACGTGAAAGCTATGAAAGTTGCACACAATGTAAATTTCTTGAATATCACCATTACTTAAAAAACAACTACAGGTGCTTAAATATGTCATTAGCAGTAGCAGTATCAATAAATTATGAATGGAAGCATAACAGGAAGGACTGTGAGGAAGTTTGTATGCAACATTTTCCGAAAAGCAGCTCGCAAGAAGAAACCTCCTTGGTAGCTGATGTAATCCATTTCATGCAAGTGGTATAATAAAATGTTGATATGCGCGATTTTAAAAATTAAAATATAAAATTTAGAGGTACTTAAATTGTATGGTCATTGTACATGGTCACTGACTCCTTTAAGACTTTTATCTGGCTAAAACGGTCACATATGACTTTTGAACTTGGTGAATTTTTCTTTTATTTAAAAAACCATTACTGCATATAAATTAATTCCGTTTTCACTGAATTAAAATTGTGCCCATGGTATATACTTTTACAAATGAAAAAAAGTAACACTGTGTGACTCTCTTTGATGGTTATATATAATTAAAACAAGACCTAACAACCCTCTGCTGTGTCTCTACAGGTATTTCAATTCTTCAAAACTAATCCTGCTGCATGAGCAGACGGCACGTTCATGCAAAAAATCAATACCAGGTCTTCATGTGGTTTCAGGTTGTAAAATATAAAGCTATACCAAAATATGCCTTGACAGAAAGAAAAAGAAAGAAAGAGTTAAAACAAAGTTTTCCTCCCACATTGTTACATGTGCATGTGTGCATGTGATGTGTGCATGTGTATTTGTGTAGGTGTGTATTCACACAATTGTCTCTCCCAGTGCGAGTGTGATCTAGATCCAGGGCTCCTGCTAAAATCTGCCAGGCTGAGGGCCAAGCATTGTGTTTCACACCAGACACAGTCAGACACACACATGCACACGCACACACCTCATAGGAATCGTCCATTGTCTTGTTAGATGTGTTTTGCACTGACCACATGTCACTGAGTGTGACTGAACACACAGAGTGTATGTGCATGTGTGTGAGTGTGTGAATGAATGAGCGAGTTTGCCAATTTGCCTCGGAGCCTTCCATGTTACATTCACATGCTCGTGTGTGTTCATTCACACATTTATGAAAGTGTGTGTGCCTGTGTGTGAGTGTGTGTGTGTGTGTGCCATCAGGTAGAAACTTTAATACCGACACAGCTTGTTTAGAAGTGAGTGGGCTTCATCATTTCGCTGCCTCTGATTGTTCAACGTTCAAGCGTACACACACAAATGCGCACCTGCGCATTCTCTGTACATCCAAGCACTCACACTCATCTCAACTCAAATATGCTGAAGGCTTTGAACAGGCATCCAAGCACAAATATACACACACAGGCACACACGCACAGATTCAAGAGTGTCTTTGTGTATGTTTTTAAAAGTTGGCTCCTGAGAACGTATAGAGCGTCAGCAGCGTAGTTGGCTGCTATTGTCAGTGGCGACAAACTCCACAGTCTTTCATTCTTGGCTTAGAAAACTTGGAATGGATCACGTCGTCACTTCTGAAACTTTAAGCTGAAACTTAACAGAGACTTCTTTGAGATAACAGTAACTTTCTGAAAGATTTTTGGAACAATCCACTCATCCTGCCTTGGATTCATTCCATATTCACTGAATTAAAATTGCGCCCATGGTGTATATACTTTTACAAATGGAAAAAAAGTAACACTGTGTGACTCTCTTTGATGGTTATATATAATTAAAACAAGACCTAACAGCCCTCTGCTCTGTTTCTACAGGTATTTCAATTCTTTAAAAACTAATCCTGCTGCATGAGCAGACGGCACATTCATGCAAAAAAATCAATACCAGGTCCTATGCCAGGTGAAAAATTTTTGGAACAATCCATTCATCCTGCCTTGGAAGTTGAATAATGTTTTTGTTTGTCGATACAAAGCTCTTTGTGATAGGCTACCTTTCTAACTTTTACCCTGAGACTCAAACATATAGAGGACACATTTTGTACTACTGCTTCATTTACACGATAGTCGTGTTTCTTTTGAAGTATTCTCATGTGCATTTTGACCCTGGTAACAACAAGAACAGGTACGCCTACTGGTGCAATGGAGCAATGAGGAGACCAAAATATTCCTGGAACTCAACCACCAGAAGAACATAGTAGCAGTTTTAGACAGAAAACAGCGACTGATCTGTGACTTCTACTTCTTCTACTCAGTTTATTACAGCCATATGTAGTTGTTGTTGCCTACGTGAGCACTTACTGCTCACAGAAAATGAAAAGCTTAGGCATCACCAAAATGATTTTGGTTTAGAGGAACATAAATGTCTGTGCCAAATTTCTTCATAATCCATCAAGTATGTGTTGAAACATTTCACTTAAAACCCAACTGTCAATGTCCAGGTGGTGCTAGACAAAGAGTGCAGGGACCATTGGCCACTGAAGTTATCAGGATTCATCATCTGGGGAACACGAATGTACTAAATTTCTTGGTAATATATTAAAGACTTGTTGAAACATTTCACTTAAAACCCAACTGTAAATCTCTAGGTGAAGCTAGTAAAAAAGTGCTGGGACCACTGACCGCTAAAGTCATCAGGACTCATCATCTGGGTAACATGAATGTCCGTACAATTGGTGTCTGTCAATCCTTGTAGAAGATGATGGGATATTTCACTTAATGTTTGAAAATGTTGACCTCCATCTGGTACAAGAGGAAACATCCAGTCATCAAGTCAATACGTCTGATTACCTAAGGGTCAAAAAATCAATAAAACTCAATTATATTAATAATTGTTAAAATTTTTCAGTCAGGACCAAAGTGGTTGATCAAACAACCAATAGTATCATCCATTTAAAGGACCCCACTAGCATGGCCGCTAACAGTGGCTGTGAGCAACCACTCATTTCAATCTCCCTCCAATGCCGTTTCTTTACAAAGTATATTTAGATCATCACTGACCCAAAAGTAAACATGTATTTTGCATGTTATGCCTGTCACAATGTGTTATTTTTGCATGACATCAAAGAAAAATAAAGTAGCTTCAACTGTTGGTTTAAGCCTCAGTAAAGATTAGCAGTGCGGCTCCATTACAGCGAGCAGGGAAGATTAACTTCTTACTCACTTTTCTCTGCAGCACATCGTCTTTTCTCCTGATTGTCTTTTGTGGAACACATGATGGTTTCTTTCCATAAATGTATAAATCTTATTACTTACATGAGCTTCTGCATTTTCGTGAAATTACCATGGCGGCACAAACAAAATTACATCACAGCAGAGACAATATGACTGATTAACATGGAATTATATCTGACATTTTAATATTGTGCATAGAGAAAAAGTGCATATCCACTGATGTGAATACACATTTCATTGACTAACACATACACATAGGATATAAATGAAAAAGGTTCAAGGCCAAAGGTTGTCTTGCTACTTGTTTATCAACTTGTGTGAATCACTCCAACATGCACAAACACAGTTGCACTTATACAGGTTAACAGGCACACAAACACACAGACACACACTTCAAAAAGTTTGAAGGATTACAATTGCTCTTCTGACAAATTAACACTGAACGTACATCTGACAGCAGACAAATCATTCTGTCTGTGTGTGTGTGTATGCATGTCTGCGTGTGCATGCATTAGTTCTTTCATTCGTGTGTGTGTGTGTGTGTGTGTGTGTGTGTGTGAGAGAGAGAGAGAGAGAGAGAGAGAGAGATCCATGCCAGAACACTGTGAAAGAAAGACATATTGTCTCCCCTGTAAATTTACATGCAGCCAATTTGTCATATATGCAGCTGTGTGTGTGTGTGTGAATCCATGTGAGGGGCAAGCTGGTGCAATATGTTACACTGCGGATGAATTAGGTTACCTCCATATGGAGCGCGTTGCCTCTCTAAGTGAAATTTAAAAAATGAAAAATAAATTGGCTGTGTGCACTTTGACCACAATTTCACTGAGTCTATTGTGGTCTACCACCATTCAACAGGCATTTGCTTGAATTACAAGGCATGACTAAGATTACTCAGACGAATTAATCAGCCCAATCAGAGTGTTGAACCGCTCTTTGTCATCATCTGAAAGGGATAGGCTAACTTTTTTTCTTCTTTTTGTCATTATCCTACCTCCCAAATTCCTGACAAGAAGATCAATACTATTCTGTGCATGCAGCAACAAGGAAGAGACAGGCAGGGGCACCCACTGCTAATTAGCTTAGCTCGAATACTGGTAGTCAGTGGGCTTTTCTACTTTCTACAGCTTTTCTACAACGACACTGGACCAGGATTAGAAATGATCTGAGGACTTACATGAGCCAAGAGAGTTTTTATCATGTCTGAACTAAACTGAAAAATACATTGGGCATTTGATGACCATGGCTAATTTGGCACAAATCAGAGTCGAGAAACATTATTAGAAACATGCATTACATTAGGTAAGACTACTTTATGGTTAATTTTGGTTATTTGGGCTTATAATGCGCAGCTACATGTGTTATCATATGTTGCACCATAGCTTGCCTTGTTCTCATTTGTTTTGTGGGATTTGTTAATATTAGAGGTGGCATAAATGTTTATCCTATTTTGGCTGAGAGTGGTGTCATGTATACACGGCGTATTGTGTTAATGAGCTGTTTGCTTTGATTGAGTAGGCGCTGTAAATCCTGTGGTGTTGAGGTACAGGTGAATGACTTTATTGTGCTGTTGGCTGTGAGTGTTCAGGTTAATTCAGATGCAGATGTGAAAGTATGTCTAATACCATTCGTTCTGTGCTGTCCACTCATTGCTATAGCTGGACTAAATTAGCATATTATTTATGTTTTAGAGCCGGAATTGTCAGTAACTTGTGCAGTGCTACAGTATATTATAAGACTGTGGTCAATCATAATTTACATAATTTGCATTTGCATAAGTTACAACCTTCTCCTCCTCAAAACTAGTGTGGCCTCCATATTTCCTTGGTGTTGTCAGATGTCTGTCTCTAGAGCGACTCCCTTTCTCTACGTCACAGCTTTGGCTCCAAGATTATAAAATAAAAGCACAAAAACAAAAAACAACCCCAGAAGTCACTGTAGCATTTATATAAGCATATTATTATGAAAATCTAGTTCCCACATTACTTTCCTATACATTGAATGACTGGGGCCTCCAACCTGCACCGCGCTCTTTAAGGTTTAAACCATGAGGGCAACAAAAAATGCAAACAGGCATTTACATAAATTACCACACTTATTTCAGGTTGATATTTATTTAATTTTAAACTTCCAATAAATTACTGATTCAAAAGTATTTACCCTAGCACAGTGCACAGACATGTAGCAGGGAGAAAAAAACTGTAGCCCTGTTTCATGCACCAGACAACACATTACATGACTGTTAAAAATAAATAAATAGATAAATTAAAAAAAGTCAGTCTCATTATTTGATTACATATGACTGTTTAAATTTCAGCAAGTTTCAGCAACTCGTGCTGCAGCTTTGAGCACACAGACATAAAACATATATCAAAATGTGCAGAATTATTGGGAATGGTGTGCTTTGACTTTTGGTAACGATTCATAGAACTGTTCGCAAAAAAATGCTCTAAACAAACAAAAAAACTTAAAATAAGAATGAATGGGAAATCGTATAAAAACTTCTCAAAAAACGATCAAACTCACCCCTCCTTGAACTTGTAGTGCTTCCACATAGTTTCAGCTGCAGGCTTAAAACAAGACAGAAGACTTTAAACTTTTCCTCTTGTATTCATGTTTTTGCTATCTTCTACTGTTCTATAATGGGTGTGTATTGAATCTTCAGCAGGCTAGAGTGGGTTGATGTCATCGCTAGAGTGGAGAAGCAGCAAAACAGAACTTAAAAATCTCAGAAACAAGTTTCAAAAATCCCACAACCTCCAAACTACACATAAAACAGTAGGAAATTTTGTGAGGGTTCTTGCGATATAGGTTTGGAAGCAGTCAGACTTATTTTTCAGGATCTATGAGCCTCAGTTCAACAAGAGTTCACCAATTTCTCCCATAAGCAGCCATTATAACTGACGCTTGAAATTTCTGGAGAAGAGGCAGGTGGGACCGCTTTGTGTGTCTTGCTCAGGCTGCCAGATTTGTTAAGTTATTCACACAAAAGCTCTATAACTTTGTTCAGCAAGTCCTTGTGGCGCTCTACACCAAGTCTTTTCATCGATATGACTCACCCTTTTTCCAAAGCACCCACTTGTTTGAGGTGTGGGATCAGAGCGATTTCTCTGTCTCTGTGAGTTAGATCCAATATTAAGGTGTCAAGTTACACTTAAACACAGCTGATGTTGATTGGCTAATTAAACACACACACGCTTAAACATCTCTGTGAGGACATTTCAAACAAATGCAAACAAAAGGACACAAACTGTGGCTTGCATATCTTTATGAGGACCCTGACTAAAAATTGATGATCTCTGTGGGGACTGTGCATTACTATTTACTAAGCAATGGCACCACTGGTTTGGCGATCCAGCACAAAGCATCAGGCACACAAAAAATTTCCAAGAGGAATTTTTTATTTTGTTATCGTCCTACATTGTAATAAAGCGTTTTTGCCTCTTTAACATGTCTCTAAATTATATTTGTGGTGCTGAAAAAACGAAACAGCAGCTGTGGTGTTGGCTATGTCACCCCAATAGTTGGAGAGCTGTGTCATCATCAGAATCCGTTCCGGTTCGCGTTCTCTTTGTGCCCTTCTGGAGTCCACCAACATTACAGTCCATTTTTTATTCCTTTGCTTTTTCCCGTTTATCGAACATTGTTGTGACTCATGAGTTAGCGTTAATGTGACATACCACTTTCACATGAACAAACAAGTGAGCGTAACGAAGTTCACAAGAAAAGACAGAGGCAGGATCACGTAATAATGTAATTTAAAAGTCATTATGAACTACGAGAGAAAACCCTGATATTGAGAGGACAGGAAAGGGTACTGTGAGCTTGTGAGATGTCCAGCTACGCTGTAGGAAGACCTGGTACGCCGAGGGTAAAATCTAGAAGATAGGTTACTGTGTATTGGTGCGTACCGGCCCACTAAAAGCACTGAATGTTATGATAATGACATTAATAATCACATTAATTTATCTTTTTAGCTCTTGTAGTCTGCTGGGCTTTCAAACTAGAACACTGAATAATAATAATAAATTATTAATTAATAATAAAATTAAGGTGTCTTCTGAATTGCAATTTTACTTTACTTGAGTAAATTTGCAAATAGTTATTGTACCTTTACTTGAATATAGATTTTTAGTACATTACCTACTGCTGCTGGAATTCAAGTCTTTGTGGGGTTTGTCCACTCCAAGCACCTGTACCATAACTACTTGAACAGATGGCCATCAAAATTCATCGTTTTCCTTGATAACTGCACTGTGGAAGAGTAGCCAGTAGTACTTGCAGTTAACTTGTAAGTGCTTGTCTTCACAATCCACTGTGAAGGTACATTATATCAGTATACACGCTCAATGCTATCTGTACTGTATGGAAGAGAGGTTAAAATGCCCCCCTCTCTGCTCTAATGGATCTGTAGAGGTGGAAACAGCCATAAAAGTACCTGTGCAGTGATACACAGTATGAATGCATGCATGCACGCATATAGGCAACCACATGCTGTTGAGATCATACGGGTGTAAAAGCTTCCATTTTTAACTCTGCGTCTGTCTGTCTGTCTCTCACTCTATGGTTAATGTTAGAATTATTTATAACATACTTACAACCTCTCTGTCACACACACAAACACAAACCTGCAGTAAATAACTCAAGTAAAAAAGACTGAACAGATAGATAGAAGCTACAGGAAACATTTTTTTTTAAATTACCTAAAACGTTTTGGAGCCTAAATAGGAAACATTTGCATATTAGCTAGTGTCCAGTCCAAGATTATTATTGTTAATAAAATAACAAAAACTAGAATAGAAAAACATTTTAGTCGACTAAAATAAAAATTAAAATGAGGCTTTCCAAAAAGTGAAGGTGTAGGTTTGGAAAACTAACTAAAATAAAATAACATTATACAGAAAATCTTCTTAGTATTTGTTTTTGTTGTGGTATTTTGGGTGGATACTGAATCTGTCAAGAGCTCTTTTCTAAGCTCAGCAGCAGTTTCACAAGATTTGCAATTTTAAGTTATAATATTTTACACATACACACACTTGCCAAAAAATGTATTTTGAAAATTTTTCCATTAGCACACTGATCCATGAACAGGCCACTGAAAGAAATTATTTTTAATCTGGCAGAGTTGGCCTCATTAAATGAGTACAATAAGTACAAGAGTGCTCTAACTAGTAATGTTATTTACAGCCTCAGCCTTAATTTGAATTGAAATTGCAATACAAATTTGAACTATAATAGAAACACATATAGATAATGGGCATCAGAAGTATTTGTAGAAACTTTTATACAGCACCACTCACCCTGCGACCTATTTCCAGTTTAAAAAAATATATTAGAGCAGGATGATTATAATCTAAATGCTTAGCAGTCATTCTTTTGTATTAAGATACTAGGTGAAACTTAAACTGTTAATGAAACAATCTTAATTTAATACTGAGACCTCCATATGACCCAGATAATCAATGAGATCAAGTGGGACAGGATTGGGTAATTCCATATTAAATTACTCTTAATGCCTGCCACCACGCACCACTGCAAAATCAGATTAATGATTAACAACCACAGACAGGAAAAGCATGCGTTTACTTTGTTTTCAAGTCTACGTTGCTGCTTTAGTGTACAAATGCTTCTATACTGTCACTGAAATACAGCTTTTCCAGCCCTCTGGTTCTGATTTCCCCTTCTTTATTTGCTGCTACACACACCACCTCTCTTCTCATCTGTCTCTACTGGCCTCTTAACTCCAACAATATGTGGCCACAATCTGCTCAGAGTTTGACAGCCTCATGTAGCCTCATTAGCCTCATGCTTTAGTCTTATTTAGGGGTATACAATCTAGACTGATGTAGAGAGCATGAAGCTGCCTTTAGTTTTCATAGTATTTTGGGTTTGGGGAGTAATGTGGTTCATGAATTGTGGAAGGTTTCCTGATCGGTGCAAACTGGTGATTTTTTCCCCCTGTCTGACTAAATGTAACTCACTTATCATGTTCAAAAAACAGCTTTTGGAGGGCTTTGGGGGTTCAGGGCCAACTATTTTGGATCTGTGCTGCTTGTGTCCCAAAGGCCCGCATCAAATTAAGCTAAAATCAAACCACTTTACGTCCCCTTTTCCCCATCAGGCAGAGAGTGAGTGTGTTATACAAGATAAAGGTTCTGCCTAATAAAACGTTTAATTCTGTCTGATTTAAGCTTGTTTGCATCAGTAAAATGGACATTTGCATTGGCAGACTGAACAAGTTTTGTAATGGCCTTGTTCCCGTTCGAGTGAGCTGACACCGTTGGCTGTATTAATCACTTAACCACAGTGAGAGCTCCACCTGCCTCCGCTTTGTCTCTGCTCTGCTGTCGCTACTTGGATGCTCATATTAACACAGACTTCAACACTGTGAAACAAATCAGTCATGTGTCACGGGCAGCTTTAAATAGTAATCAGCTGCTGCAATCTCAGAAATTTGCAGTGATCTGACAGAGCAATGTATCTAAAATCAAGTGAATGACACTTAAATAACTATAGACCTACTTAATAGGAAAATGAAATGCTCCGTCAACTCTGTCAAATTCATCTAAGGCTACCTCCACACTGCATCTTAGATTTAAGACGCAGCAGTACTGCCACATTCGAGCCATGTATCTTCACTAACCTGGCATCTTAGCGGCTCAAAGACGGAGCAGTTTGGAGATGATCGATTTTGACCTCTTTTTGGCATTTTCCGCACAAGTTCTTATGCCAAAATTCAAAATGTGGACTGAAATGTGTATTGACGCTAATGGCACTTGCGGTAGGAAACGTATGGAAAATCAAGCTAGCTGTAGCATGAGACTCCTGAGGAAGCAACTCTGCTGCACCCTCCCCTCAATTAAAGCCAACTGACACTGTCACCTGCAACCCAGCTTGTCAAGTCGCCAGAGGCCAGTTTTTGAATGAAAGGCACGCCACTTGTTTGAACAGCCTATCAGCTTGCAGTGATGTCACCTAAGAGGAACAGCATAGAGCAACCAATAGGAACACATGTTCTCTGGAATGACCTATGATTGGCTGAACAGACCCTGTCATGATCTGAATATGGAGTCAAGTCTAGCGTTCTTTCCAACCACCTGAATTACAATATGCTGAAAGGTTGTCATGGAATTTTGGTCCAGTGACGCCAAGAACAAACTGCCCACCTCAGCTGTAACTGCATTGGATGTAATTCATTTACATTGCTCTAAGTAACTGCCAGATTAAGTCACCAGTCAGTGGAATAAAATCTGATCATTTTGATTTAACATTGGCCATTTACAATTCTCATGCACAACACCAACTTACCGAATTAGTAAAAAGCTACGATCTGCTAACCAGGAAAAGTTAAATGCAGAGAAAAAAAAACAGAAAAGGAATTTTAGTTTAAAGGTAGCATTATAAGCAAAAACATTTTGCAAACATTTTTAATGTTGTACTTTTAATATTCTTCCTCACTGCTTTTCTTTATCATCAATGTTGTGATATAGGCGTCACATCATGGCGTCTCTCTCTTTATCTCTCACCCTCTCACACCTGAGGGATGGACAAAAGTGGCCATAATATTTTCTTGTCTTTTCTCTGCCTAAGACTTATATGCCAAAATAACACCTCGCTGGGTGTCAAAATGACCTCAGGTTTTGAAGACAATGTGTCTTTAAATGATTTGGCGTGTGTGTGTGTGTGTGTGTGTGTGTGTGTGCACAATTTGACACCAAAAGAGGCACCTACCACCTTAGGCTCCTTTTCTTTTTCTGTCACTCTCCCCCTTTCCTTTCACTTGTTTCTCTCAATCAATGGCTTCACACCTTTCACTCTGCCTTTGCTTCTGTCATCCACTGCTTCCATCTATTCCTCTCCTCCTAAACTTTGTCTTATTGTACACCTCTCTCTCTCTCTCCTCTCTCTCTCTTTCTCCCCCGCCTTTGCTCTTTCTCATGTCTCTTTGCTTGAGTAATAGCCACAGCTTTCTATTTTCTGGCTCTCTGTCTCTATTACCATCGAGGAGTTAGTTCACAGTTTTTTTGGGGATATCTGATGCCCGGGACACACATCCTGCATATTCATTGTTTCTGCGTCAGCAGCACGTCTACTCCTTTTTTCAGCACCCATTAACATGGATTAAACAGATTAGAGCAGCCACACAGCATGCGTCAGACATCGGACGCACGCTGGACACACGTCGGCAACGATGCAACACTTCAGCCTAGGAGGCTCGCCGATTTTTTTCAGTGAGACAGATGCTGTTCTCTGCTAAAATAAACAGAGAAATAACCTGTTTCCAGTCATACTGACATTGAACCAGCAGCATTCATTGTAGTTTCAACATTTCCAGTGTGTATTTCAAAATAAAACCTCTCACAAGCATTTATGTGCAGAGAGTCCCTTCATTCAAAGATTTGTGAGGCATTTGAAGGATCTTTGAAGGATATTTGTATTTTAGGATAAATAATAGTCAAACCAGAGATCCAATGCAGTTTTAATTTAGATTGATCACATACTCTGGCTGACTTTATCTAACAACACAGTGTGCACTGTACCAGCCTGGAGAGGAGACACACCTTCGCTGTCTGAACACGAACAGAGCTCCACTTAATATCAAGACTCAAAAGGAACAAATGACTTGTTTTAATAAACTGTTAGTTTATAATATAAAGAACTGTAAAGTATCATTTACAGGAGGTTGTTTGGTCAGAAAGTGACAGATCATAAACTCGGCAGTCCCTCGCCCCTCTCTCACAGTTTTCTGCCTAAACTAAATATGAATTAAATGCATCATGTATAATGACATCAAACACTTTCATATTAAGGGGAATTTTTTAAAGGATAACTCTACGTAGAAAGACAGCAGCGCTGCCTGCAGCAGTTGCAACAGACGCTGTTGTGTGAACAACAGCAGCGAGCGAGACGCAGCAGTTAGGCGATGCAGAGGTAGACACAAGATGTGCGTCCCAGGCTCGGCTCCTATAACCTCACCTTATCATGGCTGGGGGCTACGTTGCATGCTGCTTTGCTGTGAAAACCGTGTGAACATAGGCCTTTGAGTGATAAGTGGATGGGCCTTTGAGTCAGCTTGCATAGATATAGTTTAACTGTCGGTATGTGCATGTGTAAGCAACTTTGTGTGCAATCTCAGAGCACATTGGCTACTGTCTGATTTAGCCTCTGGGAGCAACAGTCAGTACTTTGGGGCTTCCATTATAGCCAGTCAGATTGGCAGCATTAATTAAAAAATGAGAACCATTCACATTTCAGCCTGTGCTCTCTGCCTGTCTGCTTAAACATGATTGGTTAACATTACTCAGAGTATTAGGGGACTAAAACCAGAAACCAGCATGCATCTGATACCAAAGTCTTGTCCCTTGCGTATAGAGACTGCACTCATGTAGGTATCTGTTTATAGACAATACTTTGTAAGTATGTGTTTGGATATCTTTCCTTCTTCACTGTTAAGCATATGTTCTCTTGTCCTCATTCTCTTGTTTCTTCTTTTCTGTGTGTGTTCACTTGTCTTTTTTTTTTTTTACACAGAACAAAATTGCTCTTTTAATGACTTCTTGTACCTGTGGGGCGACTCTGTCACACAGCTCACTGGATTTCCTTCAGATTTCTGAACTCTCTTTGACGTGTGTAGATGGTTTCAATGTCCAAACCTCTTTTGATACAGCAGTGTGACATTTTTCATTTTATGGCAACAAGCAATCTTGCGCCGCTCTGCTACCTTCCTTGCCTGAAAATGATACCATAAAGGCAAAAAAGTTTTAAAGTCGATTAAAACTATACCTGTACAGCATTATTCTTCCTTTCCTGCCAAAAAAATGTGCTGTGATGTTACACTGTTGTAGAGCGTCACTGAGTGAAATTGGAAACGGTGGTGGTGACAGCAAACAAAATGATTCAATTATTATCTTTCTGTCTGTCTATGACAAAAAAGAAAAAAGAAAGAAAAAAATCAGTTACTCTGGGTGCACACATACCAAAATATGCTTTATCTTAAATAAAAAAATCTCTTTAATGGGAAAAAAATTTTTTTCATTCTCCACCAAGACATCAAGAATAAACGACTTTCAACTTTGTATGTCAGCAGTCTTTCTATGCGCACTGTTTGATTTTCTTTATAGCTTCAGTATAGCTCTTTGGAGCCAGCAGATATCATCCATTAGAGGGTTTCATCAAAATGCACTTCTGTGCAGGCAGACAGAGTTACAAGGGTGTCAGTGTTTGAATGAGATTTGAATGGAAACCTTGTCTGTGGAAAGTATCTTGATTTGTGTCTTGATTGATTTTGCAACAAGAAATGCATCAAATGAACAAATCCGTCATGTTGCAAAATGTTGATACTGAACTTATCTGCAAAATTTTTACTTAAAATTTTGTTTGCCTTCAGCATCTACTTTTCCAGTACAATACTGGCTCATAGTAACTAAAGGATGCACAAAGAGCTTGACACAGATATAGAAAGGATCAGTGTCTGTGTGTTTTACAGTAATAATACCCTTGCCTTTGTTTCCCAAACCAAACCACATGGTGGAGTTACAATGGAAGTCTCGGAGGCAGTTTAGACTTTGCATCAAATGACACACTTTTGTTGCGTTTCGGCCCTCCTTTTAACTTGGCAAGTGCGTGCTGGCACCCCTGAAACCGCAAACTTTTGAAACCGGGTCTCAGAGTACAATCTTTTGAAGCCAAAACCTTCTCTCCGGCTGTGTAAACTGGCAAACCGTAAAGCCAGTGAAAAGTGTGACTATGGGGTGACTATGCTAAAGCTAACACAAGCCAGTGCATTCCACCGTAGCTGCTACCAAACTCCAATTAAACACTCCACAGTGCACCCAGAGCAAGCTGAATATGATGAAAGTCTATCGAGGCAAATTTAAGTATTTGCAGCATAATTTCAGAAGTCAAACGATGGATGAATTTCTTTAATTTGTGGCTGCTTATAGCTTAGCAGCAACAGGAAGTAAACAACTTCAGCAGCCTCGACATTACTTCATTACAAATTTACACCACTGACTAACGGCCTTGCATGCATACTACAGCACTTTCTGCTGTTCATGTAAACACAAATTTTTTGAAGACACAAAGGAAAGACTTTTCCATGTTTTATTAGGACTGCTCTCATCTAAACGTGGCCTCAGTCTCTGTCAGAGTCTTCAGGTTTGTCTATGGCCTTCATGCATTATAAAACTACACTTAAATAAGCTGTAACTGAAATAATACGGGCAGCGATCAAATTTTCATCCAACCATACCTGATGCAATAATTTGAAGGTATTTAGACACAATTTCTTGAGGACAAGTTGTCAGTGGCAGCCTACGGGGACTGTGCTTTTCGGCAAACAAAGCCAAGACAGAAAGATGGAGAACAGAACAGACAGACTCAAACACCAACTGTGTCTCTTGAAATGAATGATAAAGACATCGAACAATTGTCAAAAAACTGCAAGAACAGGCATCGGCTTCTGCAGCGACTCTTTGATTCTTGACATTCCGCTACATGATAAATTTGTCAGAGCTGTCTCGAGACTCCGTAGAAGGAAAAAAAAAGACTGTCAGATTACAGGATCATCTATAGAATATAGCCTTAAGCATTACGGATTAAAAAGGACATACAGAAGAGTGAAAGAGACGACTACAAGCTTGCAGAATTTTGCAAAATAAGAACTGCTAGAATTCATAAATTCTGCTATAAAACACAGATATATGTGTATACATATTATACTTCATGTACTGTATATAGAGACTATACACTACTATATATTGCCAGGAATGCAAGTGTGCAGTACACACAACCTCAAAGAAGAGAGCGGTTTCATTTTATACCACCCATGAAATTCTTCTGGTAAATACAAAAGGACATTATAATTAGAGAGGTTGCATGCTGAGAGAAAGCAGATGAATGTGCACTACAATGCAACATGTCACAGAGCTGTCATGAGCGGAGAGAGAGGGAGAGAGAGAGTCTTTGTAATTGTGTGAGTCTGTCTATTGTTTTAGTTTTATCACCAGTTTGCATTTATTCCCTTTCATCTTTATTGTGCCACGTGGTGCCTTTAATGAACTAATGCATGATGTTCTGCATCATTTTTGGTACTTACTTTTGTCTTTCTCCGTTTTTTTGTTTTTAATTTTTATTTTAAAATTTTCTTTATTTATTGTTTTCTTTTCATGTGTTTGACATAAAGGCCACAGTGTTACAAAGCGAGCTTCCAGCAGTGTATAACAACCACAGCAGTTTCCAGTCTGATGAGAATAATCTGCACCACTGTTCACACTTTGATGCTAATTGTTCTCTCTGACATCCTTCTGAATAGAGCTGAGCAGATTTAAAGGTTATTCTGTGATTTTTGCATGTCATTGTTGAGGTTTATGATCACTGAAAAATCTCCAGCTTTTTTTTCATATGATGCTTTTGTTTGTTTGTTTTTTTTTTTTTTAAATTTTCCCCAGGTCAAAATTAAGACAGCGAGGGTGTAGCTATGGGTGGGCTGGGGTGGGCTGGGGCGGGCTCGGCCCACAAAAATACTATAAGGTGCAAATTTTCGCATGAAACAACACACTTTGTTGTGGCTCCACTTTCCTTTTGCATGAAAATCAGGGGCTGGCGCCCCTGAAACTGAGAACATTTGAAACCAGGTTCCAGAGTGCAATCTTTTGAAACTGCAACTTTCTCTCTGGCTGTGTAAACTTGCAAACAAGAAAGACTGTGACAGCAGTAACTATGTTAATGCCCCTGCTAACGCAAGGCAATGCACTCCGCTCTAGTTTTTACCAAACTCTGATTAAACACTCAACAATGCACCAAAGCAGGTTGAATGTGACGACAGTCTGTTGAGGAGAATCAGACTACCACAGAATTTTCTAAATTTGTGGGTGCTTAGGGCTTAGCAGCCATAGGAAGAAAGAACTTTGGCTGCTTCAACAGTATGTCCATACAAAGTTACACCACCAACTACAGGACTGGCATGCATACTACAGCACTTTCAGTTGTTCATGTAAACACAGATATATATATATATTTTTTTTTTTTTAAAGACACAGGAAAGACCTTTCCATTTTTAGTGGGGCTGCTCTTGTCTAAACATGGCCTGAGACAGGCTTTGGTAGGCCTCGCAGCTCCACCTATGTAAAGTCTTTTTTTTCTATTTCATGGAAAAGTTGTGTTGTATACCTTTTATGCTATTTAGCCCATGAAAATAAGCCAAATGCCCACCCAAACACGACATTATTGTAACACTTCTGTCAGACGGTGTGATGAAAATACCATTCCAAAGAAAAGGCGACAACTGTGTCAATGGCACATGTATTTAATCTTTAATAAAGGCCCATTTCCACCACCTCATTCAACAGTGCTGTGGCTCTTTCGGTTACAATGCTTGTCCTGAAAGCAGATGATCCTGGGTTCAAAGCTGTGTGTTTTTTTTCAACTTCAACAGTTGAGTTAACAGAAGAAATTACAAGTTGAAATGAACAATTCTGAGTGAAGTTCAGAGAAGTTAAAATTTGAAATCAAGCAAACTTAAATGAAAACATTTAAAATGTTAAGTTTATTTCTCAAAGTTAAAATTTTGCTTAAGTTTGTTGCCTTAAAAATGATAAGTTCACCCAACTTTTTTTGTTTTCTACAGTGTTGCACATAGTTTTTTTTATTGGGGGGAGTGATGGGGGGATGTTTTTGTAGATTTAAATTCTTGTGTTTGATTGCAATATAAACCCATGTTTTGTTTTTTTTTTAAATCAATTAAGTTAAACTGGTCAAAGTTATGAAAGAACAAGATAAAACACAATTTTACAACTTAATATTGCACAGTTATTACCGAGTAGCAACTCAGTTACGAAGTTTCTTAACTTCGATATAAAACTAATTTTTACTGTATTTTCCTTTTCAGCTTGCTTAAAAATGGCATTCTAGTGCATGTCTCTCTTCATCGTCTAACACACTCTAAAATGCCAAAGTTAGAAAGGTGTTATACCAGAAAGCCGGTACTTTGTAAAATACCTCACTACTCCTTGAATTTTATTTTTATTAATTACTTACATATTTATTATTTATTTATGAACCAAGTGACAAAAATTCATAGTACTTGATAATACTGCCAGAATATACTCGTTATAAGTGTCATGGTAGTATAAACGCCTGCATGTTCAACTCTTGCAGCAGCTTAGCATAGAATCAGGAACTTTTACGCCAGGCTCAGCCTTTACAAAGTCAAACACTGCAGCTTATTAATTGAGTTAACCTCTTTCACCTAAACTCTTACAAGCACCACATCTTGTTAATGGTGTCAGTTTGTTTTTGGTGTCAAATCAATGAAAACAAACCACAAAAGGCCTGAGTGGATGGACAGAATTTGCTTAAGTCTGATTAAAAGAAATTACAGGTAATTACTTAGACGCATTTTCTGTCCACTGTTTGGTGTTTTGCATTTTTGTGGTTGCCGTTTTTCTTTTTAGAAGTTAGCTCTGTGTGTGTTTGTTTGCTTATGTGTGTGTGTGAGTTTGGTATTTGCACACTGAGCAATATTTTACCCCAACCTAACTCTAATTGTGTGCATGTGTATGTCTTAAAAAGCCTCTGAGCAGCAATAGAGACTTGCTGACCATTCCTCTGTGTTGCCATGCTGGGGTAATTAATCAGATTAACTGGGTTCTGTTGATCAATAGCAAGTGAGGTGTGGACATTAGTTAGTTAATATGTTTCTCATCAGCTGGAATTAAGTATAGATGTGTGTTTGTGCATATATGCGTGGGTGTGTGTGTGTGTGTTATGTGTAATGTGTAATGTGTTTAATGTGAGCCAATGGTGGTTAAATTAAGGAGAGATCAGAAACAACCTCATTATTATTTTATTGAATCAAACTGCATGGTAATGAATCAAAATGTCAGCTTTTCCTCGTTTTCCTCCAAGATCAAAGGTGGAGGGCAAAATGAAGATGACACTAATTAATCGCATGTTTTTAATACTCATATTTCTCATGTTATATATATTTTTGATAAATTTCATACAATTCAAGTGTGTATATAATAGGATATTTTATATATATATATATATATATAAATGTATATATATATATATATATATATATATATCTAGTGGAGACACATCTAAATATCACATAAGTTTCTTTTGCCTTTTAAAACAACAAACATAGGAAGATAGTAAGTACAGCAGCACGGTGGCTTACTAATTAGCACTGGTGCCTAATCG
>JAQLOL010000026.1:3646643-3658117 GCA_029783665.1 Naso thynnoides | reverse complement strand
CCAACACAGTGCGTATTGCTGAGTGTGTGTCTGTGTATATTTTAAGCCCGCCATTCTGGTCCCTTCTATGGGTCACTAGTTATTAACCCCCAGACAGTCACCTTGACACACACACACACACACACACACACACACACACACACACACACAGAGTCTCAAACACACACTCACATACCCAGGCTCTGAGAAAGTGGATTGACCTATTCAAACACACACACACACACACACAGAAGCACACATTTTTATCAGTCCTCTGTGACCCAGCACTCCACATGAATTGGCCTGAAGTGTTAATCCTAATATTGGATTATCAGACAGACAGAGATTATCCCCTCATTTTAAGATTAGCAGCTTAGTTTAAGATTAGTCCATTTAAAGTGCAACTTAAAGGTTATCACATCGCTGGCAATGGAGAATTATTTTGTTAGTGAGGCTTCTGTTTGGTCCATTTCAATGGAGCAACACACAAACACACACGCGCGCACACACACACACACACACAAACACATAGAGACAGACAAACACACACACACACACAGAGGCCTGATGAAGAGTATAATTGAATCTAATTTGGAGGAAATCCTCCGTTCATACATGTATATCAACAGACTAGAGGTGATAAAACACTTAGTCTGTATTTGTTGCAAAAAGTTGGTGAGGTGTGACATCACAGAAAGAAAGAAAGATCATGTGTTTGTGTGTGTTCAATTTACCCCTCTCTCCACCTCTTCCATTCACCTCCTTATCTCTTCAACCCCCCTCTCTTTATTTCCTTGTAATATATTTAAAACGTGTCTGTTTTCTGTTCTTTCTGCTCTCTCTGTTCTCTGCTGTCTCCCTCTCTGCTCTGGTAGATCGATATAGGCTAATTGCTCTGGAGTATCAGACAGTTGAGAGTCCTATTTTCCCTGGAGTGCCTAATTAAAACCGTCAAACTCACTACCTGTGAGAGTGTGTGTGTGTGTGTGTGTGTGTGTGTGTGTGTGTGTGTGTGTGTGTAGGAGAGCAAGACTGTTTGTTGAGTTGTTGGTGGGACCAGAAACACCTGTACAGATATAAACACCAGTTTGTGACTTAAATCACAACAGTCTGTTGCAAGCATAGAAGAATTTCCTCTCTCTCCAAACACACACACACACACACACACACACGCCACGTTGTCTCTGCTGTTGTCATATCTGCTGTTGTCCTTCCTCATGATAAAGTAACCAGCCACAGAAAAAAAGGAGATATTACAGGAAGACAGACAGGAAGAGATAGGATGGATGGCTAAGAAGGATTTAAAGCTGATATTAAGTTATAAAACTTGGGTCAAGGGTGTGTGTGCACATACAGCAAATTAGTTTTTTTCTCTCTTTTTCTCATCCTTGCAGAGGAAATACGCTCCTCTCCAGGAATATGAAATTGTTTTGTTGCAGTTTGGGGTGAAAAAAGAGAAACCCATCAGGTTGCTATTGTTCTGATCAAATTAAATACATTTGCAAAGAAATAAGAAGGGACACTTGCAGCCTGTGAACTTTTGTACCAAGTCCTTCCTGTCCGCTCGTTTCTTGTCATCTCATTATTCTTGTCAATATAATAAAGGCAAGGTGTGAAATACTGGGGTCTGAGACCCCTCAGTGGACAGGTCAGACTGATTGAAAGCCTCAACGGCAAAATTCTGCCGGGTCTCAAGAAAAAGCTTTTAAAGAAGAAATTTTCACTTGCAGTTGTCAGTAAAAATGTCTTTAAAAGGCGTATGTTGTCCAGGATTCATTAACAAATTAAAGTAGTGAAACCTTGATTCAAAAATATGATTACATTGTCGTTTTGTTTATCTGATTGTTTCTGGTAACGCTGCCTTCCATTGAGTGGTGCTGTTGCAAAAGTTTGCACTCTCCACCTTCCATCCGTCTGCAGAGCGGTGGATTCTTTTCCTGCTTCGATGTCGGCTCGATCATGGACAAAACATGGCAAAGAGAAAACAAAGCTTTTTACTTATCAGCTTTTGATTTACTTCTACAAAGCTAAACCAGGACAACCAAAATGTCGGGAGGAAGCTGGTCTGACTGCTGAACCTAACATTCATGCTAACCTACTATTTGTAAAATTTCAGCATAAAACTGGAGCCTTATTTAGGGGGGGACCTCCCCAATTGCCAACGGGTATTTCGCACACTGAATAAAGGCTTAACGAAGAAAAAAAACTGTATATCAGCAATTACGGCAAGATGATGTACTGTAGAGCAAACACAGTCAGTGTTTTTATTTACGACTGTCTTTTACGTAATTATGTTCAGCTGATGTAGCAGAGTTGTATTTTTAGAGCACTGGTAATAAATTTACACATCATTTCATATGCTCTGAATGTCAACGTTAACGCTCGCCATTAATTTGACGTTTGTTTGTTTGTTTGTTTTAACGCAAATTGATCACAGCGTGTGATTTTATTTTGAAATCTGAGTTTACTTCCCAGAGCGTGCCTGTTTATCCGGGGCAGCCTCCTTGCTGTTTTGTTTTGACCAAAACCGGTCGTGGAGGTTTTGCGGCTCTGACAGACTACAGCCAAACAACCTGATGGGGTGGAACAAACTGAGGAACTTCAGCGTGTGTGTGTGTGTGTGTGTGTGTATCAATTAGCTGTAAAGAGGAGAGACAGGTGAAAGCACAGCTGCTATCGACAGTGCAGGAAATGAATATAATGATATTCAGTATCAATATGTATTGAAAAATCGATGTGTTTGACAACAGTAATACAATGGTAGTTAAAGTCGGGGTTTGTTGTCTAGGCGGCCGCCTAAGCTATAAAGCGCTGCATGAAACATTGGAAGTTCAGAGCCTCACGGTTAGAGAAGCAGGCTCGTGTCTGGAGGGTCACAGGTCCGGTTCAACAGTTTCCTGCAGCTTTGCAGCTGCAAACAGTGAAGGACTGGATGTACAGAGCAGTCCCCAAACTTGAACATGTTCTATCACAGTAAACTCTATGAATGAGAAGCTGAGAAGGACATTAAAAAAAGGAAAAGATTTCTCAATAACCAGTTTGTCATGCATTTCTTTATTCCAACAACAACGCACATGTATTTGTTTTATCTCCCTTAAAACATACAATAAAATACTAGCATTTTAATTGTGATTAATCATGATTAATCACAGAATTTAATCGTGACTAACATGATCAAATTTATAATCAATTTACAGCACTACTCCAAATGACTGATGTAATTCTTTTATTCAAAGTATTTTTCTTACCACAAATGATGGATGTATTAAGGAGTAACTGTAATCAGTCACACTGAAAACATTTTATTTCTATGCTAAACTATTTATTTCATCATACTTCTAAGCATTTTTCCTGAAAATTTCTTATTAATCAACAGTTACATACCAGCCTCTTTGTAAGAAATGATTAGATAAGTTACAAGAAAATTACCAAGAAAGTAACGGGCAGTAGTGTAAAGTCTCAGTCTCTCCTTCTCAGCTCTGATTTCACCTTTAACTGTCAGGTTTCTTTTTCTGAGGCTCACACGCAAATGAAAGCTCATTGCACTCAACCAAACTCGTCCTACTGTAGAAAATATGTCTTTTAAAATATTATAAAGATTTGAGGAGCATTCTAAACATATTTTGAGGTTGCCTGACATCGACAGGAATTTTACAGAGGTAGAGTCGGCCGAGCAAAAGGATGACACATAGGGACTTATGAATGAGGAGAGAGGGATGAGTGGAAATATAAACCAGTAGCAGCTGTTTCCAGCCCATTAAAATGTAATTAAGGAGAACCTCATTACGGAGGAAGACAGAGAGAGCGATGAGGAGATCAAGAAAGAAATTGTTTTCTGTTGTCTACTTTATCACTCATGTGGACAGAAAATCATCAGTTTGTTTCAAGTAAACACTCTAAAAGCAAGAAGAAGAAAAAAAAGAAAGTGCTGTCTGGTTCTGTGATGCTAATGAGATTTGAGCAGATCGTTTGGCAGAAAAGACATAATGTTCTGAATCCAGTTTGGCACTTGAAAGGACTGAATACAATAATCCTTCCCAGTGAAATCGTCTTTCTCCAAAGTGTAGGATTTCTGTCTGTCTGTCTCATCTGCCAAACAGTCAGCGCTCCAAAACAACAACCACAACAGCTTGGCAAATTTCTCACTTTGGACAGTTGATGACTTGAAATAGTTTCACTGGATCTGAACGTGTCGCTTCACTCTTTTTCAGATTCCTGAATTTAACTCGTCAGTGTTGTCTGATCATATGGAGTCAGTGTGTGCTTTGAGGTTTGTATTTGTAGGTACTGCATCAAACATTCAGCTTACAATGTTTTCCAGACCAACTGTGTTTGCACTGGCTGGATGAATGAGTGTGTGTTATGTTTCCTGATTCCTGCCAAAGTGGCAAAACTGACAGAAAAGATGACAGACAACGATAAAAATGAAATGATGCATTCTTTGTTCTCTCTTTGTTCTCTGTTGGATATTTTCAATATTTCTACTAGTGCATGTACTTCGTGTGTGTGTGTGTGTGTGTGTGTGTGTGTGTTTGGTTCTTGGTGGGTATAAGCAGCACCAATAGAAAACACAAAGAAAGAGAATATTTGGAACTAATTTTAAAAAGAAAAACACTTTTAAACTTGCCTTCTAGTGGACAAACTTGTGCATCACTTTAAGTATAAATGCTTAAAAAAAATACAGAAAGCCTTATAGGCTGAAACCTGCCACTTTAAAACAAGACTTTCCTAACACATAAAAACGCGATGACCTCTATCTGTTGACTTCAGGCCCGTCTCAGCACATAATGACAGTTTATATGTGAAGTTATGTGAAATTTTATTCTGAAATTAATTGGAAATTTTTAATGTTGTGTCTGTGTCTGACTTCCTGTCACGCCCAATCTGCTCTTTGCGGAATTCCTGTGTTGTGCTCTGTCATCCGGCAAAAATAGAAGCCGTGCATTTCATATTTGCCGCGGAGGGCCCTGGACCACCGGAGCTGTGACGGAGTAGAAATGCAAAGCAACCGCATTCAGTGGAAGCACACACACTGACTAGAATTGAAACGCATTGCTGCCGTCCCAGAGCAGAGACGTACCACACACACACCTGGTGGAATTTAAGGGTAACTTCTACCCATGACTATTTCATTGACAAACTTTTGTTGTAGAGTTACTTCAGTAATCAAAACAGTTAAAAATGCATTACTATTATGCTGCCTATTCATTTATTAGCATTTAACTTTAAATGGCACAAAGCTAAGTTTCATTAGCTAGCTAGCAATAGCATGCTACATCAGAATGTTCTCAAAAGACGCATTAGGTAACTAATCTCCCCTTTTGCAGTTTGAGAAGTACGTCTGCCTGCTCCTATAACACAGATTATAAAGGAGGCAACACAATGGAGGCTAACATCCAAATCTGGATTGATGTAATTTTCTATGCTTGTTATATCACACCCACTTTTCAACATTTAACATCAAATTCTTCCGAACATGACATCTCACCTGCATACTCTGTTTCACACCTGAACAGGTCACAACAAGGAAGCCAGAAACTCTATAAATGTTGTTATATGTGGACTGTAAAGCTGCATCTTGTCTGGAAAAACATTTTGAAAGCAGTGTCAGTTCAATGCCTGAGGTTCAGTACCGATACTATTTATATCTTACAAAATGAAACAAAATAGGCTGCAAATGAAATTTCATGCATCAGTATTTAATTTTATCTTAACAAAAAACAGCCCTAGAGAACTTCACAAAGTCTTAAATGAGCAATATTGAGTTTAAAATATCCCACACAAATCCTGGACTCAATGCAACATGTCCGTTAATCCACTTACACGTCATTTTAAAAAATGATTCAATTTCAGATCTGGCTGCCCTTACCTGTTAACCATAAAACACATTGTTTGTTTGTTTGTTTAGAAAATGTTTAAGGAATCGGTCAAAAAAAGAGCTTAAGAGGCGTCTGCCCACTATACTGTCTTTATTCCAACACTAGTCATGCACTCAGGCTCTCATCTGTCCATTATATCTGTGCTGTGTTGAAAACCTGCAGATACTGTGGCAATAAATAAATAAATAAATAAAAAATACATAATAAATAAATAAAGTTGTGCTTTTCTAAATAATGGCAGTTCTGAGAAGCCTGATTTCTTCGGAAAAACCCCATTCAAACAAGAAGACATACAAAGGAGAAGAGAAAAACAAGCAACATCAATAGCGTGAGTGCATACATTCACTCATGTAATGGCACAAAAGCTGGCAGGGTGATGAGAGCAGTTTGCAGGTGTTTCTCCATTTTATTCTTCTACATGAGCCAAACAGGGAGAGAACATGCCAGAAGACACACACAGGTGCAAGGAACTAAATAAGCACACACACATATGTAGGGTAAATTGTGCACTGTTGTAAAGAGTGAAAGCACACACACACACACACACACACACACACACACACACACACACACACACTATTTAGTGTTCTTATTTAATCAAGCAGTGTGTGTACTTAGGCATAGGAAGATGCTGAAGGCAGCACAGCACTTAGATAAACTAAAAACTGTGTGTGTGTGTGTGTGTTTGTTTGTGTGTGTAATAACTGGGGCAAAGCAGTCTTGGGGATATTAGTGTTTTTTAATTGAAAAATGGTCAGAAGGGAAAAGCAGCTCATTCAAACACACTGATACACAAACACACACACACACACACACACACTACACTCAGCGGATCAACATGTAGATTATAGAGATACGCTTACATGAGGGAGTATATTAAATGTTGCACCAACTGCATCACACTGAAGCTGTATTAGATTATATTTCTAGCTGTAATTGGTGGAAGAAAATGAGCTCACATCAGAAAGAACTTAATGAATTACATTACAAACTGAGTCACAAAAACTATCTATAGTCCTCTTCCATGGAGATCACCGTGTGGCACAGCCATGTTTCTACAGTAGCCCAGAATGGACAAACGAACCACTGGCTCTAGACAGGGCCTTGCTTTGGTGTTTTTCCTGTTTTTATCAGCCTTCATAGGTTCTCCTCCATGCCTCCAGATGTCTCTAAATCCTGATAAGTGTTTTCAGTTACCTAAATTACAATCCCTAATCTCACGAGAGTGTGTTGCTGAGACAGAGATGGGTATCGAACGTAGTTAATTTTCTCCTGATTTGTGTCTGAAAAATGCTATTTGTGTCTTAGAATATTCAGAAGATACGTGTCTTGTGAAAAATGGGTTCAATATTGCTGAGGAGCAGGTAGCTGAGATGCATGTTGAGGCATATGGGAGACAAAAGATCATGCTGGCAAGGAGGTTTGCAGGGAAAATAGGCAGAGTTTTATTTTCAGTCTCCAAAACACAAAGGAAAACCTGGTGTTCCATATAGAGCTCAAATCACCTCTGGAGCTGCTCCTCTCACACACCAGCTCCAAAACAGTCCATTCTCTGAAATTCAACCCACATTTATAGCAAGAAAACTCACTTTTCCAGTTCAAACCGGCCGAACAGGTGAGAACTCAAGGAGGGAGAGGATTCAAGATCAACAAAAATATACATCATCTTCTCAGGCTGTGAACATTATTAACACTTCATTCTCTGATATTTCTACATAAAAAGTACACATCCAAAATAAACAAACTAGTCGTACAGTCTTCAAAATTTACCTTAATTAGCTCCCATTTCATCACACATTCTCCAACCAATCAAAGGTGAGAACCCGCCCATTCATACTCATCATAAAGGGCTATTCTTGAGGCGTGCTTCGTCTTTATGCTCAGGCACAAGATGGCCTCCACAAAGGACTCAACTCCATCAGATTACAACTTTTAACACTCTTAACTCATATTTTTTAACGATAACTTGAACTCTACTTCTAAAAACACCTTTTTGTACCTATCAGCTGACATAACACCATAAATTGAATAAAGAAAATGAAGAAACACTGTGAGTGTTTCCACACTTTTTTTTACTTGGCAAACAAAGCATTATTTAACAAATGTTTAGCAAGGGATTTTGTGCTTCCTCACAAATGTGTATCGTGGTGATGACGGGCCAAAAGAATTGGTCATAATCTGTGATCACGTTCATTTCTCCTATAAGAATGAATGAACTCAAGACTGCTTCTAGTCTCCAACGAGATATCTTATTTGCTATCTGTATGTATTATTTGGAGTTGTTTTTCTCACCTCTTGGAAGAATGTTAGCCCAGAATCACTCTACCTTGATCTCTGCCCACTCCTCCAAGGCAGGTAGGTTAATCAGAGCTTTTTTAAACTGTCAACAGCCACCTGCTGCAGCTGCTGGAAACAATGATGGTGAGAGCAGAGAGAGAATTAAAACAGATAAGCAGTGGGTTGTGAAACCAACAGAATTATTCGAATAATGCTAAAAACTCAGAACATCACAGATCTGGGAGGAACTGTCTAGTCAAGTGTGGGTTCATCATAACAGCTACACCTTTACCAGTTCACACGGTTACTTAATCACTATTAATCTAGAACACTGATCAGTGCAGCTTTGACTCACTATGAACAGAATGTAAAGATGTGCACCTATCAATGCAATTCTGTGAGCAGGCTCATTATTCACACCTGTGTGTATGTGTGTGTGTGTGTGTGTGTGTGTGTGCTACCATGTATGTGAATGATAAACCTTAATGCTGTCAGTGTACCAGTGTTTTTGCTGTAGCAGCCAGCCAATAAGAATCTGACTTTTCTAGATTTAACTTAAAATGGCAGATACCTTGCTAAGAACTGGCCTTGCCAACTCTATGTGTCTGTGTGTGTGTGTGTGTGTGTGTGTGTGTGTGTGTGTGTGTGTGTGTGTGTGTGTGTGTGTGTGTTGCCCCAGGAACGAGAAGTGGTTCAAAGAGCATCTGAAGCCTTGATTGAGGAAGTGTGTAATCAGAACTGAAGACCAGCAACAGTCTGATGCTGCCTGGAAGGGCCTGACACCGAGAAGAGGAAAATAGCCAGGAAACGGCTAAGCACACACACACACACACACACACACACACACACACACACAGATAGCAGTAATTCTCATAAAGTGCTACTTAAGCTTAAAGATGGGGTAAGCAGTTTATTTTTGGTGTCATCGGGCAAAAAATCCATAATCATTTTTCAGTGAATTGTGATTCAAGTGCTCTGGGAGAAAACCTGGACCTCTGCACCTTCTCTTGGCTCTGTTTCAGGCTTTAGAAAATCTCGCCCATGATAGGAGATTTAGGCCAATCACAGGTCATTTCAGAAAGGGCATTTCTATTGGCTGTTCTGTAAAGGTAGATGGACGTGTATGTTTATTCTGATAGTAAAGGTCAAAATCAATGACAGTAAATCCAGCAGAAAATCTAATAAATGTGATACATTACTAATGCTGGCAAAAATGCTCAAGTTTACCAAGGTCATAATAGTTTTGGTTTTTTTGTTAGCTTTTGTTTTTATTTGATTTTGACTTGTATTTAGTTTTTAAAGCAAGTTTTGCAGTTTAGTACAGTTTTTATTTTTAGAAAATGCTTAGTTTTAGTTTAGTTCGTATTAGTTTTAGTCTTTGCTGCTGTCTCCCAACTTTAGCCCTTGTGGTCATGGTGATGGACTGAATGGAAGTCTGGCATGCCACAGGGTTGGGGGAGGAGGAAGGAACATAGATCTTCAAAGAGATATCCACCCAAAACACTACGACAAAAATAAAAACTAAGGATATTTTCCATAAAATTTTAGTTTTGTAAACCTACAGTACAATTTTGGTTAGTTATAGGTTGGGGTTTTTTTTTGGGAAGCCTATTTTATTTTTCATTGTAGTTGACAAAAATATTTTTCCTATTCTAGTTTTCATTATTTTGTTAGTTTTTGTTAACAATAATAACCTTGGATGCTACTGCCCAACACTGATGCATCCTGAATCCACACGTTTTGTTTCATTACATAGGAGGCATTAAAACAAGCAGTGGGTAATAACCACATTGTCAGGGGACAGCAGTGTGTGGCGTACTGGCTGTCAGGTTTTTCTGGCATAAAGTTGAGGATGTCCACTTTCCTATTCTGTGTTATTAGAGTTTGGCATTACAGTCCAATAACACAATAATCCTCCAAGAGTCGATAAGGATATCTGGAAGGTCCTGTCTTCTCGCTGTCAGGCAGCTTTGAGCCTGTGAGGTTTGGTGGGAGGGGCTTAGTGAAGTAATACAAGGCAGCAGAGAAATATCTGGAAGGTGTAGAACTGTGTGTTCAGCTTTGCCTCCCCCAGCAGGTTTAGGTGATTGAAATGTGACTGAATTGACAATGACTGAACGACATGGACTGACATGAAACACGCTTCCAGTACGACTAAACAAAAGACCAAAAAACGGATTTGGACTTTGATCATCTAGACCCACTGGCCCAAAATAAAGCTTAGTAAACCTACTTCTTAATAATTATTGTTTTCAAATACCATTCAACTTTTGATAATAATTGTTAAATAAAAGACAGAGTTGCTCCAAACCAGTCACACCTTTATATATATATATATATTTATTTTTTTTTTTTATTTTATTTTTTTAACCATGTGCTGACCTAATGAGAGACACACCATCACAGCTGACTTGTCTAATCCATGTAACATGGATAATTCTCGTGCTCCTGTAGGAGTACTGGTGTTGTGTACAGACTCATAGAAACAGAACTGAGCTGCTGAGAACAGCTGTGACCGAGCCCAGGCTGCAGCCACGCTGCCCTCTGTATGTCCAAAGGACAAGTACAAAATAAATAGGCTTCGCTCATCTTCATTACGCACTGGAAGTTTGAGAGCTCCCTGTGGGAGTTCCTGCCGTGACCGTCATGCCATGTTACTGCCATAGGCTGCAGGCACTTTGTGAATGTAGAGGAGCATCTGCGACTCAACTAACGAAAAATACATGCATACTGCAAGATTGTCCTCATCAGAAAAAATACAGAATTGACTGTTGATTTTAAAGGACCAAAACAATATGGATATTGGGACATAAAAACTGTGGGTTTGCCACTTTCTCCCTGGTTTCAACTCTTAAATACACCAAGTCTGAGCCTATTATCTAGAATTAATTGCTTTTGTTGGTTCGATTGTTTATGTTTAGGCATGAGGAGTCAGACTGATTAGGGTTAAGTCAAGAGTATCAGGTTAAGTCAATCACAGGCAGAGTCGGGCAGGGCATTCCTTTGTCACCCTTAGGGAATAAAAACTTTATCATAATGAAGACAGGCTGCCACAAAGCACAATAAAGAGAAGAACATGAATCAAATAAAGTTGATTTGACTTTTTTTAAGTTTGGTTATTAAAATTCAACCGTACAGGCACCTTTATGAAGTCCTGTTAAGCTCCCAATGAAAGGCCTTGGCATTTTTTTTTAACAAAGGTCCCCCTTACTGATGTGTTTTTCCTAATCCACTAGGACATGTGTCCTATAATCCAAAATAAATCTTAAAGGGATAATCCGGCGTAAAATGATCCCAGGGTCTTTTTCTGAACGGACACTCATCAAAGAAGACCTCCAG
>JAQLOL010000026.1:3621643-3632446 GCA_029783665.1 Naso thynnoides | reverse complement strand
GCTGGAATCAAACCCGGATCCGCTGCGGCGAGGACACAGCCTCTGTATATGGGGCGCCTGCTCTACCGACTGAGCCACCAGGCGCCCGTACAAGATGTTTTTGTCTGTTAAAAGGTTGCCTGTGTCAGATTAGGGGAATAAAGAGTCATAAATTCTTGCCGTGTTGTGGCCAAGAGACACAACAGACTACACATTGCTCCCCGACCAATCATCTTTCGCAGTTCACGATGTGCTTGATGTCATCGGCAAGGAAGTGCTCGCCACTGACTGCTACTACTACTACTGAAAAGCCGTCGTGGGAGATAAACGAAAAGCAAACATGCTAGTCTTTCTGTAATGAGGTTGCAAGGCGTCCTAGATGCAGCGTCTGTTGTCGTCCATTCCGAGCCAATTCGACGCCCTACGTCTTCCTGGTCAGGCTTTTTGGGTGATATCGTGTGGTCTGACCTCGGCATAATTCCAAGTGTCTGTGTTGCTGAAATCATTGCCGACAGTCCAGTTCCAGGTTCGTTGGGGAGGGATTTTTTAAGCAGTGAAGGCAGCACCGTTTGAGCGGCTCACAGTGAGTTTGCCTCCCAGTGATTAGCCAATGCTGTTGTTGGCTTGGATTTTGCTACTGCCTCATAATTCTATTGGATCTGGTTTCGATAGTGTTTTTTTTGTCAGTCATCCAAATCGACCAACCCACTGCTGATTTATCACCACGAGATGTTGCCACAATATCCACAAAATGGTTTTAAGGGACAATTTGTCTGAATGGTCTAAACTAAAACCTCTGTAGCTTTGCTCTGCTTCACTTTATCAGCATCAAACTTGGCACAGGTCATGTTTAGATGTTTTGTTATGTTTTTGTTGTTGTTGTTGTTGTTTTAAAGCCTCTGGAAACACAGCTTAAAATAATGAGAATTCACATATTACATCAGAGTTGAGTGTCTCATTGAGTATCTACAAAAGTCTGAGTTACAATAAATAATCCCAACTATTAGAAAACCTATCTGAAAAAGAGCTTATGTTTGGGGTAATACCATTTCTCAAGACTGTGTGGGCGTGGCAGATCACATTTTTAACTGACAGCTCCTTGAACCCCAATCTTTTGGACTTGTGAAAAGCTGCAACTAATGGTGAGACCTGCCAGCTCGTTAACCTGTCACTCCGGGGAGAAAGTTAACTGATGAACCGATGTTCTACGCAGAGATCAGGCACCAGCTGTAATGTTTCTATAACATTTTAAAACACGAAACAAAATCAAAACAATGCTTTGCTGCCTTTTCATGCTGATTTATTGAACGTTACTGTTGAAAGAAAAAACAACATCTCACGCACTGTGTGGGTAAGATGCATCTTTTAAGGTAGAGCATTTTCCTCATGGTGTTCAATGCAAGTTACGCCATGAATTAATCAGTCCACCTTAAATGTCAAGATGACAACCTGAAGCGAACAGAGCACAGAGATTTTGAAGCATCGGTGTTGGGAGGGGCAACTGGCATGAATTTTGTTATGATTGGTTCGAGGAATTAATCACGTAAGAAATGTCCAAGAACACCCCGCCCCCACCCCCGCCAGTTCAAACCCAGTAAAAAGACAGTTACAAAAACTGAAATGACAATACTTCCATTCGGATTGAGGAAAAATTCTAATACTGTTTATACTGTTTGATGGTTAATATTACAAACAAAAGGAGCTGAACTACATTGTTAAATGAGAATTTGTGGATTTGAGTTGCCAGAGGCTTTAAGAAATTTGGACACAACAGCATCATTCTAAAGAACCATTCATTCTAAAAGTAACATTTTTGGGATATGAACTCTTTCATTCATCTTTCATTTCATACTCAGTAGCAGATATACTAATACTTGTACGTCTGAATATATCTGAGAGTTTTTCTCTTTATTGTGACACCACAACTATTTGAATAGATCTTGTATATGCAGAAATATACCCTCTTCATTTTGGGCAAAGAGAAGCAAGCTGAAACATGTTCCTGTAAGTTCTCTCGAAGCACTGAAATT
This sequence comes from Naso thynnoides, assembly GCA_029783665.1. Taxonomy (NCBI): domain Eukaryota; kingdom Metazoa; phylum Chordata; class Actinopteri; order Acanthuriformes; family Acanthuridae; genus Naso; species Naso thynnoides. Next base: position 3,630,437 of record JAQLOL010000026.1, on the reverse strand, counting down.
CAAAACCTGCCTCTAAACCAAACAGAACAAACAAATAACCAGAACAGACTTTATTTGTTGCAACAGTGCCATGAAGTTGCATCACTTACCTGCACCATTCAGCATCCCAGGCCAAACAAAACTGTCTCTCTCCAGCTGCTGTACTACAACAAGAGCTTATAAATGTTGAATATCTTTCATCCGCTGCTCCACTTCTCCTGTTCTCTGTCATTGTTTGGATTCTCCACAATGGTGAATAAGTAATTTGCCTTTTTGCCCTCAGCACTTAAAGCAAACACCAAGAGTAATGGCACAGAAATTCCCCAGTCATTCTGTATCTACAGTACAAGATGCTTTTGTTCCTTTGAACTGTTTATTGTCCTTCAATATTTAGCTTCGGATTAGTCTTATTATGTACATTTTTCTTGGCAAAGTCATTTTTAAGTCACTCTTTTTAGGAGGCTGACATTCATGCTCATCATGCAGCAAAGTCGATCACAACCGAGCGTAAAAAACAAGTGCGTCAACGTTTTACTGCAGAAATTATCACTGCATAGAAAACAAGCTACAATCTGCTCAACTATAGATGCATTACAATGCAATACTTAATGCAGTATGCAGGTCGATAGAGGGACTGGCCTGTGCTTGCGCGCGTGTGTGAGTTTGTGTGTGGGTGAGTTTGTGTGTAGTCAGCTCAGTATGTGTGTTTTGTCCCTTTTCTCATAGCAAGTCAGCGAACAAATAGAGACACAGTTTCCATATTATATACTGTACAGTGCAAATATGTCTTGCTCCACACTGCAGTATTACACACACACACACACACACACACACCATGTTATCTTTGCTCTGCTTTGCATGCTACAGTAGGAGTTAATTTGCGATTAGATCAAACTGAGATCTAATCGCTCTCTGATCTCAGGTTTTAGCTGCGTCAGAAAACACAATCTCACGCTGAAACACACACACTTACACACATATCACAAGGGCATTCACTGGCACTCAATCAACCTGACTCACACATAATGTCTGAACACACACACACACACACACACACACACACGGCAAACCATCTGTGTCAGCCCATCATGTGGAGCTCTAAAGACTCAATGGAAAGCAGGTAGAACAGATATAAGACAAACAAACAAAAGAGCATAAACAAAGAGTTTAGCAGGGGTGTTATGAATCAGCTGGAAAAGTTAAAAAAATAACTCGGTGTCTTAAAAAAAAGAAATAAAACAGTGTTGTTTTGCTTTTAAGCACAAACTCTTTTTTTCCGAGGTTCTCTCTTCCATTTCCAGCTTATTCTCATTCATTAAAAACATCTAAATGCATCTAATTACAGAATACTGAGAAAGACAATACAGTGTGCAGGTATGCATGCATACAGAGAGCACATTCAGACAACCATTTGTTTGTCTCTCCCTCCCTCTCTTGCTGGATCAGTCCAGCAGGGATCTAGATAAGAGGCTGCATTATCTTTCCGCTTGCCATCTCAGCTAATCTGTTGGTTTTGTCTGAAGCCGTGAAGTCGTTAAGATCTGGCCCTCACTAAGACGACCCAGAGAGATGGAAAGAAGATAAGGCACGGCGGATGAATTAACTGAATCGGAGTTGTCCGTAATTAAGACGTGAATACGTATAATGTGTGCCTGTGTACATTTTCTGAGTAAACACAGTGGTGGACTGCAGCCCCGTGTGTGTTAATGTGCAGAAGGGAGGGTGTGTGATTCTGCAAATGTGTGTGTTTGTTAACAATGTGAGTGTGAAACTCTCAGGACTTATTTTCATTTGTCTGGCCGAAGCTGCAACTGTCGAGCTCATTAGTACTTTTGGTGAAACAGGCTAAACTAAGAAAGAGTTCTGCTTTTGTGTAAATGTACTTTAACACCATTCGCTGCACTGTGATTTTCTAGTCTAGAAGAAAAAAGAAAACTTTCTTAAATAGATGCTTTTGAAAATGGAAATGTACTTCTTTTCATAGATTGGTTTAAATAAGTAAAGTAAAACTTTAATTGATAAGTGGAGATACATAATGATATACACAGAATACATAATAATATACACAGAATACATGTGTCATCAAAATGAAACCCATGTCAACACGATGAGAGATTTTAAAACACATGTAAGGACAGAGCCTTCCACCAGCATCATCAGTACATGAGGAAATCTCTTCTGAGGAATGTGGTGAGTGTCTGCTGAAATTTAGACACCTTCCTGTGAATTCGAACCAGTGTAACTCCACTGACTTCGTTCTACTTCTGCCAAGTACTCCTGGATACAAAACTGACATGAGTTCCTCATAAATCTAATCTTGAATACATTATAATAACCTTCAAGGAATATTGCATGTGGAACAATATTATGGATTAGATTCAAGAATAATGTGTTATTTTTCACATGCTTATATGTGCGGTGAAAAGCAGGGTGGTGAATTTTGAGACTGGGGTAAAAAAATAAATATCTTTCTGCAAACACAAAAGATAAAAAAATTAAAGCATGAAATTATTTAAAATATTTGTGATATGAATAAACTTGCTTGTATATTGGACAAAAAAAACCAAAAAAACAGCAACACAATTGGTAACGACAGTAACAACACAAAAATAAAATCTTCTTGGATGTGTTAGAAAGTGAGAGAGACCTTAAAGGGATAGTTTTATTTTTATTTTTTTTGTAATGTGGGCTTGTATGAGGTACTTATGATTATTCTGTGTCCTACCTGCAGTAGGTAACTGTCAACTCGCTCTCTGTATGGAGAACAGCACGGCGCACCAACAGGAAACAGACCATAGTGCTGTTGTAAATGGTACGAACAGCAACATGTCTTTTGGCCAACGACAAGACCACCCACCTAAAATACATATGCCCCTTCACATGTACACCACACTTTTAAAATTATTAGCACTTTACATTGCTGTCAAACAGCGGTTCCCTTTGGGACGACCGTAGGTACGGCTACGGTTGTTCGTAGGAGAACAGATGTGCGGCTGAGGAAGGTAATGTCAAAAGAAGCAGCTGTTTGGCGGCAAAGTGCTAAAAATTTTACATGTGTAGAGTACACGTAAAAGGATGTGTACTTCAGGTGGGTGGTCTTGTTGGAGGCTAAAAGACGTGTTGCTTCCTGCCAGTGCACTGCGCTGTTTCTCCATTCCGACAGAAAGCGGACACTTATCTGCTGCAGGTACTACACTGCCTGGACATAAGTGCCATACAACCCCACATAAACAAACAAACAAAAGAACAATCCTTCAACCATGGCTGACCTTTAAAAATCAAGTTTTATGCAGAATAAGGATCAGTAACACCAACACTTCATATCAGCACTGATTTGAATAACAGTCTTTAGTGTTTATTGGGACATGGATTAATACAAAATTGCTAAAGAGGTTTTATGCAAAATTGATATTATTGGTATGTACACAAGATAATTTTCTCAGTTGGTATGACTGCAACATTAGTTAAATGTGAATGGTTGTGAGCATCTTTTGTGTAAAATCTTACCTTGTGAATTGAAATGAGAGGCAGTATGCACTTAGTGTCACAACTTCCTTATATAAATGTTTTTCAGAAATGTGCGACTACAACCACTTCCAACTTTTCAAACTAAACAGAACTTGTTTTTTTTTTTTTTTACCGCAGAACTTCTTACACAAGCTGGATTCTCACACAATAGCCTTTCAGATAGAAATGAATGGAGTGAATTGTGTGATCATCAGACGCTGACATGACTGCGTGGCTGGAACTAAAAAAACCCGGAATATTTTCAGGAAATGATGTGTTGAATGTACACAAGAATAAGACTGCTCGTAAAGGAATAATCAGCACATTGTGGGTGTGAATAAGGCATGAGTGTAAAGAAAAAGACGAAAAAAGTCCAAGCAAATTCTACACATCATTACTTTATGACTACTCGCTCTGTCCTGTACTTGCTCTCAAACTGAAGTATATTACCAGCACGTGTTGATTACAATTGAACTGCACCCTTGAAGCTGCTGTATATGTTGTAGCCTGTTTACTACAAGTGGTACAATATATTTTTAATGATCACCATCCATTTTGGAGGCAAGATGGTTGTCTGCTCAATCTTAGCTGACAGAGAAGATCAACATTAAAGTATTATGCACTTGGCCTTGCTTTTCTCTCATGTTTGTACATCTAGCTGTTTAGAGTGAGAAACCATCTTGTCAGCAAGCATCAACCCTGCTGAAGTGTCCTTAAGCAAGGCACTGACCCCGACCAGCTTTAGGCTCGACGACACAAGCATTAACCGCCTTCTGACCTCCATGTGAAGCCAGGCGAGGATTTCCCTACAGGGACCAGACACAGTGCCACTCTGCGACTCTATGCTTTCTGTAGCTAACACTGGTTATTCAATGTGTATATCTGTATAAAAATCATTTAAAGTGTGTCCTCATTGACCACCACCTTTCTCTCTGTTGTGTCTCATCGCAGTTTGTCCATTTTAGCTGCAGCGGATGCTGCATCAAAGCACAGCGGGGGGACTGACAATAGGAAATGGTAGTTCCTATCCATAAGGTGTCCAGTAACACACACAAGCACTGAGGAAAAGATCTAACAATCTATCTTTGGCCGACTGTAGCGGTCGCCCACATAAATGTCCGTTTGGCTCTGCTCTGATCACATAATTGCTCTGTGCACACTTCACCCACACACACCACACACACACGAATATAGAAGGGGAGCACACATCCAGCATACACTAAAGCAGGTTACACGCAAGTTCACATAAACACACACACACTCACACATTTAAAACTAGGATATATACAGCACCTGGATGCATGCCTGGGAGCATACACGCACACATAAACAGCAACTACCAAACGAAAACTCCCACCAGCTCACCCACACAGTCAGCATGTTGAGTGTGAGAGAGACACAGATATGTAGACACAAAAAGGTGAGAGAAAGTGAAGCAAACATGAGACTGAGAGTGCAGTGAATGCTCAAACCCAGCCTAAAAAAACAGTATCACTTTTAAATAACAAGTTTACCAAAAATTGTTTGTTTTTTGGTAATATTCTACTTCATTCTAGCCTGAAAGTTTTGCCATGTAATACTTGTGAGGCGGACTTTATGTGGGCGTAAGGGTGGTTGGGAAGACATTTTGGCAAGTTTCTGCGGAACTGTCAACATCAATAAATCCCCGGCAGCTGCAGGGCTGTTGTTCTGTCGATGACCATGACCTTTGATCTCCTTTTAGAAGAGGTCAAGATAGGACAGAATTTTCCTGCAAGCAGGAATCTTGTTATTTTTGCATTACATAGCATGCCTGCCAGTACATTAATGATCACAAATAGGCCTTGATATGATGTTTTTGCCATTTTGCATCTTTTTTTAGGAAATGTGCTTTTTTTTGCTTCTATGCCAAGAGGTAGATGAGAATGTTGAAACCACTGATGTCTGCAAAGTGAGTGTGTGGATGAGACAGCAGCTAGTTAGCTTAGCCTAACACATAGACTATAAAATAAGGAACATCTCAACTGATTCTGCCCAAAGGTAACGAAATCTGTTGAACAGAACTTGCAGTGCTCACTAAGTAACATGTTATGTGCTGGGCTTGGCGTGGAACAGTAACTTCCTGGAGTTACCACTGGTTGTTTGATGAGTAGCCATAGGTATCCCTATTCCCACATCACTGTGGCAGGGCTGGAGAAAGGTCTGGCTGCAGGGATTATCATTCTTCTACATAGAAAGGAATGCTCTAGCTTGTAGGAATTTTTTTAAACAAGTCATGATCATCTCGTGCAGCGCTAAGCTAAGATGCAGCCACAGTGTTCCTGCAATACAGTTGCATCACTTTAAGACAAAGGCAAGCTAACTGTTTCCTCTGTTTCCACTATTTGTGCTAAGCTAACCAGCTGCGGGCTAGGCTAATGCTTCTTATTTATCGTGATGACTTGACAGTGACATCAGTCCTCTCATTTTGGCCAATAACTTCCTTTTAAACACTCAATACTGGAAACTTCAGATATGTAAGTGTGGTATGATCTAGTCTTGCTTAGCCAGACCTCTCTCCACATGATGTCAGCGCTGTATTAGCACTGGAGAAAGGACTGGATCAGCTTGTTATCATTCTGGAATAGGGAAAAAAAAAAGCAGTTAAAATGCATCATCTTGGGTGATGCTGAACCCAGAATGCAGCAACGGTGCCCTTGCAAAATAGTATTCTAGTAGTAACAGCGAAAGGGGAGGAAAAATGCTAACTATAAGTCGGCCAATGGGAGGCTTTGACATAACATCTATTTTCTGTGTCTCAGAATAGATTTGATCAGATATGACTGACAGTGACCAACAACAATAGTCATAAGATTCTGATTCAAATATGGAAAAATCCTGGTTGGTGCAAAAAAGCATGTGACATCACCTGTTATACCTAAAAACACACACCTCAAACCTGTAAGAAGAGTACAGAGAAAACTTGATTACAGAAGAATGTTGATTGAAATGCAGCTGGTGTCTAGGGCCTGACTGATGTGAGATTTTTAGGGACAATATCAATAATAGGGAGCAAGAAAAGTCCAATATATATTGGCCATTATTATATATTATTACATATAATATATAATGTGGTATATAATGTGAATGTGGTTAACAAAAACCTATGACAAAGATATGTAATGCAAGCAGGATATCTTATGTGTTAAAAAACTTTGTTCCAAACATCAGCGTACTAAGAGTTAACACTTAACTTATTATTTATAAATAACAGGCCGCCATCTGCTGGACAAATAACGTAAATACACCATTTTAAATTACTCGTCAAGGCATTTTTTCTGACCTTAGAAAAGTGTTTTAATATCAGCGCTTATTGGGGAAGATTGTTGCTGATATTGATAGATCTGCAATAAACAGATAATACTGGCAAATAGACACATTGGTTGGGCCTTGCTGCTCTCAGGAGTGCTCCTGTAGGATCCCATCACTCAGTGTAAAAAGTTGATTGATAAATTTTGGGGCTTTTAAGGCTCAACTGAAACTTTATTAATTTTACAGTAGCTTAGTGAGGCCCTGTAATGTAATTCTGATATGCTGTGTGTGTAATTACAAAGAATATCTGAAACATCATCATGATTGCCCTGAAATTCCCTGAATTGAAGCGTCAGGACCTTCACTCTCGCTTACAAGCAAGCAAAATTGTGAGCCAAAATTACATTACAAGGGAATCAATTTTAACTGGATTGTTATAATTAGATGACCTGAGTTTGCTAAAAAGTCAGTATTTTTTTCTGTGTTTTTATCACTTTCGGGACTTGGCAAGGGTGCATGACAGGAAAATGACAAATGCTGTAGGTAATATGTAAAATCAAAGAACCTTGCTTGACAAACAGCAGATCAAATATTCTTTGTTTCATGAATGATGCTATTCGAACAGAAAGGCAAAACATGAAACTAAGACACCATGTGTTTATAAGTAAACAAAGCTGGGCAGAAAATGTATAGCTGCATCACACAAACCAAACTCACTATTCAGTATTATACAAAGCATCATTGAGACTGCGTGCCAAACATCAATAGCCCAATGAAACCCTTTCTGTCAAGCTGATCAGCGAGACACAACTAATCGATTCTGAATAAAAGACCATCAGCAGATGTGTCATCAGCTGGCCGCTGATACACAAATGAGCAGAGCAGCAGCAGCAATGACAGCAGCAGTCAGAGCGGCTGATTATTACACACCCTCAGCAGAAAGAGGAGCGCCAAGGAAACAGAGAGACAGCTTTTTGAGCTCCCAGATAGAGTTCCAAGACAAGTGTTATCTGAGAGAGGCAGAGGTGATGATTGTGAACAAGAAAAAAAATGGCTGCAGCAAAGTAGAGGTAGCCATAGCACCCAGTAAAACCATATCAATGCATCAGAATGAGAGGAGGAGAGAGAATTACTACAAAATAAGAGAGGGAGCACATATTTGACAGCAAGAGTGAGGAAAAGAGCAAGAAAGGGTAGATTTGAAAAGACAAGAGGCAGCATTATGTGTCCATTGGAAGAAGACTAAAGAGTGTTTGCAATGAAGATGGTTAACAGTGAAACACAAAAGATAAAAACAAAGGTAATATCAGTAAAAGACAAAAACCTCAATAAAGACAAAGCCTTGGAACTCTCAAGGCGAGAAAGGCTCATTTTCAGCAAAACAGCAAAGCTCGAAGTGTGGCTGAAGACGACAAACACCAAGGCTGTTCATCCTACCTGAGTTCCTCTTAGAGATGTACTTGACATCGTCACAAGCTCCGGAGGCGAAGAGGAGGAGGAGGAGGAAGAGGAGGGATAAAGTCTTCATCTCTCTCTATTCTCCACCGGCACCTTCAGAAAACAGGACACAGTGCAGAGCAAGTGTAAGAGACAGCATAGTGTAACTTTCTGATTTCAAAGCGAAAACCTGGCGATAACGAGCAAACAGAAGCCAGACTGCATCTACATATACACAGTTACGATGAGAGCAAAAATTAAAGTTTGATGAATATTTAATTTTAGTTCACATGACATGACTGATGATATCTGGAGAAACCCCAACTCCTGTTAATTTGGAGGAGGGATCCAAACAGCAGTCCAGTGTAAGGGCGCTTTCACACCTAATAGTCCACCTCCGGTCCACTTCCCTGGTGCGCACCTAATGCAAAAATGATAGGGTTTTTTTGTTTGTTTGTTTGTTTTTCCAGCTGCTCTGTTTCACATCGACATCTATTTATTTGCTCTGGTCAGGATCAGTTGATGATGAAAAGTTCAGCTGCACTTCAATCACTGGCTCCATAACATTACAGGAAAAAAAAAAAAAAAAAAAAAAAACTAA
>JAQLOL010000026.1:3602693-3617676 GCA_029783665.1 Naso thynnoides | reverse complement strand
TTGGTCATATTTTATGGAAAAAAATGTCCTCTGGTTTTCCATCTGATGTCCTATGACTGCTCTGCCTCAACTATGTAATTCTCTGAGATTCCTGAAAGTAACACGTCGGCTGCCTGCAGACTGAAGCTGCAGCTGCGGCAGTGGTGCGTTGTTGACGGCTCCACTAAACAAAAGGCTGCAGACAGACAGACAGAGCAGTCGTAGGACTTCAAAGGGAAAACCAAAGGACATTGCTTCCCTAAAATATGACCCGGTTACGCTAAAATTACTGCTTGTGCATATTAATATCGCTGAGTTTCATTTTTACTAAGCCGCAGGTCACAGCCAAATTTACATAGTGTTGCTTTAAGTCATGTAAACTAAAGCTAAAGAACTCTAAGTATAAGACTTCTATGTATCTACGTTTTAGGAAAATCTAATCTGTTTGGGGGCATGATGAAAATAAATGAAACTTACACAGACAAGATGATATTGTGTGTTTGTGTTTTTCATCTGAAAAACATCATATAGGCTGAAATGAATGAATAAAAGAGTTGTGAAGGTTCAGTTTAGCGTAGTAAGCTCAGAACGGTAAAGAAACATGTCATACAAACACAAATAGCTGTTTGAGGGAGACCATGTGTGGGTCACTGTGCCAGAGTGTCAGTGTTTTCATCAAGCTACATTTGGGACCTTCTCAGGTCTAAGTCTTAAGAGACAACAAGGCAAAGCAGGACCTGCAGATCCATGCTCCGTGTTTTTGTTTCACCTCCACCTGCCCTCACAGGCTGCAGACAGTCTCCAGTCCTCAGAGGAGGAAAACAGGTGCTGTCAGGTTATGTTATACTTTTGCAGAAAAAGCTAAATTGAGCTGTTGCCTTCAGGTGAAGACAGTGAGGCAGGCACTCTTTGACAAGCAACAAAACAAAGTGTGAGTCAGTCATGCACGGTGAGGGCTTATCAGGTTCTGTTTGAAAAGTCAAAGTATAAATAGAAGGAGAAGTAACGTTGGAGGTTAGCATCAAAACCTGAACGTTGTATAGATAAACACCTTAATATGATTATGTCTCATCAAACCTTGATTATGTCCTTTAATAAGGAAATGTATTATTTTCCTTCCCTGCTCCACAAGAAGGTCAGGGTCAACTGCAGAGCGGATACCATGTAGCTGAGAATTGGCTTCAGTCTAAAATCTTTTGACCAATTAATGTTAAAATACAGAAGGAACAGTCTAAAACTAATCTAGTATCGATCAGCGTGAGACCACAGCGTTCTCATGCTGCCAAACTTTTTGTAGATGTGATGAAAATAAATGACATATTCAACATGTAGTGCCCAAGACACATCAAACAGAACAAAAGAGCCGCGGACTTTTAGGGCAGACCCACATGCACACAGTCGCACACGTGTGGGACACACACACACACACACACACACACAGGGCCGGCCTGTGGCATTAAAGGAAAAAAAGAGAGTATGTGGTTTTTTTTTTATCCACTTTCCAAACCTTTTAGTCTGAAACACAGAGGGGGCTAATGCAACTGCTAAAGGCTGTGTTGTCTGTGTGTGTGTGTGTGTGTGTGTGTATCTTCTAGTAATCTGAGCTGTGATGGTCTGGCCCAAAAGCAAAGTGGTTCAGGTGCAAGGGTTTGTGGTTTATGCTTCAGTCAGACATATGTCTACTGACAGTATTTTAGATGCTGTCAAGAAAAAAAAATCAATATGATATTGAGCTTTAATTATCATATAAGACGACTGACCTTTACGTAACAAAAATCCAAGCCAAAGCTAGTTACACAAGATAACAATATGTCTGTCAAACTCATCATTACTCACTTCTCTTTTAATCCTTCACTCTTAAGAGAAACATGTTGTTAAATAATCTAAATCTGCAGCCATGAATCCATTTACATATTTGATGCGTGCTTTGTAAAAATCACATTAGAAATGGTAAATGGAAATAGTAAAATTCAAAAAGAGATTCTGTTCTTTCCCCCCAAAAGTTTTTCCACTTAGGGAACTGTGGTGTAGTGGTTTGCACTGTTGCCTCACAGCAAGAAGTTTTTTGTTTTTGTTTTTTTATTTTTTTATTTTACCTTTGCTTAACCAGATAAGTAATTTGAGAACCAGTTCTCATTTACAAGGACAACCTGGCCAAGAGGCGGCAACAGGTGGCGAAACAGTCCTGTGTTCAAGTCCAGCTCTGTTCGTCTGACACTATGAAGGTTGTGGGTTCGATGCCCAGCTGGAGTAGGACTCTTCTGTGTGGAGTCTGCATGTTCTCTCCGTGTCTGCGTGGGTTTCACCATCAAACATGCACGTTAGGTACATTAGGTCAGGTCGGCCAAATGTGGCGGCGTGCTCAGACGCAGCAGCTCTGGACGCATAGAATGCTACCATGTTTGTTTCCAGTCTGCAACTTCTGCTTCTACTGTTTATTACAGCCACGTGCAACGTTGCCTAGACCGCCATCTTCTGACCAAACTACGCTTTGCAGCCTAGTTTATTTGCTCCAAACCAGTTGTCGGAAACCCTTGTAATTTGCTTTTTCTGTTTTCGAAACTTCAGAAGTTTGATTAAACTACAAAATTAATTGAAACGTGGCTTGTGATGCCATTAGAGTAGCCATCTTTTTTCAGTTCTGCGTTACAGGAACAGTGAAATTCTGTTATCAGGGCTTCATACAATTTCCTTTCATCACCGTCCGGAACCAATCCCCAAAAACTATTCTAAACGCCCAGAACTGAATATGACTCATTTCAAACATAAAATGTTGCTTCATCATCATCTGTATTTGTTGTTGTTTGTACCATTACACGTAAAAAGTTAGAATGAGAAAATAAATTGCATTTTCCCCCCTTTATTTAAAAAAAAAAGAAAAAAAAGGAAAGCTACATGTTTCGCACTGTATGAGTTTTGCAGCTTCATCAAATTTCAGGAAAAAAAATGAACTCAATAAAAATTAAGTCTTGCTCATATTTTCCCCTGAGAGCTCAGGGAGCTTGAATTCAGTTCGAATGCTGTATGTGTATCTCAGCCCCACAGAAAGCATCGGTAACTGCTGAAGGATAATTCTCTGACATCCATTGAATGTGGTTTGTTGTTGGTTTGATCAATAGTTCAGAGTCTGAAAATGTGTGTTTGTGTTTATTACTGATGGTGGCTGATCAGGCAGATTATAAGCTAAGTGAACTCATTTTCTAACAATAGTCTGTTCATATTAATATTGATTGCACATAGCCCATTTTAAAAGTTATCTTATAATTGAAATACAACAATAACAATTAACATAACGAACTGTTTACATTTTAAAAATTCAATCAAAGAGGAATTTGTGGAAAAAAACAAACATTCAGATTAATTTGATCAGTGCTGTGTTTTAAATTCTCACACTCCTAATTATCGATCGTTGGTTTTGTATTCACACAATATGACTGTAACTTGTTCATGCGCTATTAGTTTCAGCCTTAGTGTTCTACATTTTGAATGTGGTGTCATAATAAATTTAGAAGTTAATCAAAAACTACGCTTCACTATGTTAGGTCCCAGCAAGGAGCAGCAAAAACAATAGCTGGGTTTCCATCAGCCTGTTTTTATGCGGATTTTCAGTTTGGGCATGAAAACTGCCTGAATGGAAACACAGAAAATTTGAAAGAATCCCAAAAAATCACAGAAAAGTTTTGACGCTTGAGGAAGGTGGAAAAGTTGGCATATTGACATAGGATAAAGGGAAATAAGTGCCATGGAAACATTTGTAAATTAAAGGTGAGATCTGAGTTGATTGAGATGAGTCGTTTTGTCTTCTTCTATAGTGGTAAATGACACCTGACCGGAAAATGTTGCGCCACCTACTGCTTATCTTAATGAACTTACTCCTAATATTCACATAACAGTAGTGGATGGAAACACACATAAATGCACAATTTCTTTTGCCGAATTTAAAAAAAAAAATCAGTAAAAATTTGTGATATATTTCAGTGGAAACCCAGCTATTGATCTATCAGGAACATGCAGATTGTAAGTTCACCTTAGGTGACCCTGAGAAACCTTTGCCTCTTGTAATGTTCATTAATAAAGAGATAAGAAGAATTTCTGAAACTTTCTCAATGATAAACAACAGAGTAAAACAACAGAATAAAACAAACAAACAGCCAAAGCCGGAGCTGTAATGATTTTATTATGTATTATTTCTTAATTCACCGTCTCACTCCAGTTTAAAGATGCCACAAGTCCTCTGACTGCTGCTCTCACAAACATGGCCTACCTACTTTCTCCTTCTCTCTCACTTGCACATTAAGCTTATCCTTCCCTCACACAGGCTCGCTCATAGTGGCTGCAGTCTTCTCCTAACACTCTTATTCTCACACAGGCCCCCTCATCACCAAACACTGAGCTCTCTTTATCTTGTCCTCTCTGTCGCCCCCTCTGCACAACCTCACGTCCATCACGTACATACACACACACACCAAGGTCAGTCTCCCCGTCTCCTCTTCTCCACACATGAATACTGACGCACTTAGTAAGACGGTGGCTGCGACGGCGGCGGCTTGTTTGATGTTTGATCCACCATGAATGCAAGCTTTTTGAGTGCAAGCATGTTATGCGTGTGTGTGTGTGTGTGTGTGTGTGTGTGTGTGTGTGAAGAGGTGGAAGGGAAAAAAAAGCAGCATGATGATATTTAACAAAACTCTAATGACCTACAGAATAATTGACCATACACAGAGAAAATAAAGAGAGAAAAAAGGGGTCAAAGTGAGAGACTGGATGTCTGCTTTTAGTGTAAGGGTATCTGAGGGGGCTCAACACACACGAATGTAATGACACAAACAGAGGGAGGGAGAAGGAGTGAGAGAGAGAGCGAGATAGAACAAACACTATTAGAGCATTACAATCCCTCGCATCTCTCATCCTCTCTGCTGCTTTGCTTTCGTGCCTGTCTGTCTCTGATAATGACATATCCCCACACCAGAGCAAAGGCAGATCTAAGCAGGGTCAGCGTGTGCATAATGCAAAGTGTCACACATTATATGTGCTCGGAAAGGCTGGGCTACGCAGTCATATGGTATACTTCATATGGGTGTGAGTGTGTGTGTGGCTGGGTTTTCAGTCAATCAAATCTTCACATTCTGAGGCACCAAAGTCTCCATAATCTTATCGTACTGGGGTCCACTGGGGTCCATTTACCATGTCTGTTTAATGGTCTGTCTGTGCAGAGACAACAGGGGCAGAATACTAGAAAACACATCTTACTCTGCTGCTTACAGTTTTCTTTTAAAGGGTAAGTTCTGTTTTTTTGCACATGAAACCTTATAATAAGAATATTTACGATCATATACAGAATTCTACAGGATTCTTTTAATCAAAGATAGTAAATTACACAAGATCCCAAAGTCTAGGCTTTGCCAGTGGTGTGAAATGGTACATACACATTCTGTTACCTGAGTGGGCAGAGTCACGTCTCCCATGGAGGCAGTTAGGAACCACCATCCCTCTGCCTCGTCTGGAGGAGTTGTAACGTCTTGTGAACGGATGTAAGTTTTAACTTTTAATTCATGGTTTCGCATAAAACCATTTAAATGTCCGTTTATGACCCTTGCAAAGCGAGGCGAGAAGCACCGGTTCCCAGATCTGGTGAGAAAGTGTTGCTGAGACCGTTACAGGTCTGGAAGAGAGTTAATTTTCTCCTGATGATTATGTGTCTGAAAAATGCCATTTTTGTGTCGGACTGTTCGGATACGTGTCTTGTGAAAAATGGGTCCAATATGCGTCTGGGTGACGATGGGGCGAAAGAATTGATTCTAATCTGTGATCACATTCCTTTGTCCCATAAGAATAAATGGACCAAAAACTGTGTCTAGTCTCCTAAAGGGGCGGGGCCGTGGCAAAAAACCATGTGACAGTAATACAGGAAATGAACCGTCAGTGAGATGTCTCACTCTCTACTATCAACCGTCTCTGTTATGAAAAGTGATGCAGTCCTGAGAGCTAGAACTCGTTGCTGACATCATCGCGAGCTGAAAACAACAGAGGAGCGTGTGCATTCAGACGAGCCGTTAAAAAATACAATACACTTTTGTTTTCAAAGACGTGAAACTCGCCAAATGTTTGGGCTGTCCTCTCATGTTCCGGCACTAAAACAGGAAGCTAAACATGGATATACAACCCAAAAGTGGCTCTTTCAGCTGTGTCACAAAACAAACAGTCGTTTCCGGGTTATATATTTGTGTTCAGCTTTGTGTTAGTGTCTGTGCGTGAGGGGACACCACTAAACATTCAGTGAGTTTCTCATCTTTTAATCGAGCGTTTGTCATATTTTTTGACGGATTGTCTGAGCGCACATGCTCCTCTGTTTCTTTCAGTCAGCAACAAGCTGCAGCTCTCACGACTGCGCCAGCTGTCATAATAATGCTGTAGAACATCATATATGATTAAAAA
Source organism: Naso thynnoides (assembly GCA_029783665.1). Classification (NCBI taxonomy): domain Eukaryota; kingdom Metazoa; phylum Chordata; class Actinopteri; order Acanthuriformes; family Acanthuridae; genus Naso; species Naso thynnoides. Next base: position 3,611,262 of record JAQLOL010000026.1, on the reverse strand, counting down.
AATCATTATTATAAGGCTTAATGTGCAAAAAAATTTGCTTCTCCTTTAAAAGCTTTCTGTGTATTTTTCTTGTGTTATTCCAGAAAAAAGAGACCATCAACAAAATTTGATCTGGATATTTATTTTTTTTTAATTATTATTCTAAATAATATGCAGATTGTAATAAGTGCTTTAAGCCTGAGTGGAACACTGGGCATACATGCCGAAACACAAACACGTACTTAAAAGACTCCCCCCACTCACACACAGATAACAAGCTATTCTTGTCCCAAACAGACCAGTGTTAAGCCATTAGTCTTCAGCCACACGTCCAGTATTTAAGACCGCCTCCAGCCCTCTTCTGTCACACTATCTGTCTCTCCCAAACTGCATGAGTCATGCTGTTTTGGTTACAGAGGCAGTCTGTGTTTTACATGGAACATAAGCCGCCTCGTCATCATCATGAAAGATTTCACATCCGTCCCTCTGTCACTGCAAGAGGAGGTGGAAATGTGTCGAATCCGATGTCACGAACTCTTGTCCAGCTTGCATAGATGGCCTGTGTGTTACACTAAGGTTTAGCATCTGGTGAGGCGTTTTCCTTCTGCGTCTGAACTCTAAAAAGGGGATTTCAGACACGGGAACTTTCCAGAACAATCACAAAAAACACAGAGGAGTTCAATTACACTTTGTGTTTCTGACGTTTTGCTGTCAAGCATCCAGCCCACTAAAGTGTCCTTCAGCAGAACAGAGGATTCTCTCTCACGCCAGCTTCAGAGTTGCAATTTGGCCGTTGAGCCTGACCCAGAGTCAGATTGAAAATTTGCTGTGGCTCTGCAAATCAGTAAAAAAAAAAACAGCAGTGAAAAAAGGAACAAAAGCAGCTAAAACCACACAACTGTATGCCTTGTTATCAGGCGTCTTGGGTCATTGTTTGCTGATCAGCCACAGGGGGTCACACATTGCAAGATCTTTCACATGGACACACCTCCGACAAGTTTGTCTTGTCTCCGACCAGGTTTTGTCGGGAAAACACACGCAAGAGATGACACGTTTTGTTTTTTTCCCTCTAAAATGGATGGAAGAAACTTGCAGCCACAGTAGTTTTCATACTTTAGATTTGGACTCACTGACAGGTCCAGATATTTAGCATGCTAGACGTCTGGCGAGTGTCTCGGTCATGCTCGGACTGCATCTTTTCACAGTTTGCACGTAGCGATCAAAACTCAGGGAAGCGAGCACTGATTTGCCTCTGATCTGGCTTTTGTTCATGAAGTCAAAAAACTGTCAGTGAGTGAAAAAATCAGGGCTAAAACCTTATTATCTGAACTGGCCATAAGTGACATTTATGGGTTTGGGTCGAATACTTTGAAATGTTGTAAGTTACTGAGTAAAAATTTTTGATGAAACTAGTTAATATAAACTTGGAATATGTCACATGTTCCACTAGATGTCTCTCCACCAAACAGGGAAAAAAAAGACGTAATTGGATGACATTGTGACATAGAATGAGATCACTGGTTTTGCTTATTTCATTGTTAAACTGTCACCATTAGAGTTGAAAATTTCACTGACTTAGACAAAGAGTATTTATTGTGCATTGTTTTAAAAGTTAGATATTATATGTTTTAGTTTAGTTTAATTTTGTTTTCTCAAATATAATTTACAGGAGTGACTGTCAATTTTTTCAAGTGTCAAAATATTAATGATCACGTGTCAATATGCAAATTAGTTTATGACACAATCCTGTATACACTTTTGTTGGACATTAAAAATAAAGAGCACAGTTATGAAGTAGCAAAACGAATCTAGTGCGCCCCTCAAAAACTTCATTTCCTGTTTTCACGGCTGTTTAGTGAAAAATTTTGGATCTTCACTGAACTGAAGCCTCCTGCCATATTTATTTAATAAACATCAAATACCACATGTGATCACAGGATAGATACAGATAATTAGGGCAATCTGATTATTTTCATGTGGAGAAAATCGTAATTAAATTAAGTATGTCCACATATGCTCACTGTAATTAAAGACATCATGATCACCACGTAATCAGAACCAGTTTAGAAATACACACAGTGTGGCGTATCCTCACTCACAAATTAGATCCAATTTCAATATCTTGATGTCCTGTGAAAGCAGAAATGATCAACAGCCTTTACTGGGTTAATCCAGTCACAGACTTTGATGACATCAGTCACCAATGCTTACAGAGTACATTTTTAGTTTATGAAGTCTCTACAATCATCCAAATGCAGCAGGACGAGGCGTGAAATGTATGACCGTTCCATCTGCAGTCCCTAATTTGAGAGATGTGTCTCTCATCACACTCAGTGCAATTATGCACGCCTCTGCTAACGTGAGTACTTTGATTAAATCTTGCACGACCAGCATCAGGCTCTGACAGAAATAAGTACGGCAACATCTGAGCTTGTGTGGACAGCAAACTGTTGTAACTCAGCAGGCTTTTCCAAACTTATTGCGGAGCAGAACAAAATCTTCTGCAACAGCGACGCAGGAGTGATGGGATGGTTTCCTGAGCGCAGGACGCACAGCTTCACTCCAACAAGACTCCATTTACGACGTCATTAGTTACACAAGTCCTATTCTTCACATTGTACGAGAGCATATAGTTCAGTATTAAAGGCGCTGTAACATTTTACCAGCAAAGCTGTAAACACTTTATATGAGTGTTACCAAAAACCTGGTGAAGACGGATTCAGATCAAATGATTTGATCTAATGATGGGTCACAGTGTAAAGCACGGCGTTAATAATGTGCAGGTCTCATAGGCAGCGTGTCAGTGCGCAAATTTCACTCACTTTTGTGACTAAAAATAGACGTGTGCAAACTGTAAAATGTAATCGGGGCAAGCATACTAATAATAAATTCTACTATTCAATTTAGGGTTAGGGGTTAGGGTTGGGTGAGTTGTCTTGAATTCAACAGAAGTCAAACTATGACACCCACTGGTTATTTTTTCAAAACACCGAATGGAAAAGCGAGTCAAGTTTTGTAAATAATAAATAATAAGTAATAAAACATGATGACATACACAAGAACATCAGCAAGAACAACTAGAACAGCCACCAAGACATAATGTCTGTGAACCTGCAACCTTGCTGGTTAATAATCATGAGCTAAATTACAACACAAGTTGTCTCAAGACACTTTACAGAATAGGTTTGGACCACATTATTATTCATTTGGATTAGAACCCAAAAAATGAAAGAAATTTTTACATGAACAAGCACTTTGTGACAGTAACAGGGAAAACCTTCCTTCTGACAGGCAAAAACTTCGAAACAGATCCCAACTCAGACATTATCTAACAAGAGCTGTCGGGTTGAGGGGGTGGGGAGTGTGAGACAGAGAAGAGCAAGACAGGGAGGATACACGGCAACATCCAAACAACAAAAAACATTAGAGTAAATGTATATAACTAGTAATAGTGATGGTGGTGCATGATAAAATGTACTGAGTATTAAGAAGAAGAAGAGGAAAGACTAACATGTTAACACAAAGCATAGCTGGGCAATAAGAAAATTAGCTGACTATGGACTTTCCAGCTAAATCATTTTTATATATGACATGATGTAAAATATGTAAATCCGAGAGAATGAAAACAGTTTATTCCGAAAAGAAGTCACTTTGTTGATCCCCTTGGGGAAACTGATCCTCTGCATTTGACCCATTACATTTATAGTTAACCTTAACTACACACGCTGGGAGCAGAGGGCTGCCGCGGTACAGCGCCCCGGGGACCAACTCCAGATCTTTGCCAGTGCCGCGGTCAGGGGCACTGACAGGAGTATTAACCGTAACATGCATGTCTCTGACTGGAGCGCCTGAGGAAACCCACAAAGGCACGAAGAGAACATGTAAACTCCACACAGAAAGGACCCGCGTGTGATTCCAGGACCTTCTTGCTGTGAGGCAACAGTGCTAACCACTAAGCCGGCGTGCAGTTCTGCACTCGTGGTTTGCGTGTTACATGAAATCATTTATACAAACAAAGTTTTGGAAATCCTCAACACGAAATGTTTACAATGGAATGTGAATCAGTGCCCTGAATGCCAGTTTGATTTGTTAGATGTGACGGACTAAAAGACATTGTGTGTATACTTAAGCCAACACAAACTATTTGAATTTATGCTTCTTTCCACCTTTTGCAGATTTTTTTGCTGCGTATTGCACCATCCACATCCTCATGCACAGATGCAACAAAGCAGGAACTGTGTGAAGCATTGTCTCACAGCACTACTGGCTCTGTAAAAGGGAAAAGGCACCTTTTACCAACATTGTTTACATTGTTTGCTTGCCAGCTGTTTTCTTCTGCCAAATCTTCACCACTTGTCAGTTGTTGTTTTTTTTAAATTGTTTTAGTGTTATTCTTTTTTTGTGTGTGTGTGTCCAAACACCAGTTATCCTCACTTCTATTTGGATAACAAAGATAAACAGCCTTGCTTAGAGATGTAAAATATATTATGACATTATGAAGGGGAATACATTTAAAGGTGCTCTGCAAAAATATTGCCATATCAGCATTTTAGGCGATTAGTCTAATCTTCCATGTTAAAGGTCCTAAAAAAAACCTCAAACCATCCCCACAAAGAATCTTGATCCCGGAACACAAAGAGAAATGTCGTCATATTATTGGCCTCTCATGTCTTTGGTTATCTCAGACAAACAAAATAGCCTAATTGTTTTGCACCCGTCAAAATTTTTAAAAAATATTTAATTTACAATCATATTATTTTGGGGAAATTAAGCAATACTTTTATTCCTCAACTTTTTAAAAACTCTGAGGTAGTGTTATTTTACAAAATTGTTTACATATAAACGTCATCTGCGGTGGCGCTGAGGTGCCAATCACAATCACAAAATGAAAACACAACAGCAAAAAGAAAAATAGGACAACAAATCAAAAAACACAACCGCAAATAGGACAATACAACGGCAAAAAGAAAAGTGTAACAAATATTTTACTTTTTGGGTTTGTGTTTCATCTATTTGTTGATGTGTTTTTTTCATTTTGCAGTGTGCCTTTTCTTTTTGTAATGATTCATTTGTTGTTGCGTTTTTTCTATTTGTTGTTTTGTTTTCCTTTTTGCCGTTGTGTTTAAATTTTGTGATTGTGATTTGCACCTCGAGGCCACAGTAGTTACCATTAAGACAATGGTGAGTTGACCTGCTGAAAGTTTCCATGTAAAAGGACTGCGACAAAGAGACGACGCACCTGGTCAGCAAAAATGTTTGTGGACGTTCAGAGTGAAGCACAACTGTTAGCACCAAGGAAACCACATCATTCCCACATCACTTCCTCGCCGGCTGTATGGATCCCAACAGCAGTGAGTTTGAAACCATTTATGGCAGATTCTGAACCAATCATCAGCACATTGCTCAGTCTTGTATAAAGTACCCAAAAGCTTGAGTAAAAGTAAAGATACCTCACTGGAAAATGATTTTGGTAAAAGTGAAAGTCGCCCATTGGAATATAACTTGAGTAAAAGTCTTAACGTAGCAGGTATTACTTAAGAATCAAAAGTGCAGTAAATATAAATGTACTTAATTACACAAAGTAAAAGTACAAGTAAAAAGCACATTTAAAAAGCAGTAAAGTTTGACTTTTTAAAAACAGTTTATTTTTCATTTATGTAGCCTCTGGTCTTCATAAGGATAGAATATCCCATTTATTAAAAAAATGCAATCAAAGTGGTTAAAAAAAGTGCTTTTAGAAAATTTTCGAAACTTTCTAAATTCCTTTGGGTCTGATTTGAACACAACAGGCAAAGGTTTGGCTCAAACTGAATCTGTAACTGGGAGACTGCTTCTACATAACAACAAAGTGATTTAAAATCAAACATTAAACAGGACGACAGCAGCACCCAAAGTAAAAACCAAGACATTCCTTGTACAGCAGCTTAACTGCACCTATTTGCACTCGAACCAAACATGATTGACCGATGATCCAACTTTTTGCAGTCTGTGATTGAACATTATTTACTACTCAACCAAAACAAACCAGTACCTAGTGAAGAAGATGCTTATTTGAAACGTAATAGAGTAAAAGTCTACAGAAATAAAGACAGTAAAGCACCGTTTTTTTTTTTTAAAACTACTTGAATACAGTAAGTAAGTATTTCCACTTTGTTACTATATACACTGATGTTGCTACAGAAGTAAGGTTTGTCAGATCAGGCAGCGATTCTCCTGTCTACTGTCCAGCTTTACTCTCTCAACCCTCAAAGACGCCGAGCCGCCGGCAGCATCGTGCCTCTGTAGTCTTATTTGCTGCATCCAATCACTTCAGGGTCAGACAGTATTATATTAAAGCTGCCCTTCTGCTCATCGCTGTCGGTTCTTTTTATTTGCGTACGTCTTTACTTGAATGAGCCTCGCCGCTCTCTGTGATATTCTTCCTTACCTTGGCATGTGTTGCCCTCGGGACTGCAGCTGCTTATCACACCAATCTCTAAAAATTCCAAACATAATAATACAAGAATTTTCTGCGGTGCTTGGAGTGGCGTTTGAAGGGGAAACAGGTTTGAGTCGACTGTCCCGAGCGTGACTGATTGAATACTGTAGCTGACTCTACAGACAGACTTCAAGGTCATATGTGTAAAGCTGCCAGGCAATGAGTGAATAGATTTCTAAGAGGTAGAGTGAAAGTATGTGGTCAATCGATTACTGGATCTGTGTGGAATAGATTTGAATTCCCCTGTGGAATGCTGGGAAGCACAGTCTGAAGGCATCTAAAAACACACGTGTCGCCCACGCACAGACAGTGTTTGAATTTCCAACACGGTCACTCATGTGTGTGCTCTCTGTGACTCCCACACATCCTGACCTTGCATTCAGGCTCTACCTGCCCAGCGGATGCTGTCAATGATTTTTGCCTCACGTGCAGTTTGGTGTCCCTCCATATGTGTATCCCTTTTGTGCATCCGGTTGTGCATGTGTCAGCAATCGGCTTTTCTGGCTTCCCCTCTGTTTGGGACCCTCTGCTTCTCGATAAATATTCTTGTTTATCGGATTTAGCTTATTCAGAGTAAGTATGCTATAAAATGAGTAAAACTTTTTGCATATCATCGCAGCCAGAGATGAAATTCCGTTGTCATTTGATAAATGTTTATTTGTAATTTTTAATTTTTTAGCATGATCAACTACCACTGCAAAGTCTGTAAGTGAAATTAGTGAATAATTTGTGTGAGGATCAGAGGATCAACTTGATGAGTCAATTAAAGCTGACTGTCGCCTGGAAGTTATGTAAACATGAGGCTCAGTGCACGTCTCATTGATATTAATACTGAGCTCGTAGTACCAAAGGCGGCAGCTGCCTTCCAGTCAACACACAGGGAACACTAGTCTACTGTGGCCACCATGTTTTGGTGGAGAAGGGACACTAAATAATATATTAGTATAAATATTTACAAATAATTTGAAATGGGTAAGCAGATGGGGGATGTTTTTCAGACTCAAAGGAATAAAAAAAAATTGAGGAAAAGCAAAAAAAAAAAAAAAGTGTTTGCTCTGCTCTGGTGCCTGCTTTATCTCTTTTTTTAGACACTGTAGAGATACAAGGTTGCAGGACACTGACAAACACATACACATCCATGCGAGCACACACACAAACACACACACACACGCACACACACAGCATGGGGTGTGTGCTAATGAATGCAGTACCACCTGTTCAGTGAAAGATCTAATTGCTCTCAGCAGATCCCCATTTCCTCACTATTACAGCGTTTACCAGCACCATTTAGCAGGTATGAAAGGTTGCTGCAGAGAGCGATCCTCTGCCTCACACCTCCGCTGATTTAACATTTACCAGCATCTCCTGGCACATCAGAGAACACCGGTCGCTTTTTCATGTAGGGAAGGAAGCAGGGGAGGAGAAGAAAAAGAGAGGAAGGCGGTCAAAGAAAAAAAGGAGGATTTGAAAAGGAGAAATGAAAGGATGAAGAAATTAGGTTAGGATGGAGGGGGAAAACCATTTGTTCGGCAATGGCTACATCGAATCGATTAAACTCTATTCTCATGTGCCTGAGCATTCGCTACCGTCACGCACACACATATTCGCACACACACACAGAGCTGCTGAAAGGCTCTGGGTTCACTTCATTTTTTCAGAACTTTATTTGCATATAAAAACATTTGTTGGTGTCATGAGGGATTATGAAGCTGATCCTTCAAAAGTCATACAAGACACACTCACACACTAACAACATGCATACCCATGCACAAGGATAAAGACCAGCATAAACCAACACAGCAACAACAAGTACACACACATGGACCACTGTGATTCTAAATTATACATGTACAAAACACAAACACACGGACAAGTCTGAATATTCCAATTATATTATATATTAAAGCTCCAGTAGGTAACTTTGCGAAAGTGAAAGTAAACTCGCGACTTGATCCGGAATTTCAACACAATACACCAACAAATCCCTTTATGAACCTCTGCCAAGCACCCTACACACACACATACACACAAATGCGCAGGCCGACACACACAAAGCAGCCATAACGCATCCACAGAAGTCGTACCATATCCGTAGCAACGGGAGACTCCAAA
>JAQLOL010000026.1:3577286-3598420 GCA_029783665.1 Naso thynnoides | reverse complement strand
GACATGACTTTAATGAAATATACATTACACTGTATTTAACAGCTAGGTAAAGCCGGAGGATGTTTAAGGTTTAATAGCGAAAATCAACTGTCACAGAGTAGAAAAACAGGGAAACTTCTTGCTAAATGATAGAATATACCCATAAATATGCAAAAAAAGAAAAAAAAAAGCTTCAGCTACTATTCAAGAATCTACAGTGTGATAAGACATGTTGCAGTATTTTAAGAACCTCCTTCTGTCCTCCTATCTCTCTCCCTCTCTCTCTGTGTGGATAGCTGCTGTCAGGTTGAAAGCAGGGTGCTGTCTGACTGTCCGCCTACACAAGATACCAGCCACGCTGATTCGACCCACCACTGACACACACACACACACACACACACACACAGATGCATGTCACACACATCATACAAAAACTCACACACAGGAACAGGCACGGAAACACACAGACAGCACAGAACCGAGCTTGCATCAATGTACCGCAGATATATTTGGATATACAGTATTTTTGTGTACGCAGATGCCAAGAGAAAAGTTACCATATGAAAAAATAACAGAGATCAAAGGGATTTCTTTCTGAAAAGCAGAAGGACTTGAACACCGTGTACGTGTGTATTGATTTTCTAGCTTTAGATGTCACAAAAAGTGTAAGACATTCCAAATCTGTTCTTGAATTTAAAGAAAGGGGCGTTTGACTTTTATTTTAGATAACATCCAAGTATGACTGCAATCTTGCGGATCTATCAGTGCGAACTTTCATTGTGAAAATGAGCTTTCATTTTTTAGGTGCGATAACACTTGAGCAAATAATTCTTTTGGAAATAAGACAGTAAATTTCTGTTATTTATTATACAAAAGGGCACAGTGTCTCCTTTACATTTGGAACTTCAGTACAAAGAGACTTTGTAGCTTCGCCTGTTTTTTTGTTGTTGTTGTTTCTTTCTGGTTGAAATCATCAAAGTCATTTGAAAACATATTAATTCACCTGAAAATTACAACGAGGAAGACCCTGACTTGAGGCAAGGCTACAGGAGGTCTGTTATAGATTCTTATTTTTTATTTCCTCCCGTTTCTCAAGATCACAGGTTAAATTATCTCATTATCTCAGGACAACAAAAGGCTGTTTTCTCCAGATGACGCGATAATTTATTAATTTTTTAAAATGACATTGTTTAGATTTATCAACTTCTGTAACAAACTAAATAAAGTTAAATGCGGCATCTTCCGTGATCAAAAATGACCAGTCATGCTGACTGAAGCACAAAACAAACGGGGAACCAGACTTGAATACAATTAGCATGAATACAATTAGCTACATTCATATTCAGGGAATCCATCAGTCAGCATGACATGCATAAATATTACATTATGACATGTCACGTCTTCAGGACCAGTATTAATAGGCTAATATTTAAACAAAAAAAGCAATATGAAGATTTATTTGGAGACACCATGCAATGATGTGTCAAAACTGACACTGAGGATGCCAGTTTTCCCCAGATGAAATGATCTTTTGTTTCAAAATAACATTCATGAGACTGCAAAGATTTGAATGTATAACTGGCGGTCCAGTCAGGCTTTTAAATGCAGTCGTCAAATGGTCAACCATTTAAGGTCACCGCTGCTTGACACAGAGTTACTTTGCAACAGCAGTATTTATAACTAAACTGAAAACAGAAGCGTTGATATACTGTATATGAATAGTGTTTACCTGCAATTAATAACTATTGGCTGAATGTGCATAATTTAGTCAGGCTGCACACATGCACAGCAGAATGTATAACCTGTTATTATCCCCTAAGTATCTCTCTGCCTCCATTTCATTTTCTCTGTCATTACACATGTCACATAAGTCACTGATATCATACCATACAAAACAGAGGAAAGCGGCCTTATAAAAACAATGTCATCTTCATTTCCCTTTGTAACGAGATTAAAAAAAAACAAAATCGCAATAAATGGGAAACTCAGACTGATACCTGGAAATTACTCATTCCTGACGGTGTTTTTATGCTGCAGACATTAGCCCAAACCAGCGCGATGTGACCAGAGAAAGTGTGCTTCAGGCTTAGATTTGATACACTGCCGCACTCGCACATTTCTGCAAGCATCATCTTAATGGCAAAGTCACGCCACAGACAGATGCAATAACAGGAATCTACAGCATATGGATGCTATCCATACTCATTACGCCGCGTTTGCCTTTACCTTAGACAGATGATGCGATAAAAAGAAGCAGACATCATTCCTAAATTGATGTCTGAAGTCAATTTCTATCCTTGGATCCATGTTCTGTGGTGTTTCACTAGATTGTCTATGTAACATTGCAATTTCAGCTCAAGTGCCCATGTTGTATCTGCAGCTGTGGCTCTCTAGTTGCCATATTCCAAGGAAATTGGTGAGCCAAGCTAATACCAAAAATGATACATATCTCCGATGAGAAAAACAAAAATGAAATGTAATTGGCTCCTTCTGATTTGATTTGGGTGATCTCTCAGACGGCCCAGTCTCATTCCTGGCACGTCAAATACTGACACTGCCAGGCTCTTTAGCATCTCATACAGACACAGACGGTCCCCTTGAGCATCTGTAGGAGACACAACAAACTTTCCACAAACTCTTATTGAAACGCATCCATATCAGACACTCATAGCATTTGTTCCGACCTACAGTATGGAGTAAACGGAGCAACAAAGTCTACAGAGGGATAGAGGTTGGGTTTTAGTTGATGGGTCCAACACTTGACAGTCCTCCAGCAGACCAGAGTCTGGGACCTTTATGACACCAAAAGTTAAATTGTCAAACTAACAATGTTTTCTTTAACCTAAGCTTTTTTTTCCCAGAATCCAACTACTTTTGGTCATAAACCGCATGTTTAGAAAAGTTTTGTGGCAGAAAGGCTTTGTGCATCGGACACACACACACTTAAGTGTACATTGTATGTCTGTCAAACGCCAAAGGACGGAAAAAAGCAATGACACTTGACGAGGTGGGATGAGGACGTCTTGTCCTGGAATATGGGTTGTTTTATTCCATTCATAATTTGGATGTACTGTGTTCAGATAGTAAGGATGACTAAAATTTCATTAATCCAATTCATCAAATGTGAAACAAACGACTAGAAAGTGTAGCTGAAGCATGCTGACAGCCAGACAGAGCACTGTTAAAGACACTGATCATGAGTATTGTCCTGGTTTCTATGGGTTTAATAAAACCACAATGTACATCGTCTGTTCAAACAATCCACTAAAACCCACGACACTAATGAATATAACTCAGTTTGATTAAACTTGGTTTTATCTCAACTCTAACGCCAGAATGAATGTTGGCATAGCAAATTTCTGCATTTCCCTTTGAAATTTTATGTTTTTCTGTGTTTCACTTTAAGACTGTGACAGCACTATGGTCAGGTTTGGTTAACTTCAGGTACGAAAATCATTTGGTTACAGCTCGCTTTAACTCACAATACCTGAGGCCTGTCCTACGAAGCAAGTTTAACATACCTAGGATATACATTGTTGTTACCTGGCTTCCCCAAACCTGACAAAAGAAATATCAACTCGGTGAATCAACCCGGGTTTCTGGTCAAGACATACGCATCTTCACCTATTAGGGGCGGCGTTTGCAGCAATTGCCAACATGGACAAGTCTAGCGGCGGCAGAGCGGCATATTTTAAAAAAAAAAAAAAAAAAAGTTAAAAGCAAAGATCAGTTAAGGTCAGTTATTAACACAAGACCCTTCACTCTATGCTGTGCAAGTGGTGTGAAATGGTACATACAGTTCCCATCTCCTGAGTGGGCGGAGTCACGTCTCCCATAGAGAGAGTTAGATTACCATCATCCCTCCACCACGTCTGTAAGACTTATCACATCATGTCAGTGGATTAAAGCAGATGGATTTTGTGTGGCATGACATTCGTTTGATGTAAGTTTTCACTTTTAATTCACGATTTCAAGTTTAAGACCGTTTAAACGTTAGTTTATGTCCATTCCAAAGTAAGGTGGGGAGCACCTGTTCTGAGACAGAGGTGTCGAACAAAGTTTATTTTCTTCTGATTTGTATTTGTCTGAAAAATGACTCTTTTTTTGTCAGGATGTTTGGAAGGTGTGTGTCATGTGACTCCAATATGCATCTTGGTGACGGTGGGGCGAAACAATTGGTCATAAACTGTGATCACGTTCATTTCTCCCATAAGAATGAACGGACTCAAGACCGCTTCTAGTCTCCTAAAGGGGCAGAGGCGTGGCAAAAAACCATGTGACACTGATACAGGAAATGAACAGTCAGTGAAATGTCTCACTTTCCACTAATAACATGCTCTGGTTTGAGAAAATCTGCAGAGAGTTAGTTCATATAGACCTACATTTAATCTGAGCTACTTGACGTTGATATGTGCTTAAAATGATATTTGACTTCTATCACCTCAACTGAATAAAAATGAATTTCAAATATTTTAACAGTTCAAAGGTATCTGGGGTTAGAGTGAGCTAGATACTCGGATCCTCATTAATCAGGCACCCACTTGATCTTCTTTACAATTCTCCTCACAGATTTGCATGAAGTCAAACAGGCGAACATCTAACACCTCACAGAGATTATGCTGTCAGAAGTCACGTGTTCTCAACAAGGTTCCAACGTCGGCTTCAAACACAAACATCTGCTGATATGTGCATATATTTTGTGCCATTGTAGACAACAACGACATCATGTCTCCACTCTTTTTTAAAAATAAAAAAAAGTTGCCGCCTGATACTTGTGTTTAGCACAAAAGAGAAATCTGAACAGCTGTATGCTAACTCTCTGCTGACTGTAATCATCCCTCCTTCAGTGTTCCTGTGTTGTGTTCTCCCCTCATTGCGCTTGCTTGCCTTTTCTCTCTAGCCTACCCTCTCAAATATGCATACAGTAAAGTGAATAAACAAGCACGGAGTAAATTTTTCATCTTTCTTTTCTTTTTTTTATGTCCCTGTCAACAACACAACAAACTAGTTGCTGCAAAAGCAGTCTTTGTGAGCTCCACTAAATTCAAAGAAAAGAACAGTTTGCATAACAGTTTTGGGAACTGCTCACTTCACTTCTTCTTGCAGGCGCTCTGAAACTAAAACAGCCGTGTACTTTTAGGGGAAAACCCCATTTATTGCTTTAACACTCAGCACTTTTTTATTATTAGAGAACCTGAAATCACCAAAATGGCACAATTGCCACGGCGAGGCGACTGGCTTTCAAATAGCCTCCAAACATTTGAAGCTGCTGTGCTGATGTTTGCTCATTCAATATTTATCCGAGGCATTTTTCAAACACCTGAGAGAAGAATAGAGGGTGAAATCCCAACAGAAGAACATACCACCTCTTGTGAACTGCTGAGTTTGACTTGTTTCTGAGAAAACAAGCAAACCAAAGTGTGCTCTGAAGCGTTACCAGGCGAGCTTTTTGACCAACGCTTATGCTATCTCGCAGCTTTCTTATGCAGGACATTTTCGTGGCCGCCATTCACAATTCTTATTTTATTTATTTCTTTGATTTAGGATGCGGGAGGGCCACGCATACACAGATGCAGTCTGAGCTAATGCAAAAACACACCCATGTTATGTGTTGAGCTACACAAATCAGCGGCTAACTCAGCAGTCAATATTCTTCTTCAGAGCATTAAAAGACAATCAATATAGAAATGATGGCAAAGGGCTGCTTATGCAGAACCTGAAGGGGAATGCCATTCAACCCCAGTTCTTGAAAATGTCTTTGATATTTAAAAAAAAACAGCCACTCAGGGTTACTTTTCTATCACAAAAACCAGCCTCTAGGAACCTGAGGTGTCACCGCACATCAGCAGCAGCACAGGCACAAAGCCAACCAGCCACTAACACCAAATCCCCACTCGGCAACGCAGCCCTTAATGTCCCTAATCTCATACCAGTTCTGTACAGACGCAGAGAGGGTACACTCACCATGGAAATGTGACTAAGTTAAGAACAAGAGTGTAGGTGTGGTTGCAGAAGTGAGGGAGACACAGTGAGGTCTTTATAAGTTGTGAATGCAGTCATATTGTACTGATGTTCAGTTCAGTTCAATTCAATTCAACTTAATTACAGACACGCTGGTCCAGATAAAAGACAGCAAAAACACCAAATGAGTTACATACAAAATCACAATAAAATATCACACTTCAAAAGAAATTATATACTTATACATACTGGACCTATTAGTGTCCCACAAAGAGACAAGTGTGCCAATGTCTCCAGAACTGGGATTGGTAGCGAGTGGTGCTGAACATTATGTTTGATAAAACCATCATGATTTTATTCTCAGAAGCAATTAGATGACAAATAAATGTATGTTTCTGAAAACAGCCCGGGAGGTGTTGACTCCTGCAGCAAAAAAAACCCATTTCACTGGCAGTGCTCCATCTCTGTCTCTTCAGTGACATTCTGAAGAAATCATTATAAGCTACTTTAAGTCGCTGTGAGCTCGCTTTTCTGTAGTTTGACCACAGGTGGGCAGTTTAAAGCGGAATACAACATGCTCTAAACAAAGACACTTTCACTTCACCGATGCACATACTAAACTTGCACATGAGCATGTTAGCTTGTGCATACATCTTACAGCATTCCCTATAAATGTCATCATCATCTGTCATTTGCTCTGTGAGGAAAAATGTCCAAGACATTTTTGACCTCAAGATTGTTATCAGACAATTTGAAGTCAGGAAATTTTAGACGCTCGTCCTCTTTGGTTCTGCAAATTAAGACCACACTCTCTCCATATTTATATATCTTTCCTTTTTGTCTTCTTTTTGTGAAAAGCATTTTTTTTTGTACTTTAATGAAATGTGCTACATAAATAAAACTTGATTTGATTTGAAGTTTTAGAAAAGATGAGAGTGCTGCTTGGATCAATGTGATGAATATGTTAAAATTCAGGTGCTCGTCAGCTCAGGCAAGAATGACAAAGCAAAAAAAAGGACTGTCAGCTTACTATAAAAAGGGAAGTCCAAGTTGAGGAGCAGCTTTGCTTTGATTTATATATTGCATGTAGCACAATTTGTTGTACTCCAAAACAAAAGCAGACAAACAAATAAATAAATAAATAAATAAACGTTTATTAATAGATAAAGTTGTACCTGCAGTTATTTTTTGCCTTATCATAAATTGGTGCCAAGTTTCAGCACCTTTTGAGGAAAATATTAGCTGTTAACCAACCAGCAGAATAATGTTTGGTCCTGACATCCTCTCCTGTTTCGTACGTTGGGTCCTGAGAGATCAAACATGGGGCAAGAAATCTTTACAGAGGACTTGGTGCAGCTGTAAGGGTTGTTGCTGATGGTGCACAGTTGTAGTTGATGGCAACGCAATTGATCATATCAGTTTTTTCAGTTTAGCTTTTCTCATCTGAGTTGTGGAAATGAGACCTCACGAGCAGGGAACACACAACAAATCTGATACGTTTTAGGAGATTTATTGCACAATGATGAATGAATGAACAATGAATGGATTGAATGGATGGATGGATTATTGAAGCGGTGTGGGGAGGTTTGGAGGTCTGTTGTGGCATCGAGGCAGCGATGAACCCCCTAGTGTCCTAGAGGAGAGAAGACAGGGAGACAAAAGAGAGGGTGGGAGGGAAGGATGCGAATGCAGGAGCGAGAGACTGAGGAGAGGGTTAGTTCTGCTTATGTAGAAGGCTAGAGGGCTGTGATTGGACTGTGTTCCCGCTCCTGAAACTGCGCTTTAACAAGCTTCGATTCCTTGGGAGATTTTAGTATGTTAAACTTAAATTTGAAGTGTGGAGGTAGCTTTCGTAGACACTGTGTTTTCATGACTCATGTTCACAACGAGAAACACAGAAAATCGCCAGACATTTAGACCCCATTTAAATTTTTGGATCTAATGAAACAGTTTTGTTGCGGCCTTTCATTTACATGACACATTTTTGAAATGGGGTTCCATAGTTCTACCCTTTCTCCTCAGCTGTGTAAACTGGCAAACCACAAAGCCTGTGAAAGCGGTGACTACGCCAATGCTAATGCTAGCGCAAGTAAATGCATTCTGCAATAGCCACCGACACACTCCAATTAAACACTCCACAGTGCACCCAAAGCAAGTTGAATATGACAACAGTCTATTGAGGCAAATAGAGTGTTCGTAGAAAAATTTTGAAGTCAAACTACGGCTAAAAATTCCTTAATTTGTGGCTGCTTAGGGCTTTGCAGCAACAGGAAGTAAACAACTTTAAGCAGCTCCAACAATATGTCATCACAAACTTACTTCGACTATTGATCTGGCATGCATACAACAGTGCTTTCAGTTTTTCAGTGCAAATTTTTTGTAAAGACGCCAGCAAGAGACTTCTCCATTTTTAGTAGCTCTGCTCCCATCTAAAAGTGGCCTTAGTCAAGATGGAAGATGAGATAACAGTCATACGAATATGACGGTAATATGAGTAATTTTGGCATTTACGTTGGAGGGATTGTTTTAATTATCCCCAAATGAAATGCACAAAGAAGACAGAGAAGTGGCTCAGAGCTGCACAAAAGCTGAAACTTACTTTGAATGGTGGTGAAACACCTTCAGGGAGATGTATGAAAACAAAGTGGTTACAATAATGAGATGAACGTCCTCTATGCTATTTCCAAAAACAGCATAATTAATATCAGCGTCATTATGTAATCAGTATATAATGTATTCATTTGGTTTGTAGAATAAGGGAGGAATGCAGCGAGTGCAGAAGTGCCCCTCCATTCTGAACACCAACTGCAGCGGTTTGTGACAGCAGAGGAGAGGGTTTATTTTGGAACAAGTCCATAATATTATGTTTTCATGAATAAGAATAAATTACAAACCTTTTTTTTTGTAATTTTTCAACAGCAAACACTGGCTTTGATTACAGCCCACAGTCTGTCGACAAGATCATTTAAATAAAGTTCATGTACTCCTGTCCTTTCTGTTCTCTGCTTTGTCAAACTGCAGAGCCGTGGTCCACCCCCCCACCCCAGCAGCCCAACCTCCAGTTATGGCATGAATATACAAATCAACTGTGCAGTCTGAGTTGTGCATTTAGCAGGTGTTTTACAACAGCTCCCTACATGACTCCAGCAGTCAGATTTGATAATGCTGAACATTTACTGCTGTCTCCCCAAGCCATGAACGAGAGGGGAGATTTGTCTCCTTCCTTTATCTGTAATGTCACGTCAATGAACGGCCTCCTAGTGACTGAACTGGAAAAGATGGTGGAGCTGACTGTATGGGCGGACCCATAGGGATTTTCCGGGGATTAGGGTACATTGTCATGACAGCTGAAGCCAAAAAAGACCAGTTTCAGCTCACGGTGCCAATCCTCAGGTTTTTGAATTGTTTCTCCTGGAGGCTGAGAGGAAATTCATATTTTGTTCACTTGGCATTGGAGGCCATCTGGGTTTCCTGAATTTAATTCTACCATCATAGACACACACCCACACACACACACACACACACACACAGGGGGGCGCGTATGTGTCTGTTCACAAGTCCTGCACAAATTCAAAGCACACACAGGTTCAGATTATAATGTTGTGTGGCTGCAGGTACAAAGTGACCTTCTGGCTGATGATGAGAGGGAAAGAAACAGAGCAACTGACAGGGAAAAACAAAACTGAGAGAGAGATTCCATGTGAGCTAAAGGGCAGAATATCATCATCACACACACGGGCAAATGTTCAACAAGGGAGAGACAGAAAGCTAGAATATCATTCACCTCGCACTGGGTTTGGATGATATGGCTGTGTGATGCTAGCGAAAATAAACTGTGCCTGTTACTGTCTCACAATAGTAAGATATATAAAAAATATCATATTTTCGAATACATCAGTATGTCCCTACATATGTTTAAGGTCCACCCTGTAGAAAAAGTTGATTTCTGGGTCTCGTTCTCAACCTGTCAGTCAGCTCATCGGGTACTGACGCTTTGGGTCGGTAGTGGTCCCGAACTATCGACCCAAAGCGTCAAGATCTGATGAGTTGGAAATCTTACAAATAGGACCTTTAAACCTGTCGAGGTGGTTTTCTGTCGGTAGCAGAGAGGATGTCTAAGAAAAGTTCACCAGGGTTAAACTTGATCAAAGCAACTTCACAAATTTAATAACAATACGGTGCACAAAAAGAGATCAGTCAATGGATGGAAATGTTACTGTTCCTAGATGGAAGCTCTTCCCTTATTTTCAGTTGTGTTAGTCCTCTGTAGCAACAGTGCAAGTGAACGAGCATTACTTCATCAGGACATTATGGAAATCACAAGACTGTAGGTCCCAACCCACAATATCGGCTGATATCGGCTTATCACAGATGTATCTGTATGAGTGTTAATGGTGTCTGATATACATAAATATTAAAACTGTTTTGTTAAAACTGGAAAAAAAATGCTTACACTTAATAAGTGAAGTGTTTACTGTTGAGTGCACAGACGTTTGGAAAGTTTTTTTAAAGCAGCACTATGTAACTTTGACAACGACCCACGGCTTTGAAAAACAAAAGTTAAATGTCGCACAAAGATAAACAGCTATTTTAGTAAAACTGGGTGATATTTCACAAAGAAAATGTCCTCTGGTTTTCCCTCTGATGTCTTACAACTGCTCTGTCTGTCTGCAGCCCCAACCACGACCCGCTGCTGCAGCTGCAGCTGCAGCTTCAGTCTGCAGGCAGCCTACATGTTGCTTTCAGGAACATTTGTAAATCACAGAGATGAGGCAGAGCAGTTGGAGGACATCAGATGGAAAACCAGAGGACACTTTCTTCATAAAATATGACCTGATTTTACTAAAATTGCAGTTTTGTGTGACATATTAATGCGCATCATTAAGTTTTGATTTTCAAAGCCACAGGTCATGGTCAAAATGTAGGATTTTTTGCCTTCATTAGGCTACATATCTTTGTCACAAGTATTTGATAACCACATACAGCCGGTGTTATATATACATATACATAATATTGGCAGACATATTGGATATCATAATTTTCTTGCTCTCTAATATCTGTATCAGCATCAGCCCATATCAGTCAGGCCCTACACAAGACTTGCTCTTTCATCAGTGTGATTGGATTCACTATTATTTTTCACAAATTTGTGTCATTAAGGTTAACAAAAAAAAACAAAAAGAGGCATTCTTAATGGATAATTTTATGTAGAAAGGTCTGGAGTTTTCAACTGGATTTACATGAAAATCCCATAACAATATATATATTTGCATTATTAAACCTGAAATGACTTTTTGCTTAAAGATTTTGTATATTTTGCTTGCATCTGTTATGCACAACACAGTACAGCAGGGGTGAGTAAAATTATTTGCAAGAGTAGATGGGAGTAGCAACCTTCGCAATGTAGTCAAGCTCAACCACATCCCTCCCTCGCAAAGCTTTGTGTCTTTTTAGTACTCACATACATGAATAATTCACTTTCAAATGAAGTGACTTATTAGTGTGCATGAGGCCAGAAAACAGAAAATATTCTAGTGTTTGAATTCATACAAATAAAGCGAGTAAATGATTTTATTAGCACCGGGTGTGAACACACGGCAACAGTGCAAGAATGAATCACTCTCAGCTCTGGCACACTGTCTCGTCTTGCTCAGTTTTTACTTACTTTTCTCCTCATTTGTTTTTGTCTTAAAAATTCTCTCCTAAATGCTGACACAGTGCGCGTCAACTAAGTACATCAATAGCTGGATTTCCATCAGCCTGTTTTCATGCCCATTTTTGATTTGCACATAAAAACGCCTGAATGGAAATTCAGAAAATTTGAAAAAATCCCCAAATATCCTAAATAAGTTTTTACGCTTGTGGGGGTTGGAAAAGTCGGCATAAGTGCAATGGAAAAAGATTTAGCAAATAAAAGATGAGACTCAGAGATCATGTGACTTAAATGTCACTCTGGCGACAGTAGTCCCTTGCACCGGAGAAGCAATGGCGGCAGTGGCAGACAAAAACACACGGTATGTGTGGACTGATGCGGAAACTTCAGCATTTCTTGACTTGGTTAGTTGCATTTTTCCTCGTGTTCTTTTCTTTCCGTTTGCATTTGTTTATTTGCGCCTTGTAATTACGTCATCACGTCGCTCCGTCTTCCGCTGAGGTAAATGACACCTGACTGAAAAATGTTGCGCAATGAACAGTAAAAATTTGTGATACTTTTTAATGGAAACCCAGCCAGTGACTGACAATTAACCCCTGTTGGAGCGACATTTGCCTCTGCTGTTCCGTGAAAAAACTGAAAACACATTACAGCAAGAAAACATTTGTTATGCTGCTTCCTTTTCTCCTCATGCACACCGAAAGATATAATGAATACCCACTTCTGACTGTAGTAGCGCCAGTGGCTGCAGGACATTTTGGTTTGGCATGCTAAACATCACAAACTCTGAGGACACAGACACACTAACTACTGCTCTGGTGAGCCTAAAGATATTCCTGTTAACATGACATGAACATATGACATATTAAACACACACATTAAATACAATACACAGCTGGATCGTGCATATAGTGAAACCCACATATGTCAGATCAAATGTTATTTTATCAGAGAGCATCCTGAAGTATTTCCTGGAGTGCAGTAAGTGGACTGAGGCCACACATTCAAACACATTCACGCACTGAAGGTCGCATGGGAGCAGGCACGCATGTTCACACAATTAAGAGCGGATATGAGGCCATTCATATACACACGTACACACACACAAACACGCACACACTCAGAGGTTAAGCACTGACTATAATGAGATGAGTAATTAGTTGTGTCAGATAGCTCGTCTGCCAGAAGGAGAGGAGAGGGGAGGAGAAGGGTGCCAACGCTGCTCACCTCCTCCTTCTCCTCTTTCCCATTTGCTTTGTTTTTCCACTTACTCCTTCAGTATCTCTCTTTTTGGCTAAATGAAGGGAGGAGAGTGGAACATTTCCCCCCCCAGGGCGACAGAGCAGAGAGGAGCCTCTGCCAGGATATCACGCCTCCCCTCCACTCTGGCCTCCTCTCTCTGAGGTTACATCTGAGGGAGAGGAGCATATGGCCGATCGCCTCCTCATCTGGATCCAGAAGAGACAGACGAGGGGAAAGAGATGAGGCGGCTCAGTGCGCATTTGATGGGCAGCGGCAGAATGAGGCAGCCATGTCCAAGCTCTTCTGAGTTAACATGATGTGCAGGTTTACGGTCGAGCCAGACAAGCAGAAAACATCAAAAGTATGATATTATGGTAAAAGTCTCGTTTGGCGGGTGGGTGGGGGCATTGGGTCATCACAAGACAGAGTGCAGAGCTATGAACTAGCTGGAGTCATCTGTAGCCTTCCATAGCTGCTACTTTGTTATGCATATTTTAAATATTCTGCTCTTCTTTCAGTGAGGCTGGTCAGCAGCTGCAGTAAACTTGTGATAATGAAACAATTACATTTTAAAGCAACGCAAGATGGATTTTCAGCAATCTTGTGTTAAGTACCCAAAAGCCATATATGAGTAAAAATAAAAATGTCTCACTGAAAAATGACTTTGGTAAAAGTGAAAGTCGCCTATTAGAATATAAATCAAGTAAAAGTATCTAAAAAAGGTGGTATTTACTCCACTTAAGTTAGGCACATGCACCTGTACATGTACCTGTACATGTAAAAAGCAGTCAAGTTTCACTTTTTAAAAACTGCTTTTCATTAATGTAGCTTCTGATCTTCATTAGGACAGAACAACCCTGTCATAAAACACAATGCAAAAAAATGCAATGCAAAAGTGATTAAAAAAAAAAAAGTACCAAACTTTCTAAACTCATGAGGGCCTGATTTGAACACAGCAAGCAAAAGTTAAGCTCACGTTGAATCTGCAACTGGACAACTGCTTCTACGTCATGACATGTTTTATGTTTTCAGAGTTAAACATAAAACATGACGACAGCACCCCCCAAAGTTAAAACCCAGGGCCAGATGTGCTGCTTCTGTGACAGCTAAACCTGTGCAGATGAGAGTTTTGCAATCTACGCAGCACACATAAAGGGTGAAATGCATGCAAACTGCACTGCCACTTATAGCTATGCCTGTCCCATTTGCATACATGTAAATTAGGAAATATTAAAAAAATGTAGCACAAAATTGCCCCTCTTCCCATGCAAACAAGTGTCGCTGCAAATATCGTCTAATACACAAAGACCAGCGCTAATTGCCACAAGCAGTTACAACGATGCAATTTAACACTAAGGAAAGCCGTGTATTGAATCGGCACAATTTCTCTCTCTCTCTCTCTTCAAAGCCTCATTATTCATCCATAAGGGCTGCCTTATTACAAATAGATTTCACATATAAACCTGGGATCTGCGTGTAATGGCGGACCTGTGATGATGTGCAGCAGAATAAATAATAGTAATTACCATCAAATCCTGGCCGGTTCTCTTAATGAAGCAACCACAGCACTATGCGTAAAAGCACACAGACTTTTTCTAATTTTAGAGACACATGTACAGTGTCGGTTGTTGTGAGAAGATGCTTCAGCCAGCTGCAACACACCGCCGACTGTGAGCAACGAAACTGACGCTTCCTGCAAAATGTTGTGCTCTCTCTGCAGACTCCATCATGAACCAGTCTGTGCTCTGAAATATAGAGAAAAGACTGAAACACTTGAAAAGAATCTGCTTACTCAATTTGATGCAAAAGGAGGGCAAATTGCACTCAGCTGTCAAACATTGTGAATGTGTTAGCGCCGGCATATGATTAGCGCAAATTCTTTTGTGGATAAGGTGGTAAAATGGAGCAGATTGCACCTGCTAATTCTGTGCAAATCATGGTGCTTTTAGTGGGTACAATCCATTCTTGTTCACACTTTCGCCTAACATGATAAACCAATGATCCAACTTCTTGCAGTCTGTGATCCAACATTAATGGCTATTGACACAAAACAAAACAAAACAAAACAAAAAAGTTACTGGCTAGTACCAAAATTCTCCTGGTTTTATTTAGTCACAAGTAACTCAGATTCTTATGAGAAATGTAACGGAGTAAAAGTATCTGTTTTCTTTGGAAAATGTAGTAAAATAAAAGTGAAAGTCTACAAAGATAGAAATAGTAAAGTACAGATACTTTAAAGAAGAAAAATCAGTAACAGTGCAGCACAGTGACAAAGTATTTCTACCTCGTTACTATGCAACACTGATTTTCAGTGTTGCTACAGGCTGTCGAATCCAAATGTATTCAGTGCCTGCAGGCTGTCACGAAGGTTTTTGTGATGGTGGCCCAAAATCACCGTTGAATTTTGCATTAAACAGCAGTAAGTTACATCAAATAGACCCATAAGTAATGCAATATGAAAGATATCACTCAGCAAGGCACCATGGAATCTCCAGCCTGCTCTCATTAAATTATGAAAAGTTTGAAAAATTCTGTCATTGATTTGCACTGGAAACACTTGTAAGCTGTGGATTTTTTCAACTGATGTGACATTTACAACTTCCAACCCCACCAACTCTCTAATAAAATTGACATTTCCGCACTCTCTCTTTCCTGACTGCAGGTAAAATAAAGAGGAAGGTGGGAGGAGCAAAACGGGATGGGGTGAGGGAAGTTGGGAGCATTGGAGTCCAAGGGAGGAAAGGGAAGGGGATGAAGGAGGGAGAAAAATGGGGAAAGCAAAGTGTGTTTTTGTATTTTTATTGCATGCGCTCTCCCTCTTGCCCCTTAAAATTTCCCCTGCATGTATTTTTAATTCATACAGATGGCAATAAAATGAACATAACGGTTCAGCTGAGTTGAAAGAAAGAAAGAGAGAAATGGGAAACTATGAGAAAAGGATTCAAGCTAGGAGAGAGGAGTGGGAGGATGTGATGACAAAGACAGAACAACAGACTGAGAAAAAAAAATGGGACGGGGGGGATGCATAGAGGTGGAAAAGAAAAAAGAAGGACTCAGTCCAGCCTGGTGTTGACAACTGCCTCAGCATGACAGGCCGGAGAGAAAGAGAGAAGCAGGAGGTACGGGAGAGAAAAGCCTAAGGTGCTGTATCGTCACAACGAAAGGACAGCAGGAGAAAAAATAGGGGTGAAAAAGAAAATTGGGAAGGAAGGAGAAGAGATGAGGGTCAAATAAGAAAATGAGTAGCGAGAGGAAAGACGAGCAGAGACTGAGGGAAAGTCGAACAGAGAGAAAAGAAGTGTGCATTGATGGAAGAAGGGACAGAGAGATTTTTCTGTCAGAGTAATTAGCAGCTGCTGAGTTGAAATGGAGTCCAGCGTGGCACGTGCACACAAACACACAAACACACACCATCTGTGGCAAACACAGGCAGGCAAAGGCCCACACTGTGCACAAAAACACACAAACAGGGTCTCCCCAAGATGTTTTTTCTGCTACTTAGTCCCCAGTCTCTGTGGTGCACCAACCACCGCTGCTGACACAGACTTCTGAAAATGAGACATGTCCAAGCACAGAGGTCACTGCTGCACCCCGCATGGGCTCACCTCCCACTTACAAGAAGGAGAAAAGGCTGAAATGTAATAAAAATATAAGCAAAAATAAATAAATACCCTAGCCTGCAAAGAGCAAAGAGAGGCAGGTTGGTTTTATAATAAATACTGCATTTAGCAAAACAAGTGAGCGAAATGCTGTCGAGGATGTCTAAAAAAGCAGCAAATTATAGAAACAGCCTTGACTTTGCTGCAAAAGTCATGGGTGACTTTTATTGTTGAGGCTGCAGCTCCTCTCGGAACAGAAGCCTTCCAGCGTACCTCAAGGTGGCTCTCGTTAAAAAGCAGATTCATGTTTAAGGATGGAGATTAATGTAAAACAATGTGCCCATTGGTTCGCTTCCCACAGCGGGGCCACATGGCCAAACTGATACAATCAACATTTATTAGACAATTTTTGGGAGCTTGAAGGCAGGGAGACCTCTCTTCGAAAAGTAATTATTTTCTATTGGGGCCTTGTTAAAAATCAGAGTAATGTGTCTTTTACAGCACAGTACAACACCCAGACACTTTTAGTGCCACCTCTGGCTATTCATGATCCACCACTGCTCCATTCAGCAGGGTATTGTATTCCAATAAAATCCCATTGACTAGGCAGCCCAGTTCAATTTCTAAGAGGAGCTATGTGATAATCTGGGTAAAGAGAAATGGATTTTCCCTTAAAATGGTCACTGCTCTGTGAGAGACAGAGGGAGGAGGTATGCACAGACAGCAAGGACAAAAAGAATGAGTGAGTATGGGAGGCAAGGTGAGAAAGAGCGAGAGAGAAATAAAGGGGAGGGTAAGAGAAAGACATATCAGGGCAGGGAGGCATGGATGGGACACATTTACACCCACGCTGTAGAAGAAAGGGGGCAAATCAATGGCAATTGCTCAGCATTTAGCACAGCATCAATCACTTGATTGCTAGTCAGCCTGGATTACAGAGTAGAGTTTACAATTAGCTCACTATAGACCAGACTGGACACACACACACACACACACACACACACACACACACACATATGCACCCCAATGAGTTACTTGGCCAGCCAGCCAACAGATTAGATTTTAAGCTAACTCCAATCTGCAGATTTAATTATTCCCTTAGTGAGAATTTTCTTTTTCGTCTCTGGAATTTGTCACTCTCATCAAGTCAGTCATCTAATCAGTCAGTCATCCCAAAAACCAGCCAGCGAACCACCTGCCTGACCTGGCAGCAGGCCGATCACAACGTCCTCCGGCCGGCCAATCAGTGAGCCGGAGAGGTCACTCAGTATGAAAATACATTCACGCTTTATCGTCTCTTGTGTCTTTTGATATACACGCATAGAAGTAGCTACATAGTAGTTATTTAGGCCTTTGGTCCTGATCATTTATGAGTTTTTTGGGGCTACTTTACTTTTTACTAAATCTATTTTTAAAATGTTCAGTCTTAACCTGACAAGGGACAGCACCAGAAAATGATAAAACTGGACTCCATTTAGCACAATTACATCACAGAGTGACGTTGCTTATGAACATGTATGATCATTTGCAAAGCTTGAATGAAAAGAGAGAAAAAGGGAGAGAGGCTATTAAAATCCTGCAGTGTGTGATTGTACACATGTGTGTGTGTGTGCATAAATGTAAAGTCTGTGGTCTGTGTCTTGAGTCTGTGTTTCAATGTGAGAGTGTCTGTGTGTGTGTGTGTGTGTGTGTGTGTGTGTGTGTGTGTGTGCGGCGGAGAGGGGACACAATATGGCACCATTAAGCCACTTCTAATAACATCACATTCAGCATGGAGCCTCTAAGATCTCAGTGGCCTCTGCGCAGGCCTGTGTGTGTGTGCGTGTGTGTGTACAGCTATCTTCATGAGAGTCATGGTATGTTTCAGACATTTTTGGAAAGCAAGGCCAGACTTAAAAAGTCTTTGAAAGTGCTTTTAAGGGTTAGGATTAGGATTAGGTTAGGATAAGTGGGATTGGGAAAACTCTGTTAGGATGAGAGTCCTCACAAAGATAAAAAGATAAGCTAGAAGTCCCTCACCTCGTACTGTATATGTGCCGGTGTGTTTATTGCCTTTATATATTTGCTGATGTCCAGTGCTTTAAGTGGAAAAAAATAAGTGCCGGTACTTCCTCTTTTTTACCTGTTGGCAAGTGAATTGGGTGGCCGGTTATCAGCAAATCATATTAGTCCATGTTCTGAATTTTTACAGTCAACAAAAGATACTAGAAGATAATACTGATTTTCACGAAATTAATTTATTAAACAAACTAGGCCTACTTTGAGTTTCCTGCCTCAGTATTTGAAAATAAAAATTTGACTGTCAGAGAGCTGTGTCATGATCCTTTCCTGTTCGTGTTCCTACGGCAACATTACTATCTTTACTATTTTTAAATATTTCTTTGCTCTTCCCCGATCATTCTGCATTGCTGTGACTCGCTCTGAAACGCAGCCGGTGGGTGCTGACGGACGGCAGAGCACGAAGCAAATGCAAAGCGCAGCCGTTTGGGAGCACACACACGACTTTAGTGCATGGATGCAGCGTTAATGAGACGTTCCGCTTTCGCAAGAACAAAAAAGTAAGTGTCATGTAGTCCGGGAGAGAGAAGACTCCCTAATGTAATGAATCGTCAAGAGACACTCTGATAGGGAGACGACAGGAAAGGTACTGGGAGCTTGTGAGAGATCCTGGTACGCTGTAAAAAGTCCCGGAATTTCCAGAGGGTAAATACTAGAAGTGGGGGTATTGCGTACTGATGCGTACCAGCCCACTTAAAGCACTGCTGATGTCCATACACGTACTCTATCTAAATAAACCCTATATAGTCTGAGCATGACATGTTAAAGGTTTCTGTAAGGGTTCGAGATTAGCATGTAGAAGTTGTGGTTAGTTTTAGTCTTTAGAATGTGAATGTTAGTCTGTGTAGTGTCCAAGAAGTGTTGGGAAGCACACTTGTCTCAGGACCTGACACACTAAAGGTTTGCATGCGTGAAAACATGCAAACTTGATATCACCCACAGAAAAATGTGCAACAGAAAAATGTGCACTCTGATCTACTAAGGGTGCGCGCAGAAGATTGCATCTTTCAAATTAGCAAGACAGCGCACTCGTTTTTACCAGAGTGTGCAAAATACATTGAGGAGAAAATGCAAATACATGAATTTAGCACTAGCATTGCGATTTATCAAACCTGAAAGCAATTTCAGTGACGGCAGTTCGCGTCTGTGCACAGACGGCTGCTGTTACTGGGGAGATGAGGAGTCGTAGGCGAAATGAAAGAATACGTGGAGAACGTGGTTTTAACACTAGGGTCAACATTTTTGGTATGACGGAAGAAAAAGGAATACATATCGCCTGTCCAGCGATGCAGTTTTGAAGCTTTTGGATGAGCTCAGGGCTGATTTGGAGCCTCGTATGAGACTTTTCAGGCTGCGAACTGTGGAGTCTCACACGATGTGATTTATGTTTTGTAAAATCATTCCTCGCAAAATGAATAAAAAACATGATTTAGGAGAACAGGATATGGTAAAAAAAAAATGATAAGATTTATCTTAAGTATTTTTGCCTCTCCAAATGAATGGAAACCCCTTTGGCCAGTTGTTGGCTGGTAATTACTTGGCAGGTGATGTTGCAGAGTGATGCAAAAATAATTTAGATGTAATGTAAAGAATTACCTTAAACAGAGAATAAGTAAGTCAAATATCACACATTATTTTTTATGTAATGTGAAATCTTTAACTTTTGTGAGTAACCCCATCCACACCAGACATAGATGATCTAAAAATGACTCATGCTATTATATGACATCTCTATTACATCTCTAGCTGATAAAAGGGGAACCAAATTCTACACAAACACAAACTGCACATTTATTCAGTTATTATGGCAATTTCATGTAACCCAAAATTTACATGTGTGCTTTTGCTGAAAAGTTATTTTTAAATTATAGGTCTCTTTTTCCTTCATCTTACTAATGTCTGTCATTTCCTTTTCTTTCTGAAGAGAGTTTGTAGCTTTGAGAAAATGTTCTAGGTAAGACTTTTTCAGCTTCATGTTACAATATTTTGGAAAATTCAGAGAAACAGAGGAGAATGCCTAACGAGCGCAAATCAACAAAATCATGATGCATAAAAATTAGACAATATGCCTGAACTGGTGTAAGCAGGGAAACAAATTGGAAGTAAGCAACTGACACTGACATCTTGAGTTTACGTGAATGTTTAAAACAGCTCGGAACAGTTTCTGTTATGTGCAGCTTTTGCAAAGTGACACTTTTTATCTTATGTCTGCACCAGATCTGTCCTGCTTGGGGGCAGCACAAATGGAAAGTTAACGAGGGTTAAGCAAAGCCAAATTTCATATTCAGTTTCTCATTAAAATGCCTGTTTTCTTCCTGCGGGTATGAACAAAGTCACCAAACTGACAGTGTAAAGCCATATGCTGACAAGCCGGTCAATTGAAAATATATGATCCCAGCAACAGGTGTTTATGAGACGACAGTAAGAAATGATTTCATACACGTGAGAGTGACCTCATCAATCAGAAAGTCAGATTAAACCCGCCATATGCTGTTTTTGTTTTTGTTTTTTTAAATTTTGGGGTTTATTTTGGGTTGTTTTTTGCTGTTTATTATCAAAGGTCCTACTATAAGGTATGAATTTATATGTAAATATATCTATATCTATCTATGTATATCTCTCTCTCTCTCTCTCTCTTTCCC
>JAQLOL010000026.1:3565298-3577186 GCA_029783665.1 Naso thynnoides | reverse complement strand
AGGCAACATTTAGTATCATTCAAGTCTTGGCTCAATACTGAAAAAGTAGTGAAGTGTGTTAGGCATGACTGCATATGTAACATTTATGTTGAGACTTAAATGAGACAGTATGTAAGTAAAGTTGTTTTAATGTAGAGTGAATAAAAGTATTTAAGTAAAAAAAAAAAACTCAAGTAAAAGAAAAAAATATCTGCTCTTCAAATTTAAAGCTGCTTTCAATTTTATTATTACTTTATACGTGATTTATCTTTACACATTAAAAGCCTAAAAGAGCACTCCTCTTTCAAAATAAGTTAATGTCATTGCCTCATACCCCCCCCCCCCGTATTTATTAAAGGATAACAAAATGTGTCAAAGTACCATTTTAATTAAGCATTGTGGTGCTGCAGAGTTTTCCTGCACTGCATGTCATATACTACAGACTTTAGAGAAGATCTTTGTTCAGTACAGATCCCTGGAAAAATCACAATATAAGTGATTATAATAAATGATATAAGAGTGATGAAAAAAGTTAATTCCCTCTAATATCAAAAACATATTGCTATTGCAATATCATTTCTGTATTTATTTCAAAATCATGCGGCCCTAGCATGTGCATTGGTTAGTGGAAGTGATGTCTGCAGTCATGTGCTCAATGGGGAAGCAAAAACTGATCCTATGTTGATGTCAGGTGGGAACTTTAATCCCTCTGTGAATTCAGACGACTCAAGCAGGTCAAGTGGCTGTTTAAATCAGGTCCCTGACTTCTCTAAGACCTGATGTGATCTTTATTCAGGTGCATTATCCGTCATTATCATTAACTTATTAGTATTAAAAGGCCTTCCTACTAACTGTGTCCTTCTTGTGATTGGATTTTTAAAATCCACCTCAGTCAGGCTGGGATGCCGTACTTGTCATTGACATTGCATGTCCCAGGTAAAGAGAAGCGACGCCACAGACAGATGTTATTTGTTTCTAAATCATTATTATTAAGCCTGTTGCTTTTATTGGGTTGGCTTAACTTTAAGTAGGATGAGATGGTGTTGGGTGACCTTTCAACCTGCTGGGCGGATTTTCTTAAGAATGTTAAGATGTTGACAATTCACTGACCTAAAAAAAAAGCCCTTTAATTTTTGAGGACATTCAAAAACAGGAGAGAAATTAATCCAGTTTAAAAACCCTGTTTGCCTCTGATTTTAGAATTAAAAAATTCAGTGATAAAACAACAATTTGTAGTACACAGCAAAAGAAAGACATCAGCTGGGGGTTGTAGTATTGAGACTTCACAAAGCGTGACACCCCCATATGGAAACACCATATGTCCTCATCAATACAACATACTAATTCATAATACATACTCACACACAGTCTGCAAAATGACACATACGACAGCACACACGCAAACACTGCCGGCACAGACACACACACACAGGATCACACACAAACGCACACACTGTTTAGTTGGTGTAATGACCCATTTGGCATTGAGCAGCATCTGTTTAGCAAATGAAGACTTGTAGTTGGGATGTTAGTAATTTTCCGCCTGACACAGTGAGCAAACAGGGGAGGCAGGATCCTCTTTAGCACTTACAACCAATGGCCTGTCCTGTCTCACCACTGCCTTGTCATTCCTCTCTCTCCTTCCCAACCCTCCTGTCACGACCCACTGTGCAACAACACACACACACACACACACACACACACACACACACACGGCACAAACATCTAAACATGAAAAAACTATCCTCCACTCAAACTTCTTCAAAAAATAAGACCACAAAAAGCACAATAAAAGTCCTAAAGTCACTGACAGTGAAAGATGATTTTTCCACACACCAGGAAAAAAGAGAAAACACATCTTCCCAAATTATCCTTTCAGTCATGTTGCTTTTTATATTTTCTCTTTCCTTCTTGCTCTTCTCGAGGGAGGATCAGGCGGTGACAGCCTGTACTTTCTACTCTGTCATTATCAACCAGGAAGCAGTCTGAAGAAAGTGATGGCAGCCTCCTGCAGAGACAAAAAGCTCCAGAGCTTTCCTTTTCGTCCTTACATTGTTAAAAACATGAAGAACATATGATGGGGGCAAAGGTAATGATGTGTATCTCACAGGCCTTCGTTTCCTGAATGTAAAGCATTCATAGCCCATTTGTTAGACTGATATTACTGAGAAGATAACAAACATAAATGGCATTATTTTCTATTTTCATCAGCACTTTTTTTTCTGCTACCCACATGGATCAACAAAAGATCTTCTCGAAAATGTGTTTATATCCCCTAAAATGTCAGACCTTGACTGCACTGATTTGTATCTTCAAATCTATACAAAGACGTGATTAAGGAAGTGTTTCCTCCAGTGAAGGGAAAGATGCCTGTGCACTTCCCCAAAATCTGAGATTTGAATGTAACCTGGACAAGCTGGATTTGATACATCACACGTATAAACGTCAGTCCTAGTCAAAGAAACCTTAAACCTGCAGCACAGAGTGGACGTATCAGTACACACAGTGACAGTCTGTAGCCTATTACAGCACTTGACACTGTGTCCAGCACTGCCAGTTACAAGCTAACGAGCTAACATAAAGTAAATAAAGATGCTAACTACACTTATCATTCTCATACATTTTGGTACAACATGTCAATGTGTGTCTCAATTTCTCCAATGTTATCTTCGTGTTGACGCCGGCCGTCTTGCTCTGCTCGCTCACCGGTCAACCAAAGAGAGTCAATATTAACACAAGACCCCCACTGTATGCTTTATTTTAAGTGCTATAACATCGTGTGAATGGATTGAAGCAGATGGATTTTGCATCGCATGATATTTGTTTGATGTAAGTTTGAACTTTTCATTCATAGTTTCAATTATTAGACCGTTTGAATGAGTTATGGCCGGGGGTCTGATTTCTAAAACTGTGCAAAGAATCCACACCAAATGTTTGCACGTTTACAAATGAGGAAATGTATGTACAAAAAAAAATATTCAGGCTAACAAAACCTGGCATACGCCTCAATATGCTGTTTGCTTTAATAAATCCCAAATTAACTTGGAAAAGTGCACAGTGGATCAGCCGTCGTGTCCCGCCCTCTCACCACCCACAGTCAGCCATAAGCAGTCACTGCAAAGCACCTCATGAAAGCAAACAAAGTGGTTGAGAGTGAGGACTGATTAACCTGCTGAAATGATCGCAGCCATCAGCGATACCCCTCGCCCTGTAATGTCATTTGAAAATGAAAGTTTGATACATAAACTCATTTTATTTATTGAACTGTTGTTTGGGTGCACTCGGCCTGAATTAAGATGAGGTCTCTGCACTGTGGATGATGCTACAAACAGGCTGTAGGTCAATGCTGTACGAAATGCGCTTTTAATTAGTACTGTTGTGTAAGCTGACCTTTGACCCTAACACACAAACACACACACACACACAAATGCACAGAGCAACATGCCATAATATGACAAAGGCTTGTGGTTGTGTGTGCATGGGTGTGCGCGTGGGTGTGGGTTGGTGATGTGCTTCAGCTTCAGGTTCGAAGAGTATATTGGACCTTTAAACTAGGTGTCAGCTAAAGTCACACACTGGCAATAATGAGAACCTGAAAATAGGAAATAAAAATGAGAGGCTCAGTAAGAAAGCATGGCACTGAGAGAAAAAAGGAAAAGACGAATACATAAATTGAAAAAAAGGAGAAAAACATCAGACTCAGGAAAAAGAGCCCAGAGGGGAAAGAGCAATGGAAGGAGAGACAGGTCAAAAAGGTCAAAAGAAGGAGTCTAAGTGGTGTGTTGATTTATCACCAGCAAAAGAAGAACAAACACACACACACACACACACACATAAAGGTAGTAAATGCCGATCCTTTTAATTTCTTCTTCTCTTTCACGGTCTCACTTCCTCCACTTTACGTTGTTCTCCCTCCAATCTCAAAGAAATACAATGCTTCCAAAACACTGTAACTATACATTTGGGCTTAAATAACATGATCAACTGTTTCTAGAAAATGTTTATTTTAGCTTTTATCCACACTAAAATAAAAAAAATAATTAAGTTTTACTGTTACAACACTCAAAGAACACATAAAGTACACAGTAAAGAACACATCAATAAATCCAACAATAAAATAAAATTATAATCTTCCAAAAAGAATGAATAATAAAGTCAGTGTTTTTTGTTTTTTGTTTTTTTTATTTCTAGCAGGTCCTTCAGAAAAAAAAGGTTGAAACAACATAATGCCAGCAGTGAGATTTGGAAAAATTAATATAACTAGTGCATAAGAATACTGTATATGCAATACAAGTGACATCAGTGTGACAGTGATGTATGGCAGGTTGATTATTATTTTTTTTTTTTTCAACTGTGTGTGTTTAAAGTCACTGTGTTCCTTTTATTTTGGGGCTACAAATCTGGAAATCTGTAGCATTTAAGTTTAAATATATGAATGTTTTCTTTTGGGAGGGGGCTTTTTGTGCCTTTATTTCAGGACAGGACAGCTGAAGAGTGGACAGAAAACAGGGCAGAGAGAGAGCAGGAATGACATGCAGCAAAGGGCCACAGGTGGAATCGAACCCGGGTCCGCTGCGGCGAGGACACAGCCTCTGTATATGGGGCACCTGCTCTACCACCGGGCACCCCAAATATATAAATGTTTTCTAAACAAACATAATGCAGCAGAATGTGCATCATGTAGTCTTGATTGCACTCATTTAAAATGCATTGTGAAAACACAACATTTTGAGATTTTTTAAAGTACTTCGAATGCTCAAGTATTTTCAAAACTAAGCACTCCAGTACTTTAAGTCAAGAAATAATTAGACTGAGTAACTTTCACTTGCATTGCAGTAGAAGTATCCACAGTATACTTTGACTTAAGTAATCAAGTTGTGTACTTTGTCCACCACTGGTACCTGTCAAATGACTACGGATGTGAAAACTACGACTACGACGCTTCAATTTTGCGTCTCCTCTACAGTCATTCAAATGTCTGCATCTCTCAGGATAAGTGCTGCTTTTAGGTTTAGATCTCATTGTGAAATAGTGTCTCCAACAACTGAAAACACATAATGAGTGCCACTTGTTGTCACACTCACTTCAGCAACTCCCTCCCGTCTGTTTGTCTTCTTCCCTCATCCTTCTGTCATCTGCTCCCTCTGTCTCTTCATCGCTTCTTCTGCAGAGTTCACTAGTCGTAAATCAACGTCCCAGCTTGTTTCTCTGATAACATGACACATTTATGAATAATAAATGGCTGATCTCTTACTCCCACTCCCTATTACTTATTGACATTTTGTGTCATTTTAGAATAAATGAAGGGGATAAGAAGGACTGGCAGCTTGTCATGATGATCATATCAAATCCCTCTTTTGTGAGGAGGTTTTTGTTTTACTTACAGAAACACCGGTTTTCTAGTTTCAGTTTGTTGTTTTTGCCATTTATGTGTTTCAGGCCCCGCTCAACTGATTATGTGAACATACTACTAAACATTTTAAAAGCTCTGGATGAAAAGGGATATGAAAGAAGCAAACAAAAGTTGAAAAAAACATACAAACATCACATTTGTTAGTTCCTCAACAAGCAGCTGTCATTTTGTCCTTTTTGTGGGCAAATCTTGCCATCAAGGACCTGATGTGCTGACCTGATTTCTGCCCATATTAAGCCTTTCATGTCATAATTTAAAGAGAGATTATGTTAGTTTAACTGAAATTTTCCCAATGATGATGTTATCCAGCTGTTTTTGCCTTTTTGTTGTTGTTGTTGTTTATTTAGGAGGATGAAAACAAGATAAAAAACACAGTGCTTTAGCACTATTAGCAAATATTGAGGCATCCGAGCAAAAGAGGAGAGTGGAGTGTTTTATCCAAAGAAAATGTGTTTCTACCAGCTGAGATGACATCTACACCCCATTTACACCTGGTATTAAAATGCGAAGTTATCCAGATAAGGAAAAACGCATGTTGATGTGAGGTGCGTTAAGACTTGTTTGTGACTGAATCTGCCAGACCACATCTTATGGTAGTCTGGCTCGCTCTGTGTTCGGATATTATGTGAGTGTAAATGAAATTTGTAAAACTTGCTCACATTAGGCTTGCTGCCACTTGCGGTAGTCAGTGTTGTTGGGCAGCACAGGCCCAACCTTCATTTTGCCTCTTGAAAAAATCAATACTCTTGAACGGACGCCACAGTGAACGCTTCGTCCTGCATCCAGCTGAATCGCTGCACAGAGCTGCTGAAGACACACTGACATTTCACTTAAATATGGCGAGAGTAAGGAGAGCTGACCAGCAGGAGGATGGATAAGTTGTCAAAGTGAAATGCAAAAAGCACCTCACCTACTTCAAGGTATTTCGGTCTCTAATAGAGAACGTGGTAGCTTAAATAAATGAGGAGTTTGTTTGCTCACCTGTTTTTCTGCAGGCTGCTTATCATCTACACGCCGTTCTTGTCCCATCACTTTAACAGAGGGTACAAAACCACATCCAGACATATTTAAAATTAATTCAATGTCAGCAAATAAAAGTGAGCGTTGTTTTGCTCCAAAAACATGTTGCTGGTGATCAATAGTGTTAAGCTAGCTAAGCTAACTGAATTCATTGTATTTTCTGTCATTAGCCAACTTCAGATTAAAAGTCAACTATCATTTCACCCGGTAATGCTTTTATTGTGAAGCTGCAGCTGTAGGAAATGTTCAGTTTGCATTGGCAGTAACTTGACACTAGTGAGTTTTTATTTTCTGTAGGAAATTTCTCACAGGTTTTCCTGCAGAGGAGAGAGATCCAATCTCAATGCATTAAAAATACCAGGCGTAAATGCAAACGCGTGAACGGATCTCTATTTTTGCATTGGTGATGTCATTTCCTACAGATTATTGTGTTGCCACACACATGGCCGTGGCATGACAAACAGGCACTAAAGGAGCAGAAAAAGTCCTCATGATCTGAGAGTAAAAATGCCAGTCCATGTCAGTCCATCCCCACAGGGTGGGGTCATTTAAATTTTAACATCAACAACATTAGCTCTCTGAGCAGCACAGCAACACTACTATCAACACTTGTTAACTTGCCACATGTTGCTGAAAATGAACACTGATCAACCTTCCGTGTGAAGACATTTTCACCCGCAGGAATAACTAACACCCATTGCTGTCCCTCGCAAACCCACAGAAAACGACGTGTCTTCCCTGATAACGTTGATGATCACAAGGCAACATTTTAATGGTGTGAGGATTCGTTTCTG
This sequence comes from Naso thynnoides, assembly GCA_029783665.1. NCBI lineage: Eukaryota > Metazoa > Chordata > Actinopteri > Acanthuriformes > Acanthuridae > Naso > Naso thynnoides. The sequence continues at coordinate 3,569,980 of JAQLOL010000026.1, read as the reverse complement.
TCAAGTCAATTTTATTTATACAGCTCAAAATCACAGCACAAGTTTTCTCAAGACACTTTTCATGTAAATTAGCTCTAAGCAGCACTGTGTGACGAACAAAAACCCAACAGAGACCAAACAGTGCCACCTCTGCTGTTCCTTAAAGGTGAGCTGAAATGCTGCCGTGTTTTGACGTATTCGCTATTCAAACTACTAAACAACCAATGAACAGTCTGTAGGGGCGGGACATAAGTTCGAGGAATCAGATTAGAGTGTTGTTGGCAAGTGACAACGAGATGAACTTGGAGATGAATGCCAGTGATGTTAGCCTCCATTCAGAGGTGGAGGACTACTCGCCTCCGTCATCTCCGCCGTAAGTAAACTAACACTCTGTCACTCACTCTCATTAATGTTATCACTAGCACTCACACGCACCCTCTCTCTCTAAATCTGTCACTATATCTGTTTATCTCTCGCTATCTGTCTCAATCTATTGCCTGATGGTAAACCCACAGAGTTGACCTGCCCTTTACATAAAGGAACCACAAAATGATTGACAGGCGGATTGGCGTGATATAAATTCTTGAATTCAACCAATGATTAAACCAATAATGGCCCGAGTCAATGATGACATCAGGGACCCACAGGATTTTTTTTTTTTTTTTTACATGAAATATGGAAGTGGCAGACATTCATATAAAACCACAAAATAATTCATTTTTTGTCATTTTTTTTGTAATACATTTTCAAATTTGACTACAATAAGAGCAGGGAAATGGTCCAAAAGGGTTGAAAATGCATTTTTGACTTAAGTTTTACTTTACAGTCAGTTAAAGTCAAAACTGTGACTGGTCCTTCCACGCAAGTACATAAATAATCATGCTGTACGACGCACTGACCATTCTTCCAGACCTCTTCAGCGAGCTTGAAAATGTCAAAAGGGAAATTGTTTTAGTTTTTGACAAGAGAAAGAGAACAGGGAAATGGAACAACTGTTGCATTTCAAAAGGCCAAATCCCTGAACATGATGAGCTTCAGGACACAAGCTGACATTATGTTTCACTCAGTAACAATGCCTCTGGAAAGTCGAGCGCCTTAGTGATGTACCCATTGGGAAACACACTCACACACACACATACACACTCACACACACACACACATGCACACACACACACATGCACACATACAAAAACATGATGTTTCACTTTCCATTTATTTTCCATATATGCTGAATTTAAAACAAACTCTTTATCACAAAAAGAAATGATTGAAAAGAATTTACTGCTTTTTTTTCCTCATTTATTTCATGCGAGCAGAGCACACACACACACACACACACACACATACACACACGCACAGAGTTAATTTTCCCCGATATTCCCCCTGCATCACTTTTAAAACCTGCTCTATTGACACTACAAAGCTCCGCTGGGACCCTTATGAAATAATGCGCAGGCAAGAAAAATTGCACACACACACTACAATGAGAGAATGTGTTTATCACACACTCTTACAAACACACAGGGACACACTTAAATGATACATTTTTGTGCACATAGCCACAAACATACCTGGCAGTGTGTAACACACCCTCTCACGCACACTGTGCACTCTCTCACAAAGAGAGAGAGACTCACACACACACACACACACAATGAAGTACAGTGCAGTGCAATATTTGTGCTGCACACATACACACACACACGCAGTTACAGGGGAAGGAGCCCATTTAAATGCTAAGTAAGCGGTCTCTCCCTTTTGGGGCGATATGATTATACAGCCGATCTCATAAGCAATGCTTCACAACTGGATTTGCGCATGTAGAACTTAATTACAAGCAGCCTCGCTTCTCTCTGTGTGTCGTATTCATGGGAGTATATCTATTGAGAGAGGTGGGATTGAAGCTATTACCTCGCCTCTATATGTGTGTGTGTGTGTGTGTGTGTGTGTGTGTTTGTAAAGCCAATCTATCAGCAGTTTAGCCATGATTAATGTTTACATAAACAGGTTTGGGCTCTTCCCCATCTTAAATCTCTCTCTTTTCATTTTTCTCTTGGTTAAATGTGAGGGTTATTTCATACGGATGCTGAAAGTGGCCATGGTCGCTGCTGTCTTTTTTCATTCTGTTATCTCTAGATTTTAAAATAATCATCTCATTATCACGGTTTTAAATGTAACACACAACTTGCCCCACTTGCACTCCGCCAGAGTCGGGGTGGGAGGTTTTTGAGGAAAAGGTGGACGCAGGTCCCAGCACGCCGACAACAACATTGCTATGCAACATTAAGCAAATGCCCACATATTAGCTGTAGGGCACACAGCTTGTAAATTACAGACCTCAGTTAAAAACAAAAACATATAATTTGCATGAGTTACAACAATTTTTAAATATTTTAGAATATTCGTCACAACACGCAAATGTCTACATCAGCGGTTACTTCACTGTGGGGCTCACAGCACCATCATATAACCAGGAAATAATTTCCTAATAGTTCTAACAGGAAGGAAAAATGAAGGTTTGCGCACCTCAGCTCCCTTAGAAAACCAATTTAATGAGATACCTCACAAACAAACAAATTGGTTTCCCAAGGGAGCTGAGGTGTGCAGATCTTCATTTTTCCTTCCTGTTCCTACGATTCTGGTTCCTGCATCTTACGTAATTTTTTATGGATGGGCGCATTTTAACTTTTCATCAATAGTTCCAACATAGAGTGTGCAGTAAGAGAAAAAGACTCATATCTCACAGCTCACAGTAAAGGATCACATAAAGCTTTTAAAAACTATTTTGATTTTAATTCGGAAAGATGAGCACGGCCTGTAAATAATCACATAAGGTGAGAAAAGCCGCGGTTGACACATAGCAGCATGGAATACATTTCTCAAGAGGTCCTAAAACTCCTCCTATTGTAGCCAGTTGCAGCCTGCTGCCAAATCTGAATTTTCCATTCGCAGCCAGGGGAAGGAAGCCTAAGTTTGAACCAGTTTTGATTTTAACTGCTCTTCGGCCCAGATAGTTGCACATCACATACCCCGATTACTGTAGATCTGTCACCTGATGTCCTCTCTTCACCATTTATTGCACACTATTCTCCCCGCCAATAAGACAAGCGTTCACGTTATGTCCTCATCCTATTGGACCTAAGGTGGTGCTGTGGTTGTAGCCACCAGTTCCTATTGCTCCTCCTGTCACTGAACCTTGCTGCTGCAGTAGCAGCACCTGTGTCCACGGTTGCTGTCGTTGCACAGGGCTCGGTGGTGGTGTTGTGGTCTGGCCTCTGGTACCAGGTTATTAGTCCTGTTCTTGGTGCATCTGTCAGCTAATGTAAGCTGCTGTGGTACTTCCTGTGGCTGCCGCTCATCGTCTCTTTGAGCCTGGGTGATATGTGTGCTGCCACCCTTGGCCGACGTCGCTACTCTGGCTCCTTTGGAGCATCGTGTGATTCTTCCTTCTTTCTTGAAAACGGACAGAAACTTTAGCAGCTTTTGGTTATCTAGTTGTTTCTTTTTTCAGTTATTGCTATGTGATAACGATTTCACGGCTTTTTCCATCTCACACTGACAGTCAGTCTGACTTAAGTGCTTGAGAGAATGATTTACATACCGCAAAAAGTCTGTTGTGCAATCCAATACACCAAGATCTCCCAATTTAAGCAGTAAAGAACGTAAAACTGCTTAGGGTCAGTCAGTAATGAGGACCCATTTTATTTATTTATTTTACATAAAACTTTTTATAGGTATTTAGAGGTGCAAAATCCAGCCAAATAGGCACCAGAAGACATCCAAGAGGTGCAAAAATTAAACCCTGTATGCATTTTTTTCATCATTATATTCACTGTTTGGATAGGGGAAGTTATGGACAGAAAGACTTGCTAACAACAGATACAGTCAGTAGGAGAACACCCACAAAACATCAAATCTGTGTTACTCCTTGGGGGAAAACAAACCCTTTGCTGCAGTGTCGCTGTATGCCTTTTTTTTACCTAGAACAAATTTTTAAAAAACTTATAGTTCAACTTTTAAATTGTACCAAATCCAAATAGAGGAGAAGCATGAGCTTGGCGCTTATGAAGTCTGACCTCAAAACCATGTTTAAGTGTGCAGTTGGCACCTCATTACATTTAACAAGACTAAACAGCTGGCATAGCTATGTACAGTAAATGTTGACTTACTACAGAGGTGAGACAAAGCCATTGTTTTGCAAGTTACAAGTGAGTCTCAAGTCTTTGTTCTCAAGTCTTGACTCAAGTCCCAAGTGAAGACAGGCAAGTCTTGAATCAAGTCCAAAGTCCTTAACTTTGAGTTTTGAGTCCTTAACAAGTCAGTATCTTTTTTCTTATGTATTAGAATTTGTCAAATCATGAATGCATGAATGACAATGTATCTCACTTCTTCAGCCATTGAGAATTCATCAAGAGGGATGCGGGCAGTGATGTAGCTTTCATTGATTTTAACTAATATTTTCCCTGACAGTGAAAGTTAAATGTGATGGTCTGTGACGAGATTAGTGTTTAGACCCTTAGTGGAGGGGTAGAAGTAGGGAGTAGGGCCTTTATGCTCTGCAGAGGGAGTTGGAGGTGAGTGAATTTCATGCCTTTTGGTAACATTACATACCGTATCCCGCCGGTGATCCCACCTCCTCTGTGTTCATTGGCTACTGATGGTACGTGTTTGCAATTGGGTTGGGGAACAGTGTAGACTGCGTT